>OY101441.1:78650047-79033574 GCA_956483585.1 Gymnocheta viridis | reverse complement strand
TGTAGTTTTTATAAATATATTTTAGAAAACACTTGTGGTTAATATGATATTTTAGTTTTTCTGGTTCATTTTGTTTAAAAATGTGGTAATTTTTAAATTTTTAATGCAAAAGGACAATTTTTTATGTTTAACAGGGTTATGTTAGTATGTTAACAGAGTCCTGTTAACCTCTATGGTTTGTGTCTAGGGTGATAAATTTTAAAATTTATCTTCACACCCATTAAAAAAGATCACCGCAAGTAGTACTCCGTTACTTTCCCATTTAGACAAAGAAGATCTTTACGACTCAGAATTTCTTCGCTTCCACAATACAAACTTAACCAAAACCCTTGGTATAAAATGAAATGCGCTCACTGATTCGTTTTCGTATAGTTTTTCAACATTATATCAATCCAAAAACGTTACCAAGCGGCAGATTCTTTCATCAGTAGCAAAACTGTTTGATCCCCCTGGGTGGCTAGCTCCTATAGTTATTAGCGCGAAAATTCTAATGCAACAACTATGGTTAGAAGGTTTGGGCTGGGATGAAGACGTTTCTCTAGAATCTCTACACAAATGGAATGATCTCATTAAAGACCTCTCACAATTAGAACAAATCTCTATTCCCCGTTGGTTACATTATTTTCCCTCGGATTCGATTCAAATTCATGGGTTTTGTGATGCGTCTAAAGCTGCATACTGCGCCACCATGTATGTTAAATGTCAGAATAAAAATTTTAACACGTTCACGAACTTATTATTAGCAAAAGCTAAAGTTGCCCCAATTCAAACGATTTCTCTTCCTCGCTTGGAATTGAGTGGTGCAGTGTTGCTAGCGAATCTGGTGAGATACGTTGTTTCATCCCTCGGAATTAATATACATGAAATAAATCTGTGGTCAGTTTCAACCATAACGTTAGGATGGCTCTCGAAGCCACCGTCACCGTGAGAGACCTATTTAGCAAATCGCATTTCTCAAATTCATAGTTTAGTACACAATGCAACATGGAGACATGTCCCAACGCATGACAACCCCGCTGACCACAAGATCTGGCGCAAAACCCTCTTTGGTGGAATGGACCATCGTGCTTAACAAACCCTCTTTGGTGGAATGGACCATCGTGGTTAACAAGCCCCCTATCAGAATGGCCGAAACAAAACCCTTTAAAGCATCCTGAATTCCCAACAGGAAACACATCCATATCTCTACACACTCACGTGGAAGAAACTGACTTGTTACATAATTTCTCATCATACAGTAGATGCCTACGGGTCATTTGCTATATGTTCAGATTCGTTCGCAAATTAGTACGAAACACGAGGCCAACTATTTATCTCAATACTCAAGGCAGCTTACAGCAAAAAGAAATGGAGCTTGTGAAGTCAAGCCACATTACCCTTGCACAAAAATCATTTTAGGCGGAAGAGTATAGATCTCTATCGATATTCGAACCTTTGTCGAAGAAAAGTCCATTAAACCCTCTTAATCCATTTATTGATGTCCACTCAGTTCTACGTGTGAAGGGCAGATTAACTAAATCATCGCTCCCTTACAATGAGCGGCACCCAATTATACTTCCAGGCAATTCAAGGTTCTGTCAACTGTACCTTACTCATCTTCATAAATTCCTTTATCACTCAGATTATAGCTTAATGTGCAGAATTTCACATATCAAGACTCAAGCCCCGAGTGAAGAACATAATACGCCACTGCAAAACTTGTATAATATACAAGCAGCAACCCGGTCATCAGATCATGGCCCTATTTCCACCTGAAAGGTGGTATTGATTTTGCCGGCCCGTTTGAACTCAAAACATCATCCTTGAGAAAATCTCCCTACGTCAAAGGATGCGTCAGCGTATTCGTTTGTTTTAGCACAAAAGCTATACACTTAGAACCGTGTTCTGACCTGTCGTCGGCTGCATTCGAAGCCTCATTTTCCCGATTCATTGGGAGGTGGGGCCTCCCCCAAACGGGTGGTAACAGACAATAGGAGGAATTTCTTAGCTTCCCGCAGAGCTCTTGAACGTGAATTCGTTGCTTGTCTTGAGAACACCGCCCACGACATAGCTCAAAAATATATTGCAAATGTATTCCGCCACATGCCCCTCATATGGGCGGCTTATGGGAAGCGGCCGTAACGATTTTTAAATTTCACTTTAAAAGAATCGCCGGTGCGCAAAGGTTCACTTTTGAAGAGTTCTCTACCATTTTGGCCCGAATTGAAGGCGTACTTAACTCACGTCCTATCTCCGCTCTATCAGAAGATCCAGCAGACCTAACGGCACTGACCCCGGGCCACTTTCTCCAAGGGGCTCCCTTACTGGCGTTTCCAGAGCAAACCCTAAAGAATATGTCCCTCATCAATAGATGGGAAAAGCTTAAAGGAATGGAATGGAAGCAGGACTATCTCACAACCCTGCACAAACGCTACAAATGGAAGAATTCAGCGCCAAATGTTCAGGTTAGGGACCTTGTAGATGTAATGGATGGTTTACAACCACCCCAGGAGTGGAGGTTAGGACGCATTGAAAAAACCTTTCCTGGGTCGGATGAGAACGTACGTACTGCTGACGTGCGCACCTCCACCGGAATTTTTACCCGCCCAATCGTTAAATTATGTTACCTACCTCTTTTAAACGATGAACCTTGCTCTACCAACGTCCATCCTACTAATCCAACATTAGTCGCTCCATCCCATTAAGTCTACCCTTTCACCATACAATACATAATATCCATCTCATTTTCAGCTAACTACCCCAACTAACTAAATACCACTCATATTAACCACCAAATCTGTGTCTTTTTATCTAGAAACAACCACCGTGCTTCAGCTCACCCCAGCAAAATTGTCAAACCCCACCACAGTCGTCAGAACATAAGGAAATCTGATGTTTACAAGTGCGCTCTTTGTGGGAAGATTCCTGCGCTGCGCTTTTGCGGCAAATTCCTGAAAATGAACCAGGAAAAGAGAGAAGTAGTAGTCGACAAGTACCGCTATTGCGTGAATTGTGTTGCACGAAGCCATGACTTACGAGGCTGTACGTCTATGGACACATGTAGACGGTGTGACAAGTTCCACCACACCCTACTACACCCAAGACCTCCACGTGTCAATCGCGCACGAAGAATTACCATACAAGACTTACGTCAACGTAAGCGTCCATTGCCAAGACAAGCTTCATCAACAACAAAATCAGCTGTACAACCTCCAGCGCCAGCCACCTCAGCAACCCAACATCAAAGCACCCCGTCAACAGCACCAGATACTAAAATACTAATGGAAGCTATTAGATCGATAGCCAATGTTCTGTGCGCATTTGAGAAGGCATATATTGCCTGAAGGCAAGGCCGGGCGCCATGTCCAAACTTGCTTGGAAAATAACTTACTTAACATTTGTATAATTATTATTGAATTTATAACATTAACATTGAATTGAAGTTAAATATCTTATTTGAATTTGAAAACATTTATAACCCTAATATTTCACTTGAATTTACAAAGAAATACTATTGTATCTAGAATTATCTTCTCCCAATGTAAATCTAACCTCTCATACATACATAAGTACATTTGATACATAAACCAATTGCATATAATCGCTGAATGTAATATCGTAAAATTTTCTAATAGTTGATAGCACTTAAATACTAGAAACTTTTGGAAACGTCAATTGAAAATAAACCGCGCTTTTCTGAAAACCCGAATGCTTAAAATGTAATAATGTTCAGTAAATTTAATTATTCGTGAACCCTCATCAAACACAGACCTTCCGTAATTTTTCTCAACATTAATGCAACCTTACTGCATCTTAAATAAAATCTAAATCTACAATTAATTTATTAATTTTCCTCCTTTTTTTTAATTGGAAACCCGAGGTAAGCATCCATAAATCCACTTCTCCTTAAACCGCAAAGGATTGTAATACTAACCCCCAATTATCTTTTCCCTAACCCTTAATTATAATTGCGTGGAGTAATTATAATTACCATCAACTTAAAGATTGGCCACTACCTTAACCCCTTACCCCGTATGCATTGTTGCATATCTCTTGTTATGTTATTTATTTGTAAATTGTACTTGTATGTTTTTATTTTCGAATTATTTAGATTATTCTTAAACGAACTTTCTCCAAATTTATTTCTGTAACTCATTTTTAATATATTATATTAGCTTCTCTCAATTCTTCATCAATGGCATTATTTCGTTTTTGTGATTATTATGACCAGCACTTTTCGATGAAAGAAGTAAACGTAATCTGTCAACTAATTCAATAAGATCATCCCAATATATATAGCTGGACTTACGATTATCTATCGTTTTTAACGATAACCCGCTACCTTTTGCTGAAGACTTTTCTTTTGCATTAAATAAATTTTTTATTATACGAACATATTTAAAACCTCGTGTACCTTTTTTATTTGAGCTTTTGATTGATATTGACGCTTGTGTGCATTTGTACTTAATAAAATTTCTTTATATTTTTTCAAATCATTTTTACTGTAATGTATAGGTTTTGAATGAAAAATTAATTCAAATAATCCGGGAGTTATTTTCCATGTTGAATTTCCTATTTCAATAGAATTATCCACATTAAAGTTTAGTTCATTACTTGCATATCGCTATTTTCCGCTTTCATCTATATTGAATCCATAAACCATATCTAACTTTTTATTACTCAGGACCAATTCTATATTTTCAACTAATGAGGAGTTATTAATAACATTTTCAGTTACTTGTTGCTTGCTCTTATCATAATCATCATCATCACTATCAATTTTTACATCCAACTTTTTGATTTTGTTGGTGGGACTGTAAATAGTTATATGTATTATCATCATATCCCTCAGCATTATCAAAATTATCAGAACTGCCATCAGATAGTAATGATGGAAGTTCTGAATCTGATATATCATTATTTGATTGATAATCATCTGATTTATAATCATGAGTGTTTTTAATTATCTTATTTAAAGGTTTTGTTACAGTTTTAAATGTATCACCCAGTAAATCATTGAATTGATAATCATAAATTTTTTTGATTATCTTATTCAGAGGCTTTGTTACTGGTTTAAATGTATCTTCCAATAAATTAAACCTATATTTAGTTTTATATTTTTTAGTTTTTCTTTTAATATCGTTTTTGTCTTAATAATATCTTTTAATAATTTGTTATTATTCATATCGAACTGGTTTGTAACTGGTTGTGAACTGCTTTGCATCTGGTTGTGAACTGCTTTTTATCGAGTTACGAACAGCTTTTTAACTGGTTACGAACAGCTTTTTAACTGCTTACGAACAGCTTTTACCTGGTTCTGAACAACTTTTATCTGGTTGTAAACTGCTTTGTATCTGGTTTTAACTGGTTGTGAACTGCTTTGTATCTGCTTTTAACTGGTTATGAACAGCTTTTAACTCGTGAACTGATTTTTATCCGGTTGTGATCTGCTTTTATCTGATTTGTATCTATTCCTGAACAAATCTCACTTACAGTTGTATGAATTTATCAAAACCTTTTCTGTTATATCGCCCTGTATTTATTGAATCGTCTTTACTGACAACAACGAACCCATATTTATCTTTCCAGCACTCACTACATATATCCTTAAATTCTTTAAATGTCATATCTCCAGTAACATGATCATTATATATATGTCGTAAACTCATTTCATCTTGTTTAAAAATTATAATCATATTAGCATTATCTCGTATTAGATGCTTTGGAATTTTCGTATACGTTTGACATAAATAAAAGCAATCAACATGTTTATGTCTTCCCATACAAAAGTAATCTCTAATATTATCTTGTTTACCACAAATTACATCATCAAATATAATGGAGTTTGGTTTTGCTTCTGCTGGGCTTAAAAGTTTATCATTTTCCGAAAATGTAAAAAGATTCATTCCTTTTATGGGAACGATAATTTTCTTAAGTAACAGTATTTTGGTTGCTACAAAGACTTTGAATATGTATACAAATTTCTAAATCTAAGACCATTAGGACTTTTTATTAGTCCAATCATGACGTTAATTTTTAAAGGTCCTACAATTAGTGATCGTATTGAATTAGGTAATTATGTGCTATGTTTAATTTTAGCTTTCTTTTCTTGAGATTCAGCAGTCACATTTGTTTTAACAATTTGTTTGGCTTGCTCTACTAATCGCATATTGATAACTGATGTGTCTTATCTATAAATTTAATCTTATATAAGGAAATATCATCATTTCAATTTTTAGTATAGTATAGAACTCATCATACACGTATGTTAAAGAAAAAATAAAAATAAAATGGTTATAAACTATACCAAAAGAAATAAACTAAATCAGTGTAAGACTGGAAGCGGTTTTGTAAACAACTTAATAGATAAATTGCCCGTTGAACTGCATTTATCTGGTTATCAGTTTTGTGGAACTTGCAAAACGTTTAGCAAGAAGAGATAAAGCCATAAATTTATTGGATGCAGCTTGTAGAGAGCACGATATTGAATATTCACGAACAAGCGATATTAATAAAAGACATCAAGCAGATCAAATATTATCTGAGAAAGCTTGGCAACGAGTAATATCGAAAGATAGCGGTTTCAAAGAGCGAGCACACGCTTGGTTCGTAACAAACGCAATGAAAGCAAAAGTTAAATTTGGATTAGGTATGAAGAATACTAAGCCTCGTGTATCAAAGAAAATTAAGAATAATGTGAAAAAGAAAACACGCAAAGTATGCAATAAAAAACTGTTTTCATCTACTGTCAAACGTACTTTAAAACTTTTGAAAAATGAGAAACCCGATAATAGAAGTGATGCTGTTAAGATTACCCATAAATATGTTCGTTAAAATTTTAAAAGGAAGAGGAAAGCTAATATTAGTGTACCAAGAGTTATTCCAGTAGCAAAAATTGGTAAATTTCTACCATTAATTCCTGTTTTTACAGCTCTATCAGCTTTGAGAGGATTAGCTACCGGAGGATCAGCTATTGTTAAAGCCGTTAATGATATTAAAAATGGAAAACAACAACTAGCAGAGGCTACTCGACATAGCATGCATATGGAATCAATTGCTATGGGAAAAGGTTTATATCTTAAACCATATAAATCAGGATATGGACTCTATTATAAACTAGCTCCAAAAAACGTTTAGATAGTCTACCCAATCGACCTTTAACGGATCTAGATTTAATGAAATATGCTAAGCAACTCAAACATTTTAGAGGTGCTTTTATGCGTAATTGTTTGCCTAAAAAAGCACTAACTCAGGAATGTGGTATTGTTAATTTAAATAATTCCAGCGGTCTTGGAACACATTGGGTAGCCTATTATAAAAATTATAACTATAAAGAATATTTTGATAGCTTTGGAAACTTACAACCACCACTTGAAATAGTTAACTATCTTAAACTTCCAATTGATTATAATTATGAACAAAAACAAAAATTCAATACATTTAATTGTGGACATTTATGTTTAAAATTTCTATTCAATAAATATCATTTGAAATAAAACAACAATTTATCTTTTTCCTTTTTTCATAATATTTTTTATATTTTTATTTTACAATTGTTTGTTATTTTATAGAAAAGTTAACATGCAATTTCTTTAAAAATATCGGCATCAGAATCATTAAAAACTGATGTATAAAATTATTTGAGGCTTGATTATTTATATAAAATAATTATTTGCATAAAATATAATCAGCCTCTTCCATAATTTCTTTATAAATATTTAAATTTGATGATGCTGGTTCTGTTGAGGGACAATTTATTTTATAATGTCCCCACGCATAAGTATCAACACCATTTTCACGTATAAATCTCTTATCATCTAAATAACTTAATGTTAGTTTACTTATATATTGTGTATATACTTCATGCACCTTTGATCTAAACACATACATTGAATTATAATATAGTTTTTTCTCCAGCAAACATTTTCTAAAATTAATAATTAATAATTTGTTGGTTACACTCTGTTTTACTCCTTTTATTTTTTATTTCTGTGTTTACCTATCTATTTTTATAGAATACTTTTTTGCTTGCAAACCAATGAATTCCTTAATTACTTTACCATTGCATTCATCTTTCATCATCCCTAATACTTTTTTATTCATGAGTGGGAAATTGAATACATTTTCTTTCGGATATGCAGATGTATCGAAATGTGATTTGATATCATTTCTACGATCTGCATATAGATCATTTGTTTTAACGTTATATATAAAAGAATCAGTAATTCAAATTAATATTTTCACAATATTTGGGTTTCATGTAATCGTAATGAAAATTATACATTTTCGATTTCGATAGTTCTAAAACAGAAAATCCAATGTAAATGAGCTTATTATATTCAGTTCGCACTCTACCCTTTCAATTGCAACCATTTCGTCATGAATTTTGAGAGAACTATGAAAATTAGGTGTAGCAATAAGAGCTCTAGCTCCTAATCGCTTACCTCTACTTTCCCATTCACATACTATTTTCCATAGTCTTACCATATGCAGCGTTGTTTATTAATTTAAAAAAGTTTTGTTCAAATGAATTCTTAGCTAATGTTCTGTGATAATTGTTTATATCAATATATTTTTTCAACCAATTAGACTGACTAAATTCAAGAATTCTATGAATTTTCTTTAATACCAATCCATGTTGAATACATTGTTAAAGATTTTGATAATGTATTAAATAATTAGTTTTGTTGTTTAAGTCTGTTATTAATTTTCGCTGTTTCATGCTTTCAATTTTCTTGTTTTCTGCACAAAATGGTAAGTCGCTATGATAGTCGTATAATGTTCTTGGATATTCTAAATCAACTTCCAATATGTAACCCAATACTGAATCTTCTTTTACATTATTTACATCAAAATTTTCAAAGTTTTCTACCCACTTGAAATTTTTAAAGGGGAGGTATTGAGATATTGCATAACCATATAAGTTATTTACTTCTAAATACATCAGGTAATTAGATTCTTTTGAAGGATCATAATCCCTAACGTATTTATTATTAGCTACCGAATGTCGTTTACTGCATTGAACAATACCCCCCAATACCCCGCACAACAAAATTATACATGTTAATATCAGTTAATAATTCCAACTCAATTTCCGTTGTTTTCAACATTGCATCCCATGACAAGCCCGGGGTAGTATAATATTGGCAGATGTCTAAATTGTAATTGTTTTTACAAACTTTACGGAAATTTTCAAATACATCACAAAGCAATAAAACATCTACTTTTAAATATAACAGAAGATAATCTAACAAAGTGTTACATCTGAATGTATTCCAAACTTTTTCGGCATGTTCGTAATCATCAACACTACACGACTCATTGGAAAGTTTATTAAAGAAGCATGAACGGGGTGGTAGATGTGTTTCTTGGAGACGATTCACAGAATCTAGATAGTCATATGGGAAGACACCTTTACGTTTCATTAAGTTGAACTCATTGTCAATGCGGTAAGTCTTATCTGTTGAAGCGGTGTTAAGAAGTTCGTTGGTTTAACTACACTTAAATAATTATTATATATATCTAGACTATCCTTAACTAAATTATCAAAAAAGTGTTTTGGTGAGTTATCACCGCTATATATTCTAAATATATCTAAGCTAGAATTAAATGAACATTTAATATAATAACTATAAGCAAATGGAATATGCCTTTGTGTAGATTTCACATTAGCTGAATTTTTAACATTCACTGATTCTAAAATGCATTCAAAATCAGCGTACACCACAAAAGGTACATCCATTTGCTTTTTTAAATTATTAAAACTTACTAAACTATTTTCTGGACTAGGCAGCTTGGTTACCTTCTTATTACATTGGTCCTTGTGAGTTTTAAGTGATGAATCGGTGTGAAAATGAATAAGGCAGCTATTACATATATAAATTTTACAATGATGTTTTGTAAGTTGACTTTTAACTAATCTGTAATTAAATACAAGGAGTAGAAATTTTTTTTTTATAAAATTTTTAACATGTACGAGTACATACATACATAGATAACAATATAAATATCAGTAACATAACTTGAAATATTTTTAATCCAAACGTAGTGAAATCGCTCGCCATCTTCCAAAAGTAATAAATTGATGTGATTTGCTTTTTCCTCTGTGGTATAGTAGTATGGGCCCACTACATTATCACCTTCTAAGCCAAACACATTTACACTGATATCAGGGTTGTTAGTTTCAAATATTTTAATTTTATTCGTTGAAAGTGGGAAGTCCAAGTTTTTAAAATTTAAAACAATGTTGTTCTCCAGTGTAATAACCTCATCTCTTATGTTTGCAACTTTATATGATGAGCAAATATTTGAGTTGTAAACGATTGGATACAATGCCGATATTATAGCCCACTTGAAACAATACTCATCATTATTTTGCACGTTGATGCAGGCATGTTTTCTTTGTATTGTTGATGGCAGAGGAATATATTGTGATCCTTTAATGGATTTGTATTCATTAATATTAATTTCAAGGCGTGATATTTCAATTAATGTCCATCCGCTATCACGCTCTTGAAATTCGCTCATCTTTTTCACAATAACATCGCACTGGTCACTGTAGTGTTGGCGAATATCGTCTGTTGTTAATAAAATACTGAGGATAACCATTTTAGTTTGATGTGATTTTATATCTATGGTGCACGCATCCTCTTCTTCTTTTATCAGTACGTATTCACAAAATAGTTCGCAATTAAATTTTATAGAGCAATGTTTTTGGATCATATTCTTTAGCAATTCAACCACTTTGGGTTTAAATTCACCCAAAAAGGTTTCAGGTGTTAAATTACCTTTATTGTTATTTTCGATCATATATGTGACGATTCGATCTCTGAATGTTGAGTTGATACATTTTAAGCCATTACTTGTTATCTTTGCACAATTCAATTTATGTTTATTTGTACGTATATGATAACGCCAAATTGTTTTTAGAACATATACTCCACAATCTTTGCAATACATATTATTTTCTCCATCTGTTTTTGAATGTTCTATTAAATGTGAATGTCGTTGCCATTCTACACAGTCCGAGAAGCGTATATTACATACACTACACATCATTGATGAACTTTGATGTTGCATCCTCACATGACGTTTTAAGGAAAAATTGCGATTAAATGATTTTCCACAGATATCACAAGTAAAAATAGCAATTGTTTTAGTTTTATTTATTTATTTTTTTAATAAAAGAGAATAAGGTGCTTGAATTTTCAAAACAGGAATTAATTATATTAATTTCTGACGAACTATTTATACTCTAAATAGTAGGTGGGGTTTCAATGATTTAGTGATCAAGGTTTTCCTAATTAAAAAATTATCTATATACATTTATACATCCCTATACAAGTAAATATACGTATTGATGAGTGCAATAGAAAGAGACAACAAGATAGACGGTAGAATATTACAGATATAAAATTTTTTCTTGTATCCTTTTTTAAAAATTTCTGATCCTTTTTCTTTGAAAAGCTATAAAATATGAGTAATAAAAATATACCAATAGACAGACGATCATAAAAATTTTATTTTAAACAAATAAAATCCTATGCATTGTCCAAAATTGTCATCTTATTAAGTGCTATAAGAAAAAATATTGACACATGTGTTTAACAAGTGTTAAGATTTTTCCATACATAGCATGCATTCACATGCTGCAAATGCATGTTTGTTTTCTTGTATCCTTTTTTAAAAATTTCTGATCCTTTTTCTTTGAAAAGCTATAAAATATGAGTAATAAAAATATACCAATAGACAGACGATCATAAAAATTTTATTTTAAATAAATAAAATCCTATGCATTGTCCAAAATTGTCATCTTATTAAGTGCTATAAGAAAAAATATTGACACATGTGTTTAACAAGCGTTAAGATTTTTCCACACATGGCATGCATTCACATGCTGCAAATGCTTTATACACAGTTCTATCAATAACAATAGAAATTATCAATGCATACGAAGACACACAATATAATCAAAAATTAGGTGGGACTAACAAAAGATGCAGTCACTAATAGAATAATAAAATTTTCCAACTCACTCACCCACACTAGTCAATAGCAATAAAAATAGGAAAAAGACAAAGTAAGATTTTCATCCCTTAAAAAATAATCTTAAAAAGTAATTTTAAAAAGAGACAAATAAAATTTTCCAACGCACACTAACCAATGGCAATATATACAAAATAACACCACAGCAACACCCAGCATGATCAGAATTTTTGTATTTCAATTGGATTTTACGTCCTTATGGAAAAAAATACAGAGATGGAAAACACATTTCTACAAAGTTAACTATAAGGAGGCATGTAAAAATACTTCGCATTAATACCAGATTCCCAGCTATGCATAATGTGCACTTTTACATTGCTCCTTATGGGAAAAAAATATACAGAAGTCCCATAAACATACTACTTTCATTAACCTTTGGAAGGTAGCTGGCGCTGTTTTTAGGCCGAAGGGCATACGTAAAAATTCGTAGTGCCCACCTTCCACACTAAGTGCTGTCTTGGGTATGTCTTCATCACTGATCTCAATTTGATGAAAACCTTTGGCTAAGTCCAAAGTAGTTAAGTATTGACATCTTCCAAGCTTTTCCAGTATTTCATCAATATTTGGAATATCTGTCATCAATAGTTTCTTCATTCAGTTTTCTATAATCTACGACTAATCGCCATTTCTTTTTGCCACTGGCATCCATTTTTTTTGGCACTACCCAGACTGGTGCTGAATATGGCGAATGACTTTGTCTGATAATTTTTTTCTCTAACATTTCTTATATTTGTTTGTTTACCTCTTCGTCATGGATATAGGGATATCTGTATGTTTTCGCTGCAATTGGGACGTTAGTTTTTGTGCGTATCTCATGTTTAATGGCATTAGTAAATGAAAGATCGTTATCCTCTGTATAGAATATTTTTTTATATCTTTTTATAATAGGAATTAATTTCTCTTTTTCCTCTATGTTCAGGTGTTCTATACGAATTTGGTCTATTATTGGTATATTTTCTTTTTTTTCTTGGATAGTATTAATATAAAAATTTTCTGTATTTACTTCAATGGTATCTTTTGATCTCAAAACTACTCTTTTTGGTATGTTCCCTGACACATTAACAAGGGCTTGTATCCTTGAATCATCAGCTTCATATATCCCTTCCATAATTTCTATATTCTCATTTTTTTAAATAGTTTGAGGACTATATATTAGACCTTATTTTTGTTCGACGGGTAAGTTAACTTCATGCAAACCACGTTTTACAAAATAAAATTCAATAACGGCATTGTCATATTTTATTGGAATATGTTTTCCATCAATATCTAACAAATTATCTCTTAAATTTATTATTATTTTAAATTCTTTCAGTATATCATTTCCTATGAAACCATTGTACTGGTCATGGAAAGGACAAACTAGAAATTTAATTTTCTTTTCAGAATTTTCACTAAATTCTTTAAATACTGGAATAGAAACTTGTTCTTTAATTTTTATATGGTGCTGTAAAGTTTTTAAGTTAATTTCGTCACAAGGTATCTTCCATTTTGGATTACAAATACCAGGGTTTATTATTGAATGTGTGGCGCCTGTATCGATAATGAATTTTAATTTTTCTTATTTAGTTTTAATTTCTATATAAGGTAATTTGTCGTGGAGGCTGTTGACTGAAAATTTTCATGTGTTTGAGTGTTTTGGATCATATTAATGTCCATTGGTTCTGGGTTTTGTTGTTCAGGTTGTTGATAGTTAGCACCAGAGTTATATTGAAGGTTAGTAAATGTCCTATTTTGATTATTTTGGTAATAGTTAGGGTTAGTGTTTGGTCTGTTAGTGTATGTTCTTTGTTGATTGTTCTGGGGGTAGTTGGAGTGGAAATTGGATCTTTGTTGGTAATTTGTATATCCCTTTGGTTGATTATTTTGGGAATAGTTGTTGGGTCTATATTGAGAATTTGTCTGTCTTGTTTGTTTATTATTTTGGTAATGATTAGAGTTTCTTGGTTTATTGTTTTTGTCATGAATTTGTGTCTTTTCAAGTTTGTTACCAAAATATGCGTATCCTGATTTAAAAAGGATTTCAAAGGCGTCTTCAAGGGTACCAAGGTTCCTACAAGCTAAAATTGTTCTCATTGGCTCCGGGATTTTTTCTTTAAAAATATTGAGGGCAGATTTCATATTATTTTCAGCGACCTGCTGAGCCCCAGCATTCGAACCCAATATCATGCTAGTTTTATTGTTCAAGCTCCTCAAGCGGTCTTTAATTTCGTTATAAAAATCTATAGTAGTTGTCTTGAACACTATTGACCTTAACCTGTCGTACAGTTCCTCCATACTAATTTTTCGCCAAAATTGTTAATTAATACGTTTGTTATGTCTGTCCATGATTGTACATGGAAGTTTATTTCGATTATTTCCTTTGCTTTGCCTAGTAAACGGCTTTTAATCAAATCAGAAAATACTAATTGCGACATTGTGTCATATTGTGTTAGAACAGGATAGATTCTGTAAACTAAATTTAGGAAATTATAAAGGTCCTTTTTGTCTCCGTAAAATTCTGGTAGAGATTTGAGATATTTTAAAGGATCTATGGTTATTGAATGGGCTACTGGTTGCGACATTTTTATATGTATTTAAACAAAGATTGCTTATGTTTTATTCTTTTCAGTCTTCTAACTATTTCAGGTCTAGGGTTGTTAACCTGTCTGACGGGTACGTATTCGTCAGTAATGTAACCGTCGTTCGAGTCGAACCCTGAATCGGAAAAATAGTCCGACTCGGAGTCGCTCATATAATAATATATAATATAACTTAATGTAATCTTACTTTTTTTGTGTTATTGGAGTTCAAACGATGTTTTGTTACAGTTGTTTCTTGTCCTTTTTCTTTAATTTGGTGTTATTGTTGATCCAACGATGTTTTGTTACAGTTGTATATTGTCCTTTTCAAATTGGTGTAGTTGTATCTTGTCCTTTTTCTTCAATTTGGTGTTATTGTTGATCCAAAGAAATTTTGTTACAGTTGTATATTGTCCTTTTCAAGTTGGTGTAGTTGTATCTTGTCCACCTCGGGAAGGCTGTAGTTATTTTTTTCAGTTGGATATTATTCTTCACAATCCCTTTTTTTATTAAGGATTATTCCTTAATTATATGAAAGGGTATATGTTTTTTTTGTTGTGGATTATTTCTCACAATCCTTTTTCCTTATTAAGGATTATTCCTTAATTATACGAAGGATATTTATATATGTTTTTTCGTTGGGAATTATTCCTCACAATTCCGCTTTGCTATTAAGAATTATTCCTTAAAGATATTTATATATATATTTATATTTTGTTTTCTTTGGGGATTATTCCTCACAATGACATCCTCGTCGCCAGAAAAATACAAGGTGATTGGATTTTAAAAAAAAACTAATTATTTTTTTTAATCACTTTATTTTATTGAATCAAAGTTTATGACTTAACTTAATTTATTGAATCAAAGTTTATGACTGATGTTATTTTGTAATTTTCTTCTATTTAAATACAAAATAAATGCTTATTCGATAATAAGAAAAATGTAAGAATTTATTTTTAATAAAATGCTTAAAAATTAATTCTTAAGAATTATTGCTCAATCTAAAAGTTTTTGTTTATTTTATTACAACTTAAAATTCATTTCCGAGAATTGTTTGTTTTAATTGCAAAATCATTCGGTTATTGTTTTAATAGTTCATTGATCTAAATAAAATTACTATTTTTTGATGACAAGTATTCTTGGAACTTTGTTTTTTGGGTATCAATGGATTTATGTAAGAAATGTGACTGCAGAAAAGTGAAAGTATTAAATGTTAAATGTTTAAATATGTTATGTATGTATGTGTGTTCACAGAACAGAATTATTTATGTTATGATTTTATTAGGGGTTACTATAACTTCTAAGCACGTAATATTTCTTATTCATTATAAAATACTTTAACTGAAAATTCTTGATAGAAATTGGTGTGGTCGTTGTAATTCCACTCGTTTTTACCGACCCAATTACACATTATTGAACACATGCATTGTGTGTGCACACTGTGTGTGAATAAGCAAAATAACTAAACAATCGAAAGGCAAAGATTTGTTGTTTTTTTTTGTTTCTTGAAACTTGTTTTTGTATGATTATTAGTATAATATTATGCATACATATTACAGTATTTATCGCTTATATTTTCTAATTGAAACTTTCAGTATATTTAATAAAGATCTTTTCTAATTTTTTTAATTTTATATTCACAACTTGGTATTTTACAATATAAATTCCCATAAGAAATGTTTCTTTCATAACAGTGAGTTAATCTTGAAATGCACTTCAATGAATTGCCTTTTCTATGAAATGAAAACAAACTTTTATATAAGAATTTAATTTAATGTCAAGCTCCAAAATGTAATTAGAATAAAACTAGAGACTTGAAAACTGCAATTGCAATATTGAAAATAAGTCCCAAAATTTATTTAAAAAAATTGTGAACTGCTTTTAACTGGTTGTGAACTGATTCTTATCCGGTTGTGATCTGCTTTTATCCGGTTGTGATCTGCTTTTATCTGATTTGTATCTCTTCCTGAACAAATCTCACTTACAGTTGTATGAATTTATCAAAACCTTTTCTATATCGCCCTGTATTTATTGAATCGTCTTTACTGACAACAACGAACCCAAATTTATCTTTCCAGCACTCACTACATATATCCTTAAATTCTTTAAATGTCATATCTCCAATAACATGATCATTATATATATGTCGTAAATTCATTTTATCTTGTTTAAAAATTATAATCATATTAGCATTATCACGTATTAGATGCTTTGGAATTTTCGTATACGTTTGACATAAATAAAAGCAATCAACATGTTTATGTCTTCCCATACAAAAGTAATCTCTAATATTATCTTGTTTACCACAAATTACATCATCAAATATCATAATAGAGTTTGGTTTTGCTTCTGCTGGGCTTAAAACTTTATCATTTTCCGAAAATGTAAAAAGATTCTTTCCTTTTATGGGATCGATCAGTTTCTTAAGGTAACAGTATTTTGGTTGATATAAAGACTTTGAATATATATACAAATTTCTAAATCTAAGACCATTAGGACTTTCTATTAGTCCAATCATGACGTTAGTTTTTCTACAGTTTGAAGGTCCTACAATTAGTGATCGTATTGAATTGGGTAATAATGTGCTATGTTTTATTTTAGCTTTCTTTTCTTGAGATTCAGCCACATTTTTTATAACAATTTGTTTGGTTTGCTCTACTAAGCGCATATTGATAACTGATGTGTCTTATCTATAAATACAATCTTATATAAGGAAATCTCATCATTTCCATTTTTAGTATAGTATAAAACACATCATACACGTATGTTAAAGAAAAAATAAATAAAATGGTTATAAACTACACCAAAAGAAATAAACTAAATCAGTGTAAGGCTGGAAGCGGTTTTGTAAACAACTTAATAGATAAATTGCCGGTTGAACTGCATTTACCTGGTTATCAGTTTTGTGGACCTGGAACAAAACTTGCAAAACGTTTACCAAGAAGAGATAAAGGCATCAATTTATTGGATGCAGCTTGTAGAGAGCACGATATTGAATATTCACGAACAAGCGATATTAATAAAAGACATCAAGCAGATAAAATATTATCTGAAAAAGCTTGGCAACGAGTAATATCTAAAGATAGCGGTTTCAAAGACCGAGCACACGCTTGGTTCGTAACAAACGCAATGAAAGCAAAAGTTAAATTTCGATTAGGCATGAAGAATACTAAGCCTCGTGTATCAAAGAAAATTAAGAATAATGTGAAAAAGAAAACACGCAAAGTATACAATAAAAAATTGTTTTCATCTACTGTGAAACATGCTTTAAAACTTTTGAAAAATGAGAAACCCGATAATATAAGTGATGCTGTTAAGATTACCCAAAAATATGTTCATTCAAATTTTAAAAGGAAGAGGAAAGCTAATATTAGTATACCAAGAGTTATTCCAGTACCAAAAAATGGAAAACAACAACTAGCAGAGGCTACTAGACATAACAGGCATATGGAATCAATTGCTATGGGAAAAGGTTTATATCTTAAACCATATAAATCAGGATATGGACTCTATTATAAACCAGCTCCAAAAAACTTTTAGATAGTCTACCCAATCGACCTTTAACGGATCTAGATTTAATGAAATATGCTAAGCAACTCAAACATTTTAGAGGTGTTTTTATGCGTAATTGTTTGCCTAAAAAAGCACTAACTCAGGAATGTGGTATTGTTAATTTAGATAATTCCAGCGGTCCTGGAACACATTGGGTAGCCTATTATAAAAATTATAACTATAAAGAATATTTTGATAGCGTTGGAAACTTACAACCGGCAGTGGAAATAGTTAACTTACTTAAAACTCCAATTGAATATAATTATGAACAAAAATTCAATACATTTAATTGTGGACATTTATGTTTAAAATTTCTATTCAATAAATATCATATGAAATAAAACAACAATTTATCTTTTTTCTTTTTTCATAATATTTTTTATATTTTTATTTTACAATTGTTTGTTATTATATAGAAAAGTTAACATGCAATTTCTTTAAAAATATCGTCATCAGAATCATTTAAAAACTGATGTATAAAATTATTTGAGGTTTGTTATTATATAGAAAAGTTAACATGCAATTTGTTTAAAAATATCGTCATCAGAATCATTTAAAAACTGATGTATAAAATTATTTGAGGTTTGATTACGCTATGGAACATTTTTGGGATTATTGTCTGGGGGGTGAGAAATTTTTAGTCAGGGTGATGGTACTAGGTCAGTATTGTAAAACCCTCAAAGGGTTTGGCGTTCGTATGTGTCATTTTTTTTTATGACCTTTTAAATTTTTTCCTTATCTTGATGTTGATAACTCCAGACTTCTGGCCATAAACTACTAAAAAAATTAAGTAAACATTTTTATAATTTTTTATTTTTATTTTATTTATTTATTTTTATTTATTTTAATAAATATTGCCTAGACTTTTTCGATGGTGGTTGTTCGGGACTCGTGGCATCGCATTCATCGCTATCATCAGTTTCTGAACCACACATAATGTCAATGTGTGACTCCACTGTTGGCCCTTCTGCATCTCCTGAAAATTCTTTATCATCAAGATCATCATTGTCTTGCCACACAAGCTTACTCCACCAGCAAATTTCCGCAATTATTGCACTCGGCAACTTTTTGCCTCTATATCTGTAAGTTTTTGTTTTATTAAAATGAGTTTGAAAAAATAAAAAATCAGTATTACCTCATTTCAAATGGCATAGCAACTTGATGATAGCGTTCACCTTGTTCATCAGATTCTGTAGCCAATTGTTTGCTGAAGTAGTCCAGATGGATTTTCAAGGACATGTGGACACCAATTTCCGAGAATGCTCTTAACATCCTTGCGACAGAAACATCGTAGTTGTTAGATCGATGCTTTCCCAACAAGCCTTCTATTACTTCTTTGATTGCCTGCCATGCATTCAATTCAGCGTCAATCAAAGTATTGTTGAATGCGTCACTTTTAATCAGCTTTCGTATATCTGGACCATTTACCACGCCTGATTGGAAAAAATAAATTTGTTAAGATGGAAAATTATGGGAAATGAATGTGATATTATAACTTACCTTCTTTAATTTTACTTTCGCTGAGTCTCGGGTAAATTAGTTTCAAACACAAGAAAACTTCATCTCTTTTGGCGACAGTTTTGATGAAATTCTTAACAATTCCAAGTTTAATATGCAGTGGAGGCAGCAATATCTTCTCCTTCGGCACCAGAGGCTCACGAATAATATTGGCCGTTTGTAACCTGCTGTGCTCTCTGAGTTTCCATCCGTGGCATGTATATTGGTCACCGGAAAATCGTGTGTCCCAATCGCACAAAAAACACATATATTTTATATAGCCGCTTTGAAAACCGCAAAGCATTGCTACAACTTTTAAATCGCAGCATATGCGCCACATATGTTTGGCGTAGTTAACCATTTTTAAAATATTTTCCAGTGCATCATATGTTTCTTTCGTTTCTGTACTATAGGCGATTGGAACTGAAGGTTTTTTATTGGTCTTATGTAGTAAAACCGCCTTCAAGCTGAGTTTTGAACTGTCAATAAATAATCTCCAGTCATCTGCTTCATATTTTATTTCCATTGCGTCCATCAATTTTCCTACATCCGGGCTATATGCAGAAGTTTTTTCATCATTCACAAGGAATAAACTTTGTAGTGTTGCCTGACGACTTCGATAAGCTGTGACTTTCACACCGGGTGCCAACAAATTGTTTGATTTCAAAATGGAAGCCAGCTCTTCCGATTTATGCTGTGTTAATTCCAACTTGGCAACAATTGAATCAAGCTTATTTTGATTTATTAAAATTGGCTCATTGGATATTGATGGCTCATATGGGGGATCATCACGTGCATGATATGTCGGAGCAGTCGTAGAAGAGAAAATATCTGGGCTAGAAGCTTTTGGCACAGGAATGTGGTCCGAATGAGGCAATGGTTTTGCGGCACTTGCAACACCAACGTAATTATACGATTTTCTTATCCTTTTTGCGGCTCCTTTATTCGCAAATGCATAGCAATTCAATGGATTGTGACCTTCGCCAGGATTAGTCCAAGTCATTGGGATACCGAATGGCATACTTTCACGTCTTCTATTTTTCCAATCCATTAGACGGTTGTAGCAGCTTTTACACACTATATTTGGTACCCAATTTTCGTTCACTATAACATTTTGGTTGAAGTACTTCTCGTATGTTTGAACAAAATCAGTACTGAAATTTCCCCTTTTTTTATGTGTTGAGACATATTGACCACAGCAGTAGCAAAAGCTATTTATATCTGGCTTGCACAGTTCCATATTCTGTTCAGTTTTGTTCACTTTTAAAAAACTGGAGAAAAATCACTTTTACTGTTCGCGTTCGTCGGCACTTGTTGAATGACAAAAATCACAGAACCAGTGTGAGAAAGAGAAGAAGTATAATGACAATGCATGTTTTATGTGAACATTACAGAACCAGTGTTGCCACATCAATATTTCTCTTTTAGTACAGTAGAAAAATATGAGAGAGTTCGGCTTGTGAGTGTCAATGTTTTCTCCAAATAATGTTGTGCATATCTGGAGCAAATTTTTGAAATTCATACATTTACCTAATTGTGAATAAATGAGAAACGCTTGCATCGATTTTCATGATCTATGCCTTTTTTGCTCATGAGTTATGTGACTTTACGCGAAAGTAATTAGTTTTGTCACTTTTTTCCATTTTGGATTTTTTATGAATTTAAAAAAATATATATTTAAATTTTTAGGCAAAAAATACTTTTTTCCCTTCATACATTCATTTTTAACTTCGAAAGTGTTGCACATATAGGAAAACGGTATAGAAACAGATTAGAGAAATTGTAATTCTTAATTTTTCTAAATTTGTTTCATCAAAATCGGACAAGTGGTTCTCGAGTTATGTTAAACTACGTTTTTGCCCAAATGTTACAACTAAGCGAAAAAACATCAAGATAAGGAAAAAATTTAAAAGGTCATAAAAAAACTGACACATACGAACGCCAAACCCTTTGAGGGTTTTACTATACTGACCTAGTACCATCCCCCTGACTTGGAATTTCTCACCCCCCAGATTGGCTGTTGTACAGTGTTATTTATATAATCGATTTGTATAAAAATATCATCATCCTCTTCCAGAAGTTCTTTATAAATATTTAAATTTGATGATGTTGGTACTGT
This sequence comes from Gymnocheta viridis, assembly GCA_956483585.1. Taxonomy (NCBI): domain Eukaryota; kingdom Metazoa; phylum Arthropoda; class Insecta; order Diptera; family Tachinidae; genus Gymnocheta; species Gymnocheta viridis. The sequence goes on along the minus strand of OY101441.1, from coordinate 79,011,824 downwards.
TGAGTGACAATTTATTTTATAATGTCCCCACGCGTAAGTATCAACACCATTTTCATGTATAAATCTCTTATCATCTAAATAACTTAATGTTAGTTTACTTATATATTGTGTATATACTTCATGCACCTTTGATCTAAACACATACATTGAATTATAATATAGTTTTTTCTCCAGCAAACATTTTCTAAAATCATTAATTGATAATTTGTTGGTTACACTCTGTTTTACTCCTTTTATTTTTTTTATTTCTGTGTCTATCCTATCTATTTTTATAGAATACATTTTTGCTCGCAAACCAATGAATTCCTTAATTACTTTACCATTACATTCATCTTTCATCATCCCTAATACTTTTTTATTCATGAGTGGGAAATTGAATACATTTTCTTCCGGATATGCAGATGTATCGAAATGTGATTTGATATCATTTCTAATATCTGCATATAGATCATTTGCTTTAACGTTATATATAAAAGAATCAGTATCCATGTAATTCAAATTAATATTTTCACAATATTTGGGTTTCATGTAATCGTAATGAAAATTATACATTTTCCATTTTGATAGTTCTAAAACAGAAAATTGTAGTGTACCTCATAAGTTGCCACCGCATACCCTTAAACTACTCTTAAATCTATACATACCAACCTAAATAGAGTAGGGTAATTGTGCAAGATCAAATAACGGCATTTACCAAGTGACGCACATCGATTGGAATGCAAGTTAATTGGGGTATGAATATGATAAACACAAACAATAAATTCTACTCAATAAGAATTGTAAATTGAGTGACAAATAGGAATGAGTATAATCACAAACATTCCCATTGGTCAGAATAATTGTAATCAGAGTGATTATTCATATGTCCATAATATCGACAAAGACAAATAGAACTTTATCGATAAGTAGAATAAGTAAGAAAGGCTAAATGTAAGTCTCATACATAGTATATAAGACAATACAAAATTTAATAAAACCAGACTTGAAATCACAAAACGAATCCGGCAGTAACTTGCCTATGTTTTTTATTCCAAGACTCAGGTTAATTCGGCAGTTCCTTTGAACGCCTTACAAATCAGCTGAAACCCTGACAGCTACTAAAAATAACCAAGGGCTATAGGGAAATAATAAACACTACACATTTCACTATAGGGAAATAATAAACACTACACATTTCATGGCGATCCTGCCAACTCGGACCATATTGAATTAATAATCCTACCGAACTGATGTCCAAAGAAATAGATGAAATCTTCGCACGTTGGTCGGCGTACCTAGAAGACAACGGAGAAGAAACAACAAATGTTAATAAGGAAGGAGATAAAAAGATTGCAATAGGAGAATAAACGCATTAAGAGACTTTTCGAGATGACTTGGTGGACGAACATTCTAAAAGCGATCCCACTAGTTATTGCGGGATACGAAGTAGGAAAGAATGGAAATAACGAAAACGACCAAAATAATGAACAGCTTATAGAATATATGAATACTATAAGAGTACAAGATAAAAATAAAGAGGAAAATTTAAATACTTTCGAAATAGTTATGATAATTACATTAGCATTATTAGTAATTGCCTACATCGTAAGACTAATGTATGCAATACTTAGTAACAGACGATAAAAAGAAAAAGATTTAATACTATTTATAAAGATAATTATACCCAATAATATTATTATACATAAGATTAGTAACATTTAAAGAAAAACAAAAATTCTCGGTACAGTTAAAAATGTTATTAATGTTGTCCAAAATAACAAAAACCTTAGTAATTATTATTTTAATCCTATTTATATTACATATCATTTATAGATTTATTAACAATTGTAAAAACAAAAACAATAGCAAAAACAATGATAGCAATAAAATAACAGAAGTATAAAAAAATATATATTTTAACAAATATTCAATATTAATAAGAAAGATTGTTAGATGGAGAAGAATCTCCAGAAATTAACGGGTATATTAAAAAATTTACAGAAAAGTCCAGGAAGGATATATACTGAAAAGACAATTAACCTTAAATTAGAAGAAATAAAAACCATAACAAGAGAGTTTGAGATAGCACAAGTTGAAGAAAAAGACGAGGAAAAAGCATCAGCGCTTAAATTAGAATTTAATAATATAATAAAGAAAATTAAAGAATATTTAGTCCAGAACATTACTAAGATAGAAAACATAGACATCAAAATGGCAGCATTTAGTTTAGAAACAGTATCTAAAGCACTCCCACTTTTTGCTGGAAACCAGGAAGAACTAGAAAGTTTTTTGATAACAGCAGAACTCATTGAGAAAACTCTAGCTGAAACAGCAAAACAAGATTTCTTACAATACGTATACCATGCAAAATTGACTTCAGGGGTAAGAACGGCAATAAGTAGCTATGCGAAACCAGAAAATTTCAATGCATTAAAAAAAATTGTTACAACAGAGGTACAAAAGTACAAAGACAATTCCAGAGTTACAATCAAAACTAAGCACTATTTACCAAGGGAAAATGTCTGTTAATACATTCAAAGAAAGAATAATGACGACAATAGACAACATGAACAAGTTAAAAGTTGAAGAACTTGGTAATGACGCCACAGAAGCAGAGAAAAATGTTATTATCAAATTAAACTCAAAGCTTTCTCTAGATACTTTTAAAAGAGGTATTAATGACAGTTTAAAGACAGCCATTTTCGCAGCTCGCCCAAAGACTTTACAAGACGCGGTAGAACTAGCACTAGAACTAGAAAATGAGAATAAATTAAACAATAATGCGGTAATGCACATTCAAAAGCAACAACATAATAATAATCGAACCAGGCATTACAATAGCAATTTCCGCGGAAGAAATAATTTTGAAAATAACAACAACTCTCGTAGTAGAAATAACAACAACAATTTTAGCAATAATAGAAACAATAATTTTCCTAATAGGTATAATTACAACACAAATTTCAACAGAGGCACCAATTACACTAGGAATGACAATTTCAACAACAATTCTCTTAGGAACAACAATCATTTTACAAACAACAATCGTAATAACAATACACCTAGAAACAATAACAACAATAGAAACTACAGAAATAACACAAACAGTAACAACAATAATAACAGTAACAACAACAGAAGATATATACGTACGATACAAGACGAGGGAAACGAGGAAGGCTCGGAATACAGGGATATTCCGGACAGCCAAAATTAAGAGTATTTAAAGTTTCAAATAATAACACAAATTACATAATCGCTAAATACAAAAATAAAAAATTAACATTTCTTGTCGACACAGGAGCCGACATATCGTTATGTCGCACTAGAACAACTTTTGATGATGAACCACTAAATATAGAAAACAGATGCAAATTAACAGGCATCACTAATGAAGAAATATATTCCTTAGGGACAACTGAACTTGAACTTTCATTAGCAGACCAAACATGCAAACACAAACTCCATCTAGTAGATGACAATTTTCCAATAGAGACAGACGGAATAATAGGGAGATACTTTTTAAGAGAATACTTATGCAAAATAGATTACGAGACATTCACAATTTCTTTGTATACCAATAACGAAACCATAATTCTGCCAATGCAATCAAAAGCATTCGACACATTAAAAATAACTATACCACCACGAACAGAAATCATACAACCATTGAAATTAAACCTTACAGAAGATTGCGTAATACTTAATAATGAATTAAAAAGCGGTATTTTTTTAAGTAATTCAATAGCACCAAAAAACGGAATGACACACATTAAAATTTTAAACACAACAAATGATACACAAATTTTACAGGGCATTAAACTGCATACTGATCCACTAAAAAACTATGACATATTAAATTACACAAATGAAAAAAATGACGAACGTTTTAAACAAATTCTAAATGACGTGCAATTAAATAATACTGATGAATATGCAAAATCAGAATTAATAAACATATTCAGAAGATATCAAAATGTATTTCATTTGGAGAATGAGAAATTAACTGTAAACAATTTTTATAAACAAAACATAGCAGCTTCAGATAACACTCCGGTGTATATAAAAAACTACAGACTACCCCACTCGCACACGGACATAATAAACGAACAAGTACATAAAATGTAACATGACGATATAATAGAACCATCAATTAGCCCCTACAATGCTCCACTTCTTTTGGTACCCAAAAAGAATACAGAAGACAAACGAAAATGGAGACTTGTAGTCGACTTTAGAAAGTTAAATGACAAAATAGTTAATGACAAATTTCCACTAACTAGATTAGAGGATATTTTGGATAAACTAGGAAGAGCTAAATGGTTTTCGACTCTTGACATGACTAGCTCATTTCACCAAATTCAGTTGGACAAGGACTCAAGACCACTTACAGCTTTCTCTACACAACAGGGACACTACCAATTTAAAAGACTACCATTTGGACTTAAAATTTCATCAAACAGTTTTCAGAGAATGCTTACGATAGCACTTTCAGGACTTGATTCAGAAGCTTTTCTTTATGTCGATGACATAATTGTCTATGGATGTAGTTTGAACCATCACAATGAAAATCTTGTCAAAGTTTTAGACAGACTTCAACGATACAACTTAAAACTGAATCCAAAGAAATGTTGTTTTTTGAGACCAGAAGTAGTTTACTTAGGACATTTAATAACAAAGGACGGCGTGAAAACAGATCCAGCTAAATATGAAGTTATTAAAAATTACCCAACACCCAAGAACGCAGACGAAGTTAGACGTTTCATTGCATTCTGCAACTATTATAGAAAATTCATACCGAATTTTGCGGACATTGCAAAACACTTAAATATGCTATTAAGAAAATCAGTAAAATTTCTATGGACAAATGAATGCCAAAATGCTTTTGATACCCTAAAAGAAAAATTAATGAACCCACCAATTTTGCAGTACCCAAATTTTGACAAACCTTTTATTTTGACGACTGACGCCTCAAACTACGCACTAGGAGCAGTCTTATCACAAGGTGAAATTGGAAAAGATTTACCTATTTCTTACGCAAGTAAATCACTTCAAAAACATGATATGAACAAACCCATCATTGAAAAAGAATTGCTCGCAATTCACTGGGGAATAAATTTCTTCAAACCATATTTATACGGTCAAAAATTCATAGTGGTAACAGACCACAGACCATTGATATCACTATTTTCACATAAGAATCCTTCATCAAAAATGACAAGAATTAGACTAGATTTAAGCGATTATGACTTCACGATAATTTATAAGAAAGGAAAAATTAACACTAATGCGGACGCATTATCAAGAATAGAAATAAACTCAGACATATTAAAACAAATGATACCGTTGGAAAATGATGAAAAAGAAAAGAGAATTCTAATAAGCACAAGGGCAATGACAAAGAGAAGTGAAAAAGAGGCAAATAAAGTTACAAAAAACGAGGCAAATAAAGTTGATGATAATAAAAAAATAGATAAAGCGCACGCGAATAGGAATAACATGGGAAGATGCATCTCTCAGGAGTCTGATCAACTTCTAATATGGGAATGCACATCCATTAATGACGTCAAGAATATGAAGAAATTACAGTTTAATAAATTTGAAAATACAGAGGAAGTCGACATAACAATTGAAAATAATACTGTACACATAGGACGTGACGATAATTCATCGAAACAAGATTCGATTATGAAGAAATCACGTACCCAAAAGAGTAATTATATGAATGAGGGAAGTAACGATAATTCATCAAAACAAGATTTGATTATGAAGAAGTTACATTCCAAGAATAAAGATAATATGCATGCAAGATTCAGCGATAACTCAGCGAAACTAGATTCAATTCTGAGGAAACTGTTATCCAAAATGAGTAAAGAAAATATTAAAGAATTAGCGCTAGCAAAAAATGATATGATATTTAAAATATATACAATCAAGGATTTAAAAGAAGCATATGCAAGGATAAGAATAAACAACAAAAGACCTCAACTAAAAATATTAATATATAACGCCCCAACAAGAATAACAGATGACATACTGAAATATAAACTCATCGATGAATTCCACAATGCCACACACGCAGGCCACTTAGGAATAAGAAAAACAATTATTAAATTAAAACAGCGGTACATTTGGAAAAACATGAATAAGATGGTAAAGCAATTCGTAAAATACTGTGACAAATGTAACATAAACAAACAAACCAAACACATTAAAGAACCACTTACATTAACGGACACCCCAAGCAACAGTTTTGAGATAATATCAATTGATACTGTAGGACCTCTTCGTATTTCAAACGGATACCGTTACATATTGACAATGCAATGCGAACTAACGAAATTCGTTATTGCTTACCCAATGTCAACAAAAGACGCACTTACAACTGCCAAAACACTAGTAGAACAATTAATTCTGAAATACGGTAAATTTAAAGTGCTCAAATCAGACAACGGGACAGAATTTAAAAACGAACTAATGCGCAACATATGCTCGTTACTTGATATCAAACAAACATTCTCAACCCCTTACCACCATGAAACAATGGGTGCGGTAGAAAGAAATCACAGGGTTCTCAATGAATTCTTGCTTACATCAGCAAACGATTACGAATGGGATAAGTGGATAAATTACTTTACTTTTGCCTACAACACGGAACCACACATAGACACTGGTTACACACCATTTGAATTGGTATATGGTAGATTGCCATGCTTACCATCAGAATTTTATGACACAGAAAATAACAAAATATACAATTATGATGACTATGCAAAAGAGCTGAAACAAAGATTAAAATATTCTTTGAATAGAGCTAAGGAACTTACAGATAAAACAAAAGAGAAAAGAATTATAGAAAATAGATATAGTAATAGTTTAAATCTAAAAATAGGAGATTTAGTTTTAATAAAAGTAGAAAATAGGAAAAAGAATCAAAGCCCGTACAAAGGCCCATATAAAATAATTAGACATAACGGTGTAAATACTATAATAGACTACCACGGAATTGAAAAAGAATTTCATAATAATCAATTAAAACCATATATAGGCTTTAGAAACAATAATTAGGTATACAATAAACACTAAAAATTATAAGAATACTATTTTTAAAAATTATAAAAATATTAAATACTACATTAAGAATTATGTAAATTATAAAATTATAACTATATTAAGAATTACTTTGTAAAACTATAACATATGTAAATAGAAATTAAGAATTATTTTATAAATATTGTCGGTACTATGAATATCAAGAAAAATCAATCCCCTAATTTTTCTCTTAGCGGTGAGGGTGTAGTGTACCTCATAAGTTGCCACCGCATACCCTCAAACTACTCTTAAATCTATACATACCAACCTAAATAGAGTAGGGTAATTGTGCAAGATCAAATAACGGCATTTACCAAGTGACGCACATCGATTGGAATGCAAGTTAATTGGGGTATGAATATGATAAACACAAACAATAAATTCTACTCAATAAGAATTGTAAATTGAGTGACAAATAGGAATGAGTATAATCACAAACATTCCTATTGGTCAGAATAATTGTAATCAGAGTGATTATTCATATGTCCATAATATCGACAAAGACAAATAGAACTTTATCGATAAGTAGAATAAGTAAGAAAGGCTAAATGTAAGTCTCATACATAGTATATAAGACAATACAAAATTTAATAAAACCAGACTTGAAATCACAAAACGAATCCGGCAGTAACTTGCCTATGTTTTTTATTCCAAGACTCAGGTTAATTCGGCAGTTCCTTTGAACGCCTTACAAATCAGCTGAAACCCTGACAGCTACTAAAAATAACCAAGGGCTATAGGGAAATAATAAACACTACACATTTCACTATAGGGAAATAATAAACACTACACATTTCAAAATCCAATGTAAATGGGCTTATTATATTCAGTTAGCACTCTACTCATTTCAATTGCAACCATTTCGTCATGAATTTTGAGGGAACTATGAAAATTATGTCTAGCAATAAGAGCTCTAGCTCCTAATCGCTTACCTCTACTTTCCCATTCACATACTATTTTAATGTTTTCCTTTTATCGGCATTTTCCATAGTCTTACCATATACAGCGTTGTTTAATAATTTAAAAAAGTTTTGTTCAAATGAATTCTTAGCTAATGTTCTGTGATAATTGTTTATATCAATATATTTTTTCAACCAATTAGACTGACTAAATTCAAGAATTCTATGTATTCTCTTTAATATCAATCCATGTTGAATACATTGTTGAAGATTTTTATAATGTATTACATAATTGGTTTTGTTGTTTAAGTCTGTTATTAATTTCCGCTGTTTCATGCTTTCAATTTTCTTGTTTTCTGCACAAAATGGTAAGTCGCTATGATAGTCGTGTAATGTGGTTGGATATTCTAAATCAACTTCCAATATGTAACCCAATGCTGAATCTTCTTTTACATTATTTACATCAAAATTTTTAAAGTTGTCTACCCACTTGAAATTTTTAAAGGGGAAGTATTGAGACATTGCATAACCATATAAGTTATTTACATCTAAATACATCAGGTAATTAGATTGTTTTGTAGGATCATAATCACTAACGTATTTAGTATTGGCTACCGAATGCCGTTTACTGCATTGAACAATACCCCCCCTAATACCCCGCACAACAAAATTATACATATTAATATCAGTTAATAATTCCAACTCAATTTCCGTTGTTTTCAACATTGCATCCCATGACAAGCCCGGGCTAGTATAATATTGGCAGGGGTCTAAATTGTAAATGTTTTTACAAACTTTACGGAAATTTTCAAATACATCGCAAAGCAATAAAACATCTACTTTTAAATATAATAGAAGATAGTCCATCAGAACCTTTTCAGCATGTTCATAATCCTCTGCACTACACCGCTCATTAGAAAGTTTATTAAGGAAGCATGAACGGGGTGGTAGATGACTTTCTTGGGGACGATTCACTGAATCTAGATAGTCATATGGAAAGACACCTTTACGCTTCATTAAATTGAATTCACTGTTAATGCGTTAAGTTGATTTAACGGTTGACAAATCATCATCGGACAAAAATCCTGCTAGTTTTTCTAAACTCGATGGCATAAACCGACAAGAATCTAGAAAACGTAATTCAAGAGTATTTTTTTATTTACAGGGATTCTTTTTGATATGGATACATATAATTCCTTATTTAAAGGAATTATATTTATATCGCCGTCAATAGATGACAGTTCTCGTACAAACAAATGGCAATCATATCCCGAAAGATTATGGAAAAATATAGGAATGAAGTTTGCGATTTGGTACTCTAAATTGCACTTGTTATGTGCGGGGCCTCTATATTCGTCAGATAAATGACAATGATCGGCCACTCGATCTTACTAAATTATTATCTGCCGTGGGCATCCTAGTTACAACATTATTGCAGTTTTCCTTGTGGGTTTTTAATGAAGTCTCACTGTGAAAGTGAATTAAGCAGCAATTACATATGTGTACACATCTCCTGTGTTTTGTTAATTGACTGTTTATCAATCTATAATTAAAAGAAAACATTATTTTAATATAGTATTAATTTTCAACTATATAAATATTATTCACATACCTTAAAATATTTTTAATCCAGACGTAGTGGAATCTTTCACCATCTTCTAAGAGTAGTGAATATACATGCTTGGCTGTGTGCTGAAGTAGTATGGACCGACAATTACATCATTTTCCAGGCCAAAAACATTTATACTTATTTCCGGGTTGTTAACTTCAAAGGCTTTTTGTTGACAGCGAGAGGGAAATTAAAATTTTTAAAATTCAAAACAGTACTATTTTCTAATGTTATAATTTCTTCTCTTATGTCTGGGACTTTATTGGATGTGCATCTATTTGAGTGAATATTTATTGGATATAATGCCGATATTATGGCCCACTTAAAGCAAAATTTGTCATTATTTCGCACATTAATGCATGCAAATTCTCTCTGGATTGTTGGTGGTAAAGGAATGTACTGTGACCCTCTAATGCATTTATATTGATTTATGTTTATTTCAAGGCGTGATATTTTAATTAATGCCCATCCGCTATCACACTCCTGAAATTCACTCATCCTTTTCACAATAACATCGCACTGGTTACTATAACATTGCTAAATATCATCTGTTGTTGAAAATATATTAAGTATAATCATTTTAGTCTGATTGGATTTGATATCTATGGTGCACGCATCTTCTTCTTCCTTTATCAACACGTATTCACAAAACAGTTCAATGTTATATTTTATTGCAAAATTTTTTTAATTATATTTTTTAGCAATTTAATTCAAGTTTAGCTTTAATTTCACATAAAAAGTTTTGTTTTATTAGTATTTTCAATCATATACGTACCGATACGATTTTTAAATACAGACTTGACGCATCAAATTTTCCTGCACAATTAATTTTATGTTGATTTGTCCTTACGTGATAATGCCAAATTATTTTAGGAGTATGTTCTCCACAATCCTCACAATAAACTTTAGTTTCCTCTTCTCTTATAGAATGATCTATTAAGTGCAAATGAAGTTCTGCTCGGTCTGAAAAACGTATATTACATCCTCACATGACGTTTTAAGGAAAAGTTCCGATTAAATGTTTTTCCGCAGATATCACAAGTAAAGATGGCCATTTTTTCGGTTTTATGTAATTCTTTTTTAACGAAATGTTTGTTTTTGTAACCCCTTTTTTAATTTCTAATCCTTTTTCTTAGAAATTAAAAATTCATTAAAATTAGACAGACGGTAGACAGACACTCATAAAAATATCGATTCTAGAATTTTCAATAAATAAAAAGATTAACCACAATAAAAATGATAAACGGAAAAGTCAAGTGCAATAAAAAGAAAATGCTAATGAATAGACAGAAAGGATAAGGAATTTCAAAAAGGACAAGGGTAATAAAAATAGAGCGACTGCGCAGGTGTTTAAGAATTTTCTCATACCCTTTTTTTATTAGTTTCATTTTCTTTCAGCAATCAAAACTGCAAAAATCAGTAGGGAGGTTCATATTTAACTCGGTGAAATATTTTGTACCTATAAAGAAAATTTCCAGCTTCCTGGCAAACATTCAACAGAGTTGTTCAATATAGGTGCCTCGGTAGGGGTGTTCGTATAGAAGTTTCAGGGGAGCCTTGACTGACATTCAAATCAGCATGTAAAAACAAAAAATTCACAACACAAATTTTACGAAACCTCCTAATACAAACAACCATCCAAGGATAGAAAACGCATTTTCACGATAAATACACTTAATAACCTAACAAAAAATATTTTTAACGATCACGTTTCCCAGCCAGGCATGCACATTCATTTTGTATGAAAAACGTGGTCGCGAAGGAACAGAAACACACTACTATAATGCACAAGCTGTTTAGCAACTGATGGGGAATCTTCCCAGCGTTCGATTGAAGCCTGTTCGCCCCTTTAAGCATAGTGGTGTTGATTATGCTGGTCCAATAACAATAAAACAATCAACAGCTCGAAATGCAGTCACAACAAAGGGATATATAAGTTTTTTTGTCTGCATGGTAACAAAAGCTGTGCATTTGGAGGCAGTCACTAGTCTTTCAAGCGAGGCTCTTATAGCTGCATTTCGGCGTTTTGTTGCTCGACGTGGTCTGTGCACGGACGTTTATTCGGATTGTGGAACCAACTTTGTGGGGGCAAATAAAGAGCTTCAAATACTATACAACCGAATTAAGTCGTCCATTCCCGAAGGTATGATTGAGGTACTCGCTTCCCGCGTTACCACATGGCATTTTATACCTCCAGCCTCACCAAATTTCGGTGGTCTCTGGGAAGCAAGAATTAAATTCACGAAACATCATTTAAAACGCATCACGCTTAACCGGATACTAACATTTGAAGAACTAACCACTCTGTTGGCGCAAATTGAGAGTTGCCTTAATTCTAGACCGATATGCCCACTAAGTTCTGATCCATCTGATTGCAATGCTCTGACGCCAGCACATTTTCTAATTGGTAAACCAACGCTTTCTATTCCTGATGAAAATTTGCTTGAATTGAACATTGACCGCTTAAATATTTGGAAAGTTGTTGAAAAGCTCAAGCAACATTTTTGGCGCCGTTGGGCCGATGAATGGTTGTGTCGTCTGCAAGCCAGACCTAAGTGGCTAAAACTAAACAAAAATGCTGAAATTGGAGATTTGGTATTGGTTGCTGATAAAAATTGTAGTCCAGGCGATTGGCCTCTGGCACGTATTCAAGATGTTCATCCTGGAAACGACGGCTGTGTTCGAGTGGTTACCTTGTTTTCTAACAGCAAAACTTTCAGGCGTTCCATTTCTAAAATTGCCTTTTTGCCAACAAATGACTGCCTACATGCTGAAGAAAATATACCTATACAAGATTCTGATGGTGTATCGCCCTTGGTTTAAGTACTGTCGTCCTTTGTGGCGCAGGATGTTGATGAACAAGTTTATTTCATCATAATTATTAATTAATCTATTCATATTTACTTTGATGGTCAATGTAACCACTGTTTTAAGTATTTTGCTTAATATCGATAGCGGTTTGCAATATTTCGATCATAGTTACATATGTACATACATACGAATATAAACTTATGTACCAATGTATATATGTTACGTTATATACATTTTTTATTACTTTACTGAATTTTCTTGCTTGCTGATCTATTCTTTTTGTATTATTATACTTTGTTTTATAAATTTTAGACGTAGTTTATTCACGTAATGTACAGTGTTCTTTAATTGAATAAATAATTAACTAGAACTAATCACAGACTTTGATTACATGTTCAGTACTTTTTTCTAGTTAATAAATATATGATTATATGTTCTTCAGGTTTTACAGAGTCGAAATTTGACATGATATTGAAAGAAGCAGAAGCATCACCTCTGTAGGAGGTTTTCAATATTTTTAATTTATGTAATTTTTAATCTTGGAAAGGAAGGAGAACAGCTGATATTTATAATTCGAATTCATATTTTTATTTTTAAATCTCTCAGAGCACTTTTAAAAAGTTCAATTCAGCAGTAGCTAATTTGCAGTTTATTAAAAATCTTTTGTAGGTCGCCGTGCCTAAAGAGTTACAAGTGAATCCTATTACTGTAACTACACTATCCGTCTGTCAGAGGGTCCCTTCTTGCTCACAACGTTATTTTGTATGCAAAAAGTGTGTACAGCCTAGAAAGTTCGATGTTGATAAAATATTCAAGTGTCAATTAAGTGAAATTCACGATTGTTTAAATTTAAAAAAAATACTTTACTCAACCAATTTTGACTTTTTGCATAACTTTCCTAATGGATTGATGCTAAACCATAAATATAACAAAAAAGTCTCATTTCCAGTTTTTAAGATATCGCGGTTTTTATTTCTGCGTACATAATTTGTCCGACCGAACGTTCGGTGTCGGAGAACGACAAAAGGCTATGTTGCGTCCGGTAAACCCGAAAATCGTACTTTTATACATTTTTTTCGTGCCTTTTAGCATAAAAAATGTACAAAAATCTAACCCTGTAAAACATAAAGTACAACGTTGTTAAAATGAAACATCTAAATTGGCGTTACTTTTTTGTTTTTATTAAATAAATAAATTACAAATTTCAATGCCGTTAAAAAAAGTTCGTTTTCGAGTTCAGCTTTAGTTTGTAAAATCTACCGGATTTCAGGTTCGGTCTGAAATAGTGCGTTCGGTCGGACACTAATGTTCCTTATAGATTCTTATTGAAAATAAAATAATAGCCTATTTCTGATATAGGAAAGAACACCTTCATTCGCAGTCTATGAGAAAGAACATTGATTTCGATTTCTCTACATTATTTCTAAACGAACAATGACTTGATAGTCAACTCGAATGAAAACGTAAATGTTTTCATATAAAATCCGATTTCTCTGCTACGAATGTGTCGTTAACATTGAGAATGAAATGCTAAAATCAGTCATTTGTAGTTTTGCTTTCGCAACAAAATTTTTGAGTTTAATAAAGATAAAGATCGTTTAAAAATTAGCTGAAAAGCAATTTAAATTCCCTTGGGCCTCCCACTCGTACTATTTGTGAATGAAAAAGGTTATTACGTTTGTTTGTATGCTATAGAAGAAACCTATTGAACATTTTATCTATAGAGTAAGTTCGGGTATTGTGGTGAAGAACTAGAAGCTGACAAAATCAAGCTTGATGAATTCTAGATCTCACAATAGTAATAAATCATAATTTGATTTGCTTTTTGGAAGCTATGCAAAGGGTGGTAATAAAAAGATTTACTAGTCTTTTTTTGGTTTCACTGAAAAATGTCTGCCATTAAAATCGAGTTCGGCTAATGTGGTATAGTGTATTGCATACCAAAGAAAAGTAATATAAGGAAATGAGAAACAGAAAAAGGAAAAACTATATGTTTAGATAAAACAAGTATTTCATTGTCCTGAAAATCCTTATGAAGTACTCTAATATGGAATTTGCACCAGACCAAAATCTAGTACAAAACTAAATCTACTTCATCACAAGATTTTGTCAAAATGTACTCAAAATCTCGTACAACTTAATGATGCAGCTTTGGTTTTTCGTAAATTGCACTGAAAATTACTACGCTGTTCAATAACATGACTTTGAAGGGTATGCTCGATAACTGTTTCGCATTTGAATGATAATTTTTCGTATGGAGTTTGACATTTGAAAATGAAAATTCCAATCAACTGTTTTTGTCATGGATACGAAATCTTAAAAAATGTCATGAATAACCCGTTGTAAACGGTAGAGATTTTGATAGAGATTTCAATTGAAATCAACTAGATTTCGGTTTGGCGTAAATGCCATATAAGCAGTTAAGCTTAATTGCAAGCCCAGTTTAATTTCAGAAACAAATTAGAGACATTCTTTTAACTACCCGAAGATCACTTGTTACGGCCATATTTCCATTAAAAATCACCATCGCCCACGCACGCTAATGTACCACATAAACAGAACAAAGTATTACCCACCAATTTTTCAATGGGTTTTTTAACTTTCTCTCAAATATCTGTAAAACTTGGGCTCCAATCGAATTAAGCTTCAAAACATTATAGTCAAATAAAAAATAGGTATTCCACATTACCCGAACATACTTACTTTCCTTAGAGAAACAGACTTATACAAGACGCTCTTTCTATCGTCAGCTGTAGCAACCGCGGTTAAAGTATATGGTGTAAAGCCCCACTCAATTGATGATTATTTTGCTGCGCTGGTGGAGTCACCTGCTAGGTGCATTAAAGCAGTTGCAGTGGTTACACCAAATACAGCCCCGGAAACTTGCCAGCATCAAAATAAACTATGTAACAATGAATACTTTTCACCTCAAAATGGCCAGCACTTATCCAAAAAACACAAAAAAATGTCACTGCGACAAAACTCAAGCGATTTTGATTAAGTGACAGTGAACAACCAATATCCCATTCGTCAAAAAAGGCAAAATCCGTAGACAGCTAAGAGTAGCGCAGAAAAATTTATGATTATTTTGCTGCACTGGTGGAGTCACCAGCTAGGTGCATTAAAGCAGTTGCAGTGGTTACACCAAATACAAATCCGGAAACTTACCAGCATCAAAATAAACTATGTAACATAAAAAATGGTACCTCGACGGCATTAAAAAAATTTTTATGTAATTTCATGTTTTTGAATTCTTTCAATTATTTTTTCCAGTAATATTTCATTATTTGAATTTTATTTGATTTACATTTATGTTTTTATTAAAAGTTTTAATAAAGATGAATTCGGCCATATAAATATAAGTAGTTTCAAATAAAAGTAGTTTCTATGTAGTTTCACGACTCCCTTAATGAACAAATGATTTTATTCAGACAACTCTCTGCTTTAATTGAATTAATGTTTGTCCGTAGAAAGCGGAACGAGTTCCCATATCATATAGTGTTTCAAAGGCGGTTTTACAGCAATCTCTTATTTTATAGTTTAGAAAATGTACTTTGCCAGTAATATCTATGCTACCCGATTTGCATCCTGTACAACTACTGATGACATCAAACATTACATAACGGATAAGATTGGTTTCAATATTGATATGACCGTTTTCAAATTTAAATACTCTGGACCAAGAAATAAAGCATCCGCTTATTCGTGAATATGAGTACAAAAATACTTCAGAAGCTGACATTGTTCATTTGCCTCGATCATTATCTTCAAAAACTAATCCAACTATCGACAGATAATCCCATTAATATTATTTATCAAAATGTAGGAGATCTCAACACTAAATTAACTAATCTTTTTGCAAACAGTTTTTTCATACCATATTATTGTATTTACCGAAACTTGGCTGAGTGATAAAAAATGTACTCATAACAATGAAATTCTATGTTCCAAATACCAAATTTTTAGATATGATCGTATTCGAAAACTTGGTTGTGGAGTTCTACAACCCGTCCTATATGTTTTCCAATGTGAGCTCATAAATAATAATTTAAATTTGTGTTGGTTGTAGACATTTATTTGTCACGTGTTCATATATACCACCTAACTAATACTTTTTGGTATAAAATGAAAATTTTTCCACAATTAACTTCGTTCTGAATCAATCAAACACATCCGATATATTACCTGCCCTTGGTGATTTTAACATTCCAGACGTAAAATGGTTTAAAATCTTTGATAGTAATTCTATGTTACCAAGAATTATTTCTGATTTTGTACATTGTCTTCATGGACTCCGGTTTTTGCAACTAAACCATATATCAGCGATACATACCCAGAATGCAACCGTGTAACAAATTTGTTGACACATGCTGTTGGCATACTAAAAGAGAATGAATAACACTTAACTGGCAGCTAACAAGTGCGGACGTGATTTAAAATCGTACTCAACATAACTTTGTATATAAGCAAAATAAAATTAATTAAAAACTAACTCTATTTTCTATTTTTATTTGCGAAGTGGTTTGTGACAACTTCAAAAGTGGAATTAACCCGAAGGCCTACGTAATTGTTGCAGATAAAATAAAATGCCTGATTTTGGCAACATGAAAATTAATACACGGCCTAAAAAGTGTAAGAAGTCTGGCTTGCCAACTAATGGAAGCCGGAATGATTTGATTGGTCGTCTAGAGGAAAACTTCGATAGGACATCGCTTTTTAGTTGCAATTTCACTCCATCTGGTATTTCGCCCCTATGTTATCAACATATACCAACTCTGCAACATTTGAATTAAACGCGACGCAAAAACCGCACACTTTGTATCTGCCAGCCACAACGTCGTCATCATCGGATTCCACAATTTGAAGATTTCGAGAACTAACTGTTATGGTGATGAAACTCCGCAGGCTTTTTATTACTGGATGCTAGCCTAGGCAAGAGAGGTGGATTATCACAGTCCGCTATAGCACGCCATATCATCAACGGTTTCAATGATCCGGATCTGAAAATGAGAATTTCAAACATCTACTTTAATTGTAGTTATTTACTATGTGATATTGTGACATTTTGTATGCACAACGAGGCAAAACAGCCCATTAAAGAATCAAAGTTAATAATGTCTGCTACACAATTATCATTAAATTATCAACGAAAATCTAACGAAAACCAAAATCAAAACGCGGTAAAATGTTTTAATTGTCATAAACTGGGACATTATTCGTAAAATTGTCCTGACCCTCAACGTAAGCAAATGTGTAGATATTGTAGCCGTACTAACCATCCAACAGAAAATTGTACTGAATAACGAAAACAAAAGGAACGTCACCCAACTGTAAATCGAGTCGATGAAAAGGATACAAGCTCACATGTGATCGTAAAGCAAATAACCATTAATGAGGTTGAAACGAACGCTTTTGTGATCCTGAAAGTAAATGTACACTCATTCGCAATAGTTTTGCAAATAGTTTGGGTACGCCTGAGCCATGCTCGATATTTTTATGTGGTTTTGCCCATGGTGAATATGAGAGTACAGGTAAAATTCCAGTCAACATTATTATAGATTATACAACTCATAACGTTGATGTGCTGACTGTAATAAATAATCTTATATGTGAAAACATATTACTCGGTAGGGATGTCCTGTGCCAAAAGAGCAGACGAAAAGAGCGAAAACGACATGGCAAGAGTCCTTAGCGTATTGAACAAACATCGAGAAAATTTTTCTGATAACTCACAAAACTTGGGTGAGTGTAAGATTCTAGATATGGATATAAAATTTACATCCGACATTCCGATAAACGTGAAACCCTACATAAAGCCGTTTTCTAGACGGCCAGTGGTAGATAAATTGGTAAAAGAACTATTGGACGCCAATATAACACGACCATCTAATTCAGGATAAGCCTCGGGTACTGTCTTTGCTGAAAAAAGATTCACGAATATCGGTTATGTGAGGATTTTCGAGCGATTAATCGTATTACTGTTAAAACACCACTTCCGATGCCAAATTCAGAAGAGCAGTTTAGACAGTTGGCCGGTAACAAGTATTTTACGACATTACCATGTACGAACCCTCGAAACAGTACACGTCGTTTGTGACCACTCAAGGTTACTATGAGTACAATCGGATGCTGTTTGGTTTAGTAAACGGTCCAGCCGTTTTTCAGCGAGTTATGAACTCTTTGATAGCCAAAATGAATCCGGGCGAAGTGTTAGCCTATTTGGATGCCGTAATCCTTCATAGCAAAACTCTCGATAAATGTTTGCAACGTTTAGAAACATTTTTAAATATACTCAGGAAAGCAGGCTTAACGCTTAGACTCGACAAATGCAAATTTCTGGAACGCGAAATCATTTATTTTTATTTAGGACACAAGGTAAACAAAAATGCAACATCACCCGGTGATCTTAAGGTTAGCGCAATAAAGAACTTTATAACTCCCATAAATATTACTGAGGTCCGACGGTTTGTGGGACTCACCGGATTTTTTCGAATTTTTTTCGAAAACTATTCGATTATCTCTAAGCCTCTTACCAGTTTGCTATGCAATAAAAATCAGTTTGTATAGGGTGAAATACTCTCCAATCGTCCGGTGTTTTGCGTTTATAATTATGCTGATAAACATGAGGTACATACTGACGCGAGTTCAGTTGGTATCGCTGGTGTCCTGCTCCAGTGGTCTGACGGTAAGTCGCGGAAGCCTGTTTGTTATTACTGCCGTCAATGTACTTCGGCAGAATCAGTTCAACACAGTTATGAGCTTGAAACGTTGGCTGTTGTGGAATCGGTTAAGAGATTTCGTACATAAGTATGTTTTGGGTAAGCCTTTCCGTTGATTGCTCTACGATTGCCAATACTAGACAGAATAAAGAAATGATACCTAAAATAGCACGTTGGTGGATAAAGATTCTTGATTTGGGTTGTGATATACTTCATCGCCAAGGTGCAAGCATGTCCCACGTGGATGCACTAAGTCGTGCTCCTGACCCGACCGCTGCAAAAAAGGAAGATGTTGATAATATTATGAGTGAATATTTCAGAAGAAGACTCGTTTTTCACTATGCAAATGCAGGACCCTGATTTGCTACATATCGTTAATACAATAAAGGACCAAAAGACGTCGCCGCAGGGTAAACAAATAAAACAAGACTATTGTCTAATAAATAAGCGTCTTTATCGCAAAGAGGTCAACCACGTTAAATTTGTCGTTCCCAAGTCAGTCTGTTGGAGGGTTAGGTCTTGTCATGATGACATGGGTCATTTCGGCCTGGAGAAGACGATTCAACGCAACACCCGAAATTTCTGGTTCCCTCGAATGCGAAAGTTTGGAAAAAACTATATATCAGCTTGTGCAGACTGTGGCTAGCACAGCCCGAAGGGCATCTACATGTAGGCGAAATAGAGCCCTTACCATTTAGGAAGGTACATATAGACCACTTAGGCACTTTTATTCGCAGCAAACGGGGAAATACCCACGAATTAGCAATTTCTGACGCTTTTGGCAAATTTCTGGTCGTAAAACCCGTAAAATCAATAAAAACAATACCCGTTATAACGGCACTGAATGAGATGACAAGTTTTTTTAGTTTGCCTAGTGTTATCGTCTCCGACCGCGGTACGGCCTTTACTTCAATGGCCTTCGAGCAGTATTGTGATGAAACCCAGGGCTAACGGCCAGGTAGAAAGGGCCAACGCTATAATACTATCGTTTTTGCAAACTGCAACAACAACCAAAGGTGATTGGGATCAATATTTAAGAGAACTTCAGTAGTGCGTCAACTCGCAAAAGAATGCTACGACTGGGGTTTGGCCAAATGGACTTGTTTTCGATTTTAAGCTGATCGATATTGTCCAAAATCGTATTGTTGCCGCAATTCATGATATTAATCGGAGAATGAAGACTATATGTCCAGTATCGAAAAACGTAAACTTGCAAGTCTTAAAATCACCAACGAGATGCAAAAATTTAAAAACCTAAACACTCTAAACCTACTATATATTAACAAGGTGACCTGTTGGTGATCGAAATCGAAGTTCAAGCTACGGGTGAATACAGAAAGCTGGATCCTAAATACTAAAGACCTTACGCAAAAATTCTCGACAAGGACCTATATCTCATTGAAGATGTGCCCGGAATGCCGATTACATCCAGAAAATTCTGCTCCGTCTGCTCCTCGGATAAACTAAAGCTCTGGTGCCTTTACCTACCTGATTTAATTATTTGTGATCGTTTAGTACATTATCTTTTTTTTCAATAAAACTGTTTAACTCCAAAATTATTTATACTTACATATTTTATTTTCATTTTTAGTTGGTTAGGTGGTTTTTACATGATTTTAATGACGAGAGAAATTACATGTCGTGGCCCATACTATTCCTAAGTATAGCATATACATTCTGATTATTAGTACTACGAAATATTTTTCAATAAAAAATGGCTAAAAAATGGTTAAAAATTTTTCAGCAAAAATAAATACATGCGGCTCAAGCTTCGATATCTGCATTTGACTTTTACATTTTATTATATATAGAAAAGTTTCACGGCTACAATGGAGTGAAACACTTTTTCATAAAAGAACGGGAATCGCAATTTGTGTAATTGTGAAATGATAATATGAAAAGCTCTAATGAAAACGAAAATTAAAAGTTTTTTTCATTCCACAGAACCAGAATCGACCCCCTGTACTAGATTTTGAAAGTGATCCCGACAACGGAATGGAGGACGATCCCAGGTCAGGATTGGCCGCAATGTCAGCGATACATCCCCAGAATGCAACCATGTAATCTGTTGACACATTCTGCTGGCATAATAAAAGAGAATAAATAATATTTAACTGGCAGCTGACAAGTGCGGACGTGATTTAAAATCGTATTAAATATAACTTTGTATATAAGCAAAATTAAATTAATTAAAAACTAACACTCTTTTGTATTTTTATTTGCAAAGTGGTTTGTGCCACATAGAACAAATCCTTGTGGATATCTTCTTGATCTTGCTTTCGTTAATTATCCTATGTAATTTTGTATTCGTAATACAGGTTGTCCGCTTATATTCATAAATGTTTTATTTAATATCCGCAATTATGTATGAAATACAATATCAGATAAATATCCGCCTCTGTTAGCCTCACAAATGCGAGCGCTTTTGAACACGTTTCTCATTACATTCTGATACATTTCACGCGGTATTTCATTAACTTCGTCACGAATATTTAAAATTTTTATTCGCTCTTTTTCCCAATATTAATATTTTACTTATTCAGAAAAACATTAACAATTTTGTTAAAAACAAATTGCAATTGATTATTGAGGGGTATAGCTTGTTCCTATGCGCATTTCACTATTTGTTTTAGTTGCTCAAGCGTTTCTGGTTTGTTTGCATAAACCTTGCTTTTCAGATATTACCACAAAAAGGCTGCGATGTATGCGATGTGGCAACGTCTTGTTGGTACAACATCTTAATCAAGCCCATATCATGCAGTTGTTGGCATTAAAAAGTTTTCAGTCATATCACGATATCGCTCCCAATTCACAGTTACCGTTACGCCGTTTTCATTTTCAAAGAAATAAGGTCTAATAATTCCTCCTGACCAAATTGCATAATAGACTGTCACTTTTAATGGATGCAAAGGTGACTGATGAATAATTTGAGGGTTTTCCATTGCCCAGAATCGACTATTCTGTTTATTCACATATCCATTCAAATGAAAATGTACCTCGTCACTCATTATGATTTTTTCATTAAAATCGGGGTTGCCATGGACGAGCTGTAACATCCTATTGGCATATATACGGCGGCGTAAATGGTCTTGTGGAAGAAGATCTTGTGTCAACTTAATCTTAAGTGGAAACAAATGCAAATCCTTGTGCAAAATTGTGGCCAAAGTTATTCTTTAATCTTACTGTTTTACTCGCACTAACTATACTGAACTTAAGTGTTTGTTATCCAATGTTCATTGGGATTCTGTGCTTGCCGATGATAACTTTGATAATATTGTATCGATCTTTTATAATATTTTTCATTCTTTTATTAGTATAACTGTCTCAAAAATTAAACTCTATAGCAATGAAGGACCACCTTGGAATAATCAACACTTATGAAATGCTAAAAATAAGAAAAATAAATTTTTTGTTAAATATAAGAAAACAGGCGCACCTGCTGATTTTCGTAAACATGCTACAGCAAGATCTGAATATAACATTGCTAATAATCTTGCTTCCAAAACTATATAAATCGTATTAAACGCATCATAAAAAAACTAAATCTTTCTATAAATTCGTAAATTCCAACCGTCGCACAGAGGAGTATTTAAGCCAAAAAGATGGCTAAAATTATTAAACATGTTGTTTGAATTGAAAAATTTAGTTTTTTGCCACTTTTAGGTGTAATTTGATATAAAAAATTTATTGGCAGATTTTTAGTTGTTTTTATAACACAGGAATAATTTATAGTAATTAAAAACTTGTAACTAAAAGCTTTAATTTCTCGTCAATGGTTCTAACATCAGATTCATTCACTATAATAATAAATAATAAAAAACCCATATATGTATTTTTATACGAATGTTTGTATTCGTTAGTGAGTAGTGTGGTACCTGTGTGACCCATGTATTTTTTATGTGCATACCTGTTCACTTTTTTAAATCTAATTTTTGTTATTAATGATTTTAAAAATTACTTTTGATAGGTATGTATGTACATTTATTTTTCTAACAAATAAAGTTGCATAGAGCGCAGATAAATAAAAACTGTTTTATGGGACTGTGGGACACTTTATAACTATTACCGATAATAAGCATTTTGCAAATTCATTTTTATAGATATCACATTGTGAAGTGTTGAAAGTGATTTGAATAATATTTAAAATCAATAATTCAAAAGGCAGAAGATTATGTCGTCAAAAAGTGTAAAGTGTTTTAAAAAGTGCCTGATGAGCATGATAATGATGATGTCTTTTATTGACATCAACTACGTTAGGCCTTATTAGCAAAAGATTTAATAATCGATAAACACAAACAAATAATAATTTGAAAATTTAAAAAAATCGGTAAAAACAATGGCGCAAACTTTTTTTCGGGTCTAAAATTAGAGATTCTAAACTTTGTTGTGGTAAAAACTTAATTTGTACATTTGCTACCTTCACTTTTAAAAACCTTGTTTTTATTTTTTTTTTTATTCACTTTCCTGACTTTAGCAGTGTCTCAGAGCTACAAATCGCAACGTAAAGTCTTAAAATTTTTTAATATGATGTGGGATATTGTTGTGTATCGATGCGTACTTAGTTTTTAAGATTTCTTTGAATTCATTTTTGCCTTTTTGGCCAGCTTTTTGGATCAAATACTCTTCTGTACGTCGCATTTCAGGTTATCCAAAGCATTTGAAGTATGGCTCCTTGACTGCTGAAGGCGATGTTTCAGTAAGCAATATATTTGTTAACTTCTTTTCAACAACTTATTCTACCGAATCCTATGATACCACGACAACTTATCCTTATGTTACAACTAATTCTAGTGGGATTTTCTTGCCGCCCTTAAATTTTGACACTGTACTTTCGAACTTAAAGTCGCTAAAAAAATCGATTAGCCCAGGTTCCGATTATATTCCTAGCTGTATACTTATAAAATGTGCTGCATCACAGTCCGCCACTCTTACTGCATTATATAACAAATCTATTGAATCATTTTATTTGCCATCAGAGTGGAAAAAATCGTATATAATTCCTTTATTCAAAAGCGGCAGTAAAACTGATGTATCTAATTACAGAGGTATTTCTAAAATAATTCCAAAACTGCTTGAAAAAATTTTTACTGATTACCTACATATATCATAAAATTTCTTCCCTTCTAGCACCACGTCAACATGATTTTCGTAAGTCTCGTTCAACTACAACCAATATTTTCGAACTCGCCACTATTGTTAATGAAGGTTTTTCAAATAAAATGCAAAGTGATATTATACACTGATTTTAGTAAGGCGTTCGATAAAGTTAACCACAATATTTTGTTGCACAAATTATCACTTATGGGCTTTAATTACTTTGCTTTACAATGGTTAAACTCTTATCTATAACAATGAATTCAACAGGTGAAATTTGGGAATGTTATATCAAAAATCATTCTAGTACATTCTGGTGTCCCTCAAGGCAGTCTTTTCTTACTATTTTTTTGCATTCTAAAGTAGTGATATATGCTGATGATGTTAAAGTTTTCAACTATTCTAATGATATTAATGGGAACACTTAAATGCTATTTTTAAATATCTACGGAATGCTGGTGACAAATTACAGCATTCGATGTCGAACGAAATTTCCATACAAACTTAAAAAATTTTTAATGGGATTTCGTTCGATATCGAATGCCGTAATTTTCCCCCTGTATACATGTTTTAAAATATACGTTACAATGCCAGCACTACTTATATATTTTAATGTCAGTGCAATGACGCCTTTCTTGACGTTTTGCATATAGGAGAGTCTGTCAATTAGTTTTAAGCTTTTTGTTGGCCATTCTATATTTATTCCTCATCGACATTGGTCGCATAAATTTTTTAATTATTCCACCTGCGTTTCATTACCATCGATATACATCTACAACACACACTTTATTAAGCGAAACCTTTCGAAATTTTTATCAATGGTACCGATTTACTTCACTGGATTTAAATATCTTGAAATGCAAGCACATGCCATTTTTCGGACACAATCCATATTGATACTGGTATTTTAAATAAAGTTTAAACCATATTGGATCTTGGCATACTGTTGGATCATAGGCTCAACTTTCGTGATCACATCTCTCTTATGGTAAATAAAGCCTATGGAATACATGAAACGGTCAAAGGAATTTCTAGATCCTTATATTACAAAACTTTTTAACTTCTCTTGTTCGACCAATTCTGGAGTATGGATTAATTGTTTAGGATCCTTATTATATGTATATTAATAGTATTGAATCGGTGCAAAAACAATTTTTAATTTTTATCTCCGCGGTCTTGGTTGGAATTCTTATGTCTTGCCGCCGTATCATAGCAGGCCCTAATAAAATTGCCTGCTCCAAAAAGTTGATGATTGATGCTGAGTGCTTTATTTGTTCCGAGTCTGATTTGTGGTGATGTTCATTCAGAGTTCCTACTTAGTCAACTAAACTTCAATGTTCCTGCCTTCCAAAGACCTACCCGCAATTTTGAACTCTTAGCATTAAAATACTACCGTTCTGTATATGCTAATAATGATTCTTTTCGTCGAGCATGTGTTCGCTTCAATAAATGCTACCACATTATGGACTTATATGATAGTAATGACGTATTGAAAAGAAATCTTTCTTTATATATAAATTGTTGAACTAATTATGTTTATATAATTCTGTTTTTGTTATTGATATGTTGTCAGTAAGGATGTAAATAAAATTTTATTTATTAACAAAAGAAACACTTGTCATATATACTTTTTATACAATTTGTCGCAGGTGTTTCTTTTTTATTTACGTATTTCATATGTTAGATTAATTTTCCGGAACAGTTTTGACAAATGAGTAAATCGTGTTGCAGAAAACTGTTATGATCAAAATTTTGTCCGAAAAAAATGGGTGAATGCGCCTAAATTATTACAAATTTAATTAATTAAATTTGTTATATTGATAATTCTATCTTATTGTGAATTAACAGATATAGCTTTGTTCATAAAAGATAAATATGTAGTTGCTATGAAATGGTGCTTATAAGATAGTATATTATTCTGTTTTATATGCAAAATTATAATACCGGTATTCGAGTTCCAGTATCGGTATATACCAATATCACTTAAGTACCATTAGCGATACGAAAATTTATAATATATACGTTTCGATTGCCAACCTTGCTTAATTGTTTAAAATTTCTTATAAATATTTTGCTTTATGAAGTTTGTTTAAGCTGTCTTTACATCTATCTGATTTGAATTTATTTTCCTAAAAATATTTTCTCTGCAACCATGTTCTTCAAAAATTAAAAAAATTTCTAATAACCAAATTTAAATTAAAAAAATATTTTTTTTGCCACGCATAATTTGTAAAAAATTTCATTTGGTTAAAATACACATATATTAAAATATTAAACTTAAGATGGACATAGCTGGAATCTGCCCCATTTACTTTGTGCCAAACTAATCGGTAATTGAATTTGAAATTTTAGTTAATGTCTTTTCTTTTAGTGTGTGTTATTAGGAGTAAAAATGAACGCTCAACACTAAATTTATGAATATTTGTAAGGATTAACGCACTCGGCTTTAAATATGCTTTGTAGTTTCGTCTGCTTTGAGAGTTTGAATTATTGTAGTTATTCTTTGAAATCTCATTAACTGCCTGTTTTTAGAAAATGAAAACAAAATTGCGAGTGAGAATTAATATTCAAAACAACAATAAAATACGAAAATTTGTTTTCAATATAAATTCTCAATGTAAATGCTCATGTACATGGAATGAATCTGTGGCCCCAGGAGAACGTCGATTTGTGCTTCGGCCGAGCGTTTTACATACCCAGAATGCGTCACAGACGGACAAAATATATGGTCATTTGTCTCAATGGATAGTATTTTTTATCATTTTTATATTGAAATAAACAATTTCTTATCATACCAAAGCAGTTTTAACATTCAAATCCAATTTTTTATTTTTCAAATTAATGCACGTTTTTACTTGTATCTGTTAGTATTAGGCAAAAAAAGTAAATTTAGTACTCAAAATTTCAAAATGTAATCTATACGTGTCCTAAGCAGAATGTTGTTCAAAGGACTTGATACAAATGGGTATGTTGCACTAAGTTTTTTCCTTGATATCTTTTGTTTCTTTTTCAAATTAGCTGAATTAATTCTAAAAAAAAAGAAAAAAAAAATGTTAAATGTGCACCGTTGATCACACGGCCCCAGGAAGTAATTTTACACGGGAAATCGCTGAAAACCCATGGGCTAAGTGAAAGTTTTTACTTTCTGTTTTCAAATATACAATAAGTAGACCTAAACAGAATGTTTTCAGGGGCAAAAAATTTGGCCCGAATGAGTGAATCGCGATTTTGGGGCTTGGTACGAGATGTGTTAAGAAACAAATTCTAAGTTAGTTACCTGAGGTTGCTGGCTCTAATGAGGAAGTGGAGAGATATTTTTCTTAAGAATAACTGCGGATGCAAGTGTAAAACATTCATTTACTAGTAAATCGTTTTTATCAAAATTATACATATGTTGACATTCACAATTAATATTCTCATAACCGAATATAATTTCATTATTTATTGTTCGTATTAAAAAGTTCGTTAAAAACTACTATAGAACTGTAAAAAATTTTATTGACGCGTTTAACCAGCTTGTGTGAGTCACTAACATATATATACGTACATATGTACATACATACATATTTTGTGATCTGGGTGTTTTATTTATAGTATTAACCGAAAAATTAATTTTCCTTGAGTAAGAGAGCAAATTCTGTTTTATATAAAATTTAGATCAAATCCTGGCACACCGACCCAACCTAGAAGGCCCGATTTTATTGGTCTGAATCAACAGCAACAACAATTACAAAACCAGCAAAATTCAACCCAATCGTATTATCAATATACAGCAAATTTGGCACCAAGTTCAACAACTGGCTTACCACCACACCATTCACAGTTACCTATAATACAGCAACAGCAGCTCATGCTGCAACAGCAACAAGGTATGTAAACTATAAAGAAATATGATATAATTTTTTTAGACTACTGTTGATGTCTCATCTGCCGAAAATTTCCTAATGGGTCATTAGTCAAAATTAATACTACAATTTACAACAAAAAAATTGAATTTCAATACGCATCTACCAACAACAAACATACACCTACCGTTTAGCACCACACTCATTAAAACTTTATGTAAAAAAAATGTACTTAGCATTGTGAACCTAGCTGAATGAAAATGCTTTTTAAATGGAATTTTGTTAATAAAGGTCACTTGTTCTTTAGCTTCTCTTCGATCACGTTCAATAAAATTTAAACTGAATAAACTTGATGAATTAAAATAGTGTAATAATGTTTAAATTATCAGAGGATATTTATGATTTATTTGAAGTTGTCTATTGCATCCACTTAAGGACAAGAAAAAGCTTTTGTCCTCCAACACGGTCCTTTGAGACGGATTATATGGTTAGTCCGCCATTTTCATTACATTTGCATTATCAAGACAAGTAAGTTATGACATCAAAAGGTAACCTACAGGAGCAAACCCTCAACAAGTTGAGGCTGGTAGCGGGATGGTTAACATCAAAGAGTTACAGCGTAACAATCTTCTCAATCGAATTTTGGACGAAGTCCATAATGTTTCAACTTACGGCACCTTTTCAGTTCATCAATTAGAGGTAAGACTGTCACTACTAGAGCGACAGCTGGAATCGTTTGAGAAAATCCAGGGTAAACTTGAGTCGTTGGATGAGTCACAGCTTGCCTAAAACCACCGTTTGGATTTTGAAAACGCCTATTTTAATCTTAAAACCCGAATTCTGGAACGCCTGTATATTCAAAAATTAAATTTGAATGAACATTTCACGAGCAGTACACGTATTGGTGCAAACCCAGTGCAGCATGCATCTAAGCCTCATCTTTTAACATTGCAGTTGACAAAATTTGGTGGCAACTACAATGATTTAACTGAGTTCTATAATATATTTCGTAGTTTAGTTCACGATAATTCTGAATTATCACCAATCTCAAAATTTCAATACTTGCGATATTGTCTCACTGATAATGCAGCGAGACTTATTCAGTCATTATATCTGACACCTGAAAACTATAACCAAGCATTATAAATCTTGAGTTGGTTGATTCAGTAAATGACAATCTTCGTGCCTTACAATCGATTGCAACTGCCAATCGAATCTCAGATGGAATTATATTGTACATGATAACGTCAAAACTTGACCCAGAAAATCAAGCTAAATGGGAGGAAGAAGTTTTTACAAACTGGGAGAATGACGCCTTGTTAGAATCACTGTCACTTCCAACTTGGAATGATCTATCACTTATTTTAGAGAAAATATCTAAAACTTTAGAGATTGTCAACAAAAGATCAAACACATTTACTGCGCCGCATGGGCGGCAGGTAAATTATAGTCAATCGAAAAAACGTCGTATGTCATCATTCGTTGCCACAAACCAAACTGCAATGTGCTGCCTTTATAACAACACACGTAGCCATAGCGCGTCCATTGCACTAAATTTATTGAAATGCCTATACTAGAACGATTTCGCACCGTCAAACGGTTAAAGGTATGCATAGATAGTTTAGGTTCTAATCGCCTAGCCAATACATGTGCATCAAACAACAGATGCCAGCATTGTAAAGCAGCACATCACACACTTTTACACAAAGAGCAGACGCAACAGCAGACAGCCACAGGTAATAATCAGCCCATAACAGCAGCGTACAATACAACAAAAACTCCAGTAGCCCTGCAAGTATCAGAAGAATATAGCCAAGTTATTTTAGGCACTGCCAGAGTAGAACTACAGGCACCAAATAGTAGGTCCATTATGTTACGCGCATTGTTAGACTCTGAATCCCAGCTGCATTTTATTAGTGAAGAAATTGCAAGCTACTTAAATGTGTCTCGCAACAAGATAAATATAGCAATTACAGGTATCGGCTATAACCCATCTGCTGCATTTAGTAATTGCTCACTGACATTAAAATGCTACTAATGAGTGTTCCAAATCAATAACAGCTGTTGTGATTCCGGCCATAACATCGTACCAACCTCAGTCTTCCGTAGACATTGCCAAGTCCAATATACCAAAAAACATCAAATTAGCTGATCAACATTTTTCTATTGCTGGACCGGTAGACTTGCTTATTGGAGCTGGGTTGTTTTACGAGATGTTGATGACTGGAGAAATTAAGTCTGTAGGGATGCCAATATTGTAAAAAACCACGTTAGGCTGGATTGCTACAGGTAAAACTGTCCACAGAATAGATTTTCCAACAAACCACAAAACAGAAACAAACGCATCACAAACGCCATTTTTCGCAGCATCTTCTATGTTTAACTCACCACGCTCAACAGATGGTAAAACATACAACAAACAAACTAACGAAAATAAAACAAGACAAACGGCAACAAGGCCTTGGTTTGCTTTTACTTTTTTAAATTGTTCAACAAACCCATTATATTCGTGTTTTAATATTTCAAGTAAAGCTTTATTAGAAAATATAATGGAACGCTTTTGGGCAATTGAAGAGCCTACTAGAGAACCCACACGAAAAGTTGAAGAAGAATAATGTGAACGATTTTTTGAAGAAACTATAACTAGATGTCCAATCACACACAAATTCATAGTGAAGCTGCCATTTAAAAGGAGCCCACTGGAACTCGGATCATAAACTCAGATTGCTACAAAGATATTTTATTCACTGGAAAGGAGATGGACCACTAACGAGAGTGTTAAGAATGAATACGTTTAATTTGTTCGAGAGTACATGGTATTGAAACATATGGAAAAGGCTCCATCTAACGTAACCTCAACCTTCAATTACATTCCACTCATTGTGTGATTAAGCCATACAGTTCAACAACAAGGTTACAAGTTGTATTTGACGGCTCATGCCACATCTCCAGTGACTTATCGTTAAGCAATATTTTACGTGTTGGGGCTACTAGACGAAATTTTTTTATTCTAATAAGATTTCGTTTCCATAAGTTTGTTCTAGTATCCGACATAGCCAAGATGTATAGGCAAGTGCTGGTAAATGAAACCAACATACGCTGGCAAAGCATTGTCTGGAGAGATAGTCCAACTGATCCCTTATCAACATACGTGTTAAAAACTCTGACTTTTGGCACCAGTAATGCCCCATATTTGGTTGTGAAGTGTCTACAAGTATTAGCCAAAGAAGGGGTGTCAGCCTATCCCGTCGCCTCCAATGTAACACTTCGCGACTTCTATGTAGACAATTTGATGACTGGTGGTAATAGTATCAACGAAGTGATTGAAATCATACGCCAAGTAGTTGAATTCTTGAAGGGTGGGGGATTTCCACGTAGAAAATTTGCATCCAATTGCAATCAATTAGAAATACTAATTGATGTCCCAGATTACGAGCGCGAGGAAATTGTAAAGGTTAACGACTCTGAATACATTAAGACGCTGGGTTTTAAGTGGCTACCTCAGAACGATAATTTTTGTTATATGTTCAACCAGTGTCAAATTGATGCTATTAAAATCGCCAAAAGAACCATTCTCTCTCATACAGCGAATTTGTTTGACCCCCTCGGCCTAGTCAGCCCCATAGTAGTAAGATGTAAGTTTTTGCTGCAACGAATTTAGTCATTAAAACTTCACTAGGATGAGTCAGTGCCATAACATGTTGTGATGGAATGGGTTGGAATTCAAAATCAACTTATGATGATTTCAAAAATCGAAATTCCCAGATATGTTAAATTTAGCACTTATACTAATATTAACGCATTTGCAGACGCAAGTTCCAAGGCATACGGCGCCTGCATATGTATATGCCGTCACAGGTAGCGCAGATGGCATGTGCTCTTCGCTTTTGTGCTCTAAGTCACGTGTGACCCCTCCAAAGTCGATCACTCTTCCCAGGTTGGAACTGTGCGCTGCTTTACCGCTGATCCAACTTTTAAAATCAGTGATGGAAAAATTACTACATCCACCAGAGAAAATTACATGCTGGTCTAATACGAAAATTACGTTGTGTTGGATATCCGGATACTCAACCCGTTGGAAACCATTTCTTAATCATCAAGTAAAAAAAATTCAATAAAATACACCATTTGCTAATTGGCTTCATATTCCCTCACAATTAAATCCAGAAGATATTTTGTCACGCGGTACAAACATTTCAACTTTAGTGGCAAATATATTATGGTTTCACGGTCCAAAATTTTTATTACAAGATGAATTATCTTGGCCAATAATTACCTATGCCGACACTGAGGTGGCAAAAAGTGAAATGCGACAATCGTATCTAACAGGAACAAATACAGTAAAGGCAAAAGAAGGTGATTTATTGCATAATCATAAGTACATAACCAGTTATGAAAAAGTATTACGAATTTTTGCATATGAATCTTGCTACGCTTTCTCTATAATTGTCAAGGAAGCTCCAAAAACTGGCCCAATTGAAACCGAAGAAATTAAACAATCACTCGAACTTATCTGTCGCTTAATTCAACATCAATCATTTCGAAAAGAGTTTAAACATCTTTCATGTAACCACCAAATTGACCGCCAATCTAAACTATTTATGTTATCACCATTTTGTCAGAATGGCCTAATACGACGATTACACAAGTCTAACCTGCCGTTCCCTGGGAAACATCCTATTGTATTACTTTTATCGCATGAATTTGTTCATACAGTTATTCGCTACCACCATCGTAAAAATTTTCACGCTGGAGTACAAACGTTGCTTAACATACTTCGCGAAAACCTGTGGCTAATAAAGGCCAAAGAAACAAACAAACACGTATTACACAAATGTGTCCTTTGCTACAGATTTCGTCGTCTAACAGAGCACCAGATAATAAGAACTCTGCCAGCTGAGCGAGTAGGCCCGTTTCATCCGTTTGCCGTATCTGGTGTTGACTATTGTAGTCCATTTTACATAACACAACAATTGCGTGGGCGGTCGCCTATTAAAGTATATATCTCCATACTTACGTTTTTCTGGCAAGGCGATTCATCATGAACTCGTGCCGGACTTAACAACGAATGCATTCATCGCAGCTTTGAAAAGATTTGTTGCTCGAAGAGGACGATGTTCTGTTCTTTATTCCGATAATGCATCAAATTTCATAGGTGCAAACAGAGAGCTTAAAGACATGCTACAACACTCTTTATCGAAACAACACATCAAAATTTTTACCCAGTCGCAGTTAAACAGACAAAGCAGTACCTACGCAGAGCCATCCACATACTTACATTTGATCAACTTCATGTGCTGTCAAGCTGAGGCTATTATCAATAGTAGACAACTCACTCCCCTTTCTAATTTCCCAACCGACTTACCTCCCCTTACACCAGCACATTTTTTAATTGGGCGACCTTTATGTACTGTTTTGAAACCATCAATGTCCAAGGTTAATCCATCTTCATTAAAAAATACCATGTTTTGAGATGGATTCAAGATGAGTACCTAAAAACTCTTCAACAAAGAACAAAATGGAACACCATTCGAACCAATCTTAAACAGGATGATTTTGTGCTAGTTAAAGAAGATTCTACACCACTTGGCCACTTGGCCGAGTAATGGAAACCTTCCCAGGAGATGACGGTAAGGTTTGAGTAGTTTCTGTTAAAACACACGACGGCGTCTTTAAAAGAGCTGCAACTAAGGTTTGTAAACTTCCCATTGAAACAGATACTACTGTTGAAAACAGTGCTTCCAAAGGGGGGAGGATATTGATATCTCATCTGCCGAAAATTTCCTAATATTTTTCAAAATTCAATTGCATTACAACAAATAAAATTTCATTTCAATATGCATCTACCAAACAAACATACACATACCGTTTAGCGCCACACTCATTAAAACTTTATGTAAAAAAATGTAGCCTTGTGAACTTCTTTTTAAATAAAGGTTGTTAATAAAGGTCACTTGTTCTTTAGCCTCCCTTCGATCACGTTCAATAAAATTTAAACTGAATAAACTTGATGAATTAAAATAGTGTAATAATGTTTAAATTATCAGAGATTATATAAGATTTTTTTGAAGTTGTCTATTGCATCCACTTAAGGACAAGAAAAAGCTTTTGTTCTCCAACAACTGCTATAACATCACTCCCAAATGAAATAACACCAACGAAAAAACGGAACAATACCCATTATTGGGAGTTATCTCATAATTAAATAACTCCCAAAGCGTTGAAGGCTATTTCATTTCAGTTTGTTGTGGGGACGCCTTCGAGTTACGAATATAGTAGCTGATTTTTGCAGCAAAAATAAACTTTTTCCAATCGTGATACTAAAAATAAGTAATATTTAATATTTGAATAATTTTTCTACTAAAAATTGCTTGTATACCATACAAGTACATATAAATTAAATTTTCTTGTTGATATACATATAATCTATATATGTGTATGTCTGTATATATCTTAGCAGCGTCAGCTAAGCGAACCTGAAATCAGTAGGAAATCAATATATATCGGAAATTGATGTAACGAAAACTTTTGGTGTTACTAAAATATAACCATTCGAAAAAATTTTAGGACATCTCCTGAACCACTGCACCATTTTTCATCAAATTCGACGTGGTTTTTTCAGTTCGCAACAAATAGTAAACGTCAGGGGCCTAATCGTCGCTTTCGATATCGAGCTGATTCGATCGAATTTTCTTCGTTTGTGATTATGGCGTTCGCTATCGAACAATATAAACAATTTATTGGATATCGAATGTCATAATCTCAAAGAAAACTCGGTGGAATCATCTCAATATCGAAAGCTACGATTAGACCCACAGTGAATGAAAATCTCGTACATATGTTAATGTAACAAGTAAGAAAAATATATTCGGCTGTGCCGAATCTTATATACCCTTCACCATAGTATGGAGTGACGAAAGAAGTCACAATCACGAAATACGAAAAAAAAAATTTAAAAAAATAATTTAAATGGAAAAAATTACATTAAAGCAAAAAAATTGCAACTTACCGTCTCACGGACGTACCCTCACGTGATGGAAACAAAAAATTAATCACGATCACGCATTATTGGTTCTAATCTCTATTTCATAGTATAGGCTGATTTCATAAACACAGCTTCCAAATCAACACTGGCATTATCGTGTTGCTTTGCAAACTGCGTTTATGAAGTCAGCCATAAATTATGAATTTTGTAACAAATTTGTTACACTTTCTTGCCTAGAGTGCATTATAAAAATATTAACATCCTCTTATTAGCACTTATATATTTTTTCACACATCCTAGAAGTGTTTCAACGTCTTTATCAGTAAGGCTGTGGTCTTCGACTAAACAAAAAATGATTTTAAACGTTAGAAAAGATTTAATAATGAAGAAATTCTCCCAAAATTTATTTAAAAAATCGCCAACTATTACATAAATCTGCTACTCTAATGATTAAAATGTTCCAATATTATCTTCATATTGAAAATAATTTAAAGCTATCAAAAATTCTTAAAAAAAGATCGAACTTTTTCAAATCAAAAGTAAAATAAAAATAACTAAAATGTATCAAAAATTTAAAAAAAAAATTATTAAATGGTTAATCAGGATTTGAAACCGTACATTACCCAGTGGCACGGTTTCGAATCCTGAACACAACACAATGCTATTTTTTTAGAATTTTCGATACATTTTAGTTGTTTTTATTACTTTTACTTCTTATTTGAAAAACGTTGTTCCACAATTTATATAAAAAACCAGGCACAATCTCATTTATAATATTTTTTTTTTAATTTTTGCGTTTTTTCCAATTTTATGAACGATAAACGGTTTATTTTTCAAAAATAACCATTATGTTATCAGATAGGATTTTGTACAGTGATAAAATAATTATATAATGAATTTAGTAAGTTGTCGACGTTTTTATTTGATATAATATAATATTAATAAGAAAAATAAAAATAACTTGACGGTGTAAGAAAAATATTAAATTATAAAATATAACAACATATTTTAATTCATTATTTTAATTTAATTTTTTCTTTGAAACTCGTATGATGTACGTATGTATGTAAAATAGTGGTATTCTGATAGTTGCCTTTTTAAAATTTTGTTAACTTTTCCATTTACTTATCTGTATTGCGGTTGGACCAGACGATAAAGGTTTTGGTTCAATATAACCTTTATATTTCTGATATAGAAACACTATGGAATTTCAACGACAATTGATTTAAAAAATACGAATTCGGTAATTCATATTCAGCCTGCTAAAAAAACAGATGAATTTAATTAAAAACATTTTTCATTAAAATCTTCTTCTGCGTTTACTAAGTAAGACAGACATCTAAATGTGAAAAATTACGATAAAATCGCAAACAGAAAGCTTTTTGCTCTCAAATCCAACCCATAATTCGGCTTATTTTCGTAATATTTAACCATTAATCCGCGTCCAATTCCGTAGTGCGTGCTATCGACAATGCGATATTCCGCAAAGCTATGATGTTTTTAGTGAATGTAAGACCAGTTAATTTTATATGAATATGAAGAAATCAACTTTTTATCTCCTAAGATCTTAACTTATCATTTTGTATATGTTGAATTGGGGCAAATACGAAAATATGCCAAAAAAAATGAAATACAAATATGTATGCATATGCTATTTTTGGAAATTCTCCCCAAATATTCCGATCTAAAAATCCAAAGTTCATATGTATGTATATGATAGGAACTGATTGCTTGAAAAATATTTGATGAATTGCAAACTATTCTTAGAATACATTTTAATTAAGCCCACATTAAATTATTCAATTGAACAATGCAATCTAGAAGCTAAATATAAATTTGTGGAAAGTAGGTATTTGCAATTCTTTTATTCAAAATACAAATGCATTTTCAATTTTTATTCCAAATACAAAAAAGTTTAATTTTCACAATGGAAATGATATTTTTTAAGTTTTTTACTCTATAATCTTGCTGTTTTTTAATCAATATTAAATCATACAATTTTCCTGATGTTCGCAAATTTTTAAGAATTTTTCGCATTTTAGAGATTTTTTCAAGATTTTTGGCTGCCGGTTGGCAATTATATATTTTTTAAAAAATAAATTTTGGTAATAAATTCTAATATTGCAGTTGCAATTTTTAGAATATGCGCAATTTTCGCGGGGTTTTCAATGTTTTAGTTTCTTGCTAATTACATTTTGGAGCTTGATATCAAATTAAATTCTTACATAAAACTTTGTTTTATTTTATAGAAACGGCATTTAATTGAAGTGCTTTTCAAGATTAACTCACTGATGTTACAGAATGAAAGAAACATTTCTTATCAAATTCTAGCCGGGAAGAGATTTTTCTGCTTTGTTATGTGTTACTAAGTATCCAAACAACATTTTAATTGGCAAAAGATTTTTTATCACATTGTACAAATACAATAATAATACCGGGTTCTGATATACTGCAGGTACGCTCTGCACCTGAATATAGAAAATAATTAAAATTACACAAGTATAAAACAGGATATAAGCATCAATTTTGCCTTTCTTCTGAAATCACAAATAGTCATAAAAAATGAAATATTAATACATTTTCAAAACAAAACTAAAATTCAATTTCATTGATTTTGTATATTTACTCGTACATAGTTTCTTGACGATCCATTACATTTCTTTAATATAAATAATATAAAAAATAATTATGGTTATTTATATACGAAAAGAAAATGTAAGCGATAAAAAATAATGTAATATGCATGCATTATATTATTTTAATAAACGTTCAAAAATAAGTTTAAAGAAACAAACAAAAACAAAACAACAAATCAATGCTTTTCGATTGTTTAAATATACACATGTATACACACAATGTGTACATGTGCCCATGAACGCATTTCAGTATGTATGGATGTGATATCTGTGTGACAAAAAGGGAAGATTTACAACAACCACACCAATTTCCATCAAGAATTTGAAATTTTAGTATTTTATAATAAATAAGATATATTATGTTCTTAAATGCGTAAAGTACTATAAAAAATACAACTGCTCTGTGGTGTACAAGAAGCGGTCGTGACTACCAACCAAGAGGTTGTTGGATTGAATCCCCACGCGATTTTTTAAAAAAAATTTTGAAAGTAAAATTATTTCGAATGCCATTTGTTTGCTCATAGTTTAGTCGTTAATGGACCGACTTCAATTATTTTCAGTCTAAACCTTCGTAGAACTCCATACAAGAGATCTGCTTCATAAAATTGACCGTAGGACAGTTGGGACCATAAAAAAAACAACAGAATAGGAAATATAACAAAAAAAGTCTTTTGGCTAAATCTCATTAATTATTGGTCCGAGTTTTGCTATTTTCAAACCGAACAAAGCTATGAAAAATTCCAAGAGAATGGTATAAAATTTATTTCTCTATGTTGTGTTTTGGCCTTAATTCTAACTACACCAAAATGTAGCAGACGGACATCGCTCATTCGACTTCTCTATCTATAAGGATCCAGAATATATATACTTTATGGGGTCTTAAATGAATAATGAAGAAATTACATACGGAATGACAAACCTATATAACCTATTTTCATAACATTTATGTGTGTTTATATTTTGTACGGTCTGAGATGTCAACTATTCAAAGGCAGAACGCGCCTAATGAGCAGTCAAAAAGTGCTAAAATTAAAAATTAAAGATTTTTCTGTTTTTAATCCATTTATTGTTCAATTTGTACTGCAAGACTTTTATACATTAAAAAAATGATTAATGTATACAAATATTTGAATTAATAATGTTACATACAATAAAATTAAAATTTTAGTACGCAGAATTGAAAAAAGAACAGTAATTTTCAAAAAGAGTTAAATTCTCTTCCCTTCTCCTTCTTCTGGCCTTATGTTTGTTTTTATATAATATTTTGACATCTTGTATGTTTCAATTGCATTTATTTTTACAAAAACAATTGCTGGTAACTTGTAACTTGAACAGCATCGGAAAATTTAGCCATATATTTCTTATGTTTTTGATTCTCCGAATAACGTACTAAATCAAAATGTGTAGCTGTTATTATCGAATTTCAATACAGTACATATCGGATATAAGAAACTTTAAAAAAAATTGTTTCATAGATGCGGTTTTTTCTTACAAGCAATTATTGTTTATAAGAAAGTTATTTCGTTTATATACTTTTCTTATATTTAATTAGAGAGTGAAATTTTGAGCTGTATTGTAAAAGCTGAGCAATGTAAAGCAATTTATGTTTGGTTTTATCGAATTTATCGCGATCAATAGATGAAACTTTCTGTATTACGACGGCCACAGCTTCGGCGGAAGATACGTTTTGAGACTTTGAAACAAGCACCATTGATGAGTTAATGTGAGATTTTAACCTTCTCTTAATGATATTCACAAACCGCCGTACGTAGCACATGACTCTAATAGCCGTTTCCCATTTTGAGATGCGGCTAAGCACTTCATCGCTGGTAAAGAAGTGAAAAACTTCACCTTTTCGTATTTTCTCAAAACGGGTAAGCCTGTTGAATGCCACGTGGATGCAGATTGGTCAGGAGACGCATGTGACAGATTCTTTTTCTGGTTACAATTTTGTAGCTGCAGGGTGCGTTTTTTCCTGGAGCGCAAAGAAATAAAATATGGTTTCTTTAAGCAGCACTGAAGCAGAGTACATAGCTATTTCAACAGCAACAACAGAAGCTTCGTACATAAGGAAAATTTTAGCCGAGTTGAAGTTTCCACTTAATGGTCCGATGGCAGTTTTTAACGACAACCAAAGTGCTCACTGTTTGATAAAGAATCCAGTTTATCATCCAAGGAGTAAAGACATTGCAATCAAGTTCCATCATGTGCGAGATATTTATACGAAGGGCGAAATAAAAGTGCTATACAAATCAACAGATGATATGATGTCTGACATTTTAACAAAGAACTTGTGTAAAGTAAAACATCATAAATTTATTAAGTCCAAGCGACTTTGTTAAGTAACTTTAAAAAAAATGTTTTTTTGCGTTATTAATTGATTTTATTTTTATGTCATTAAATTGTGTTGAGAAGGAGTGTTGAAATATTGCAACACAATAGGGATAATATAATTTTAATGTAAATGGCAACACGCTTGCAATGCAACACTTTCTCACTTTTTTGTGTCTTTATTTTGGTTTTATTTTGTATCAGTCTTTAACTTTACTTCTTCTAATAAAGATCTTAATAGTAAAGAATTGTTTGTGTGTTCTTTGTTTTTGTTATCAAACGTATCGTTCAACATTTTAATCATTAGAGTAGCAGATTTATGTAATATTTGGCGATAGTTTTTATAAATTTTGGGAGAATTTCTTCATTATTAAATCTTTTCTTACGTTTCAAATCATTTATACGTTTAGTCGAAGACCATTGGCTTTTTGATAAAGACGTTGAAACACTTCTTGGAAAAATTGTTTAAGTGCTAATAAGGGGATGTCCATATTTTTGTAATGCACTCTAGGCAAGAAAGGGTTACAAATTTGTTACGAAATTCATAATTAATGGCTGACTTCATAAACGCAGTTTGCAAAGCAACACTAGAATACCTTGTAAACTCATGCTTCCAGTGTTGCTTTGCAAGCTGTGTTTATGAAGTCAGTCTATTCTGTGGAATAGAGATGAGAACCAATCATGCATGAGCGTGATTAATTTGTTGTTTTCATCACGTGAGCGTGCGTCCGTGACGGTGAATGACGATTTTGTTGCTTTAATGTAATTTCTTTCATTTAAATTCTTATTTTTTTATATTTTTTCGTATTTCGTGAGCGTGAATTTTCGTGATTGTGACTTCTTTCGTCATTCCATACTATGGTGAAGGGTATATAAGATTCGGCAGAGCCGAATATATCACTCTTACTTGTTTTTTCTTTACTTCAACATCGCTGGGTGTGGCTATTTAATAAATAAATATGAGAAAATTTAAAAAAAATACAACAAAAATTCTGTGGTTGGGTGTCTGAGCTGAGTATACTGCTGTTTTGTTAACTTCAAATACAGAAATAATGTAAGGCTTACTCATTTGTAAACTATTTTTCCTCGTTTGTTGTTGGAATTCTTTTAAGGATCTGTTTTATTCTCACTGGACTATTGTAAAAAACTTTTTGAATGATATCCACTTTTGGTTTTTTTGCGATCGCAATTGGTAAAGCTAACTATCTTTAATGTTTTCACATCCGACTTCTTCATTTATATTCTTAAGTTTTCGCTTCTTAGATATATTGTTGCATTTTTGTGGTCTTTCATCATTGTTTTCACCTGCAGTTTCCGAAGTTATCTGTATAGTAAGTTCACCTTGTAGCCATTTTGCAAATGACTTCCTTGTTTTTGACAAAAGCCGATACTTTTTTTTGTAAGTCCTATTGTGTTTCACTGCTGAAGAATTTAAGTTTAATTTTTCAATGTAGCTTAGAATATCTTCCCCGTGTTTTTGTTTTTAAAATATTATTCCTTATGGCTGAAACTCTCCATATCTTTATTAAGCAGAAAGTAATGTATTTGCTAAAGGGCTGTAAAATGAGACTTTCAAACAAA
Organism: Gymnocheta viridis; assembly: GCA_956483585.1. Classification (NCBI taxonomy): domain Eukaryota; kingdom Metazoa; phylum Arthropoda; class Insecta; order Diptera; family Tachinidae; genus Gymnocheta; species Gymnocheta viridis. The sequence goes on along the minus strand of OY101441.1, from coordinate 78,970,243 downwards.
TTTTCAATATTTCATAATCAAATATTTGTATCAAACTAAAATTTATTTTCATATTACTGCCCTGATATACGCAATATAAGGTTTTTGAAGCTAATTTTTCAGGTAAGCATGAAAAGACCTTAAGACCCAAGCTGCTGGAAAACAAACAACAGAATACGTTTGCCATTATTCTTTTTCTTGTTCAGGTAGAATTTTGTTCTAACTTGGTAGTCACAGATACAATTTTCATTAAAATTTTAAATTCTCTCTCACTTTTCTTACCAATCCACACTTTTAAAATTTGACGAGAATTTGCTTACAAATTTTCATTCCATAAAGTGTTTCAAATTACAGTCAAATATTAAAAAAAATATTTGTTGTTTATTTTTTTCTGTTTCTATGATTTTGTTTATTTCCCTTAATAATTGTAGGGAAAAAATATTTTAAGTTGTTTTCTTGATGGCATCTTGCTAAAAATTTTGCTTAAAATTTGAGTGCAGCCTACGTCACAGCTTTCAACTTCTGTGAATTTTGACAAGTTGTATGTGTAAAAATCTTGAATGAGAATTGAGGGTAAGGTAAAGTTAATAGCAATTTTCATAACAAAATTTTTTAATTATTTTTGAGTATTTTCATTAAATTAAAAAAAATTCTACAGGCGGGACGTGACGGTTGCAAATTTTGTGGTTTAAAATTAATTACATGGCACGTTAACTATAAATGGTAACCAGTGTGTACTTACTATTTATTAAAAACAACAGTTTACCAAAAACTTTTCAAGAATTCGGTTTAAAGTCTACTTATGATTTGGCATAAGCACCAATGAAATGCATGTATGTATATAGAATAGCTCAAAATCCTCAACAAACAACTTTTAAATTTTTTTTTTCATAATTTGGAGAACATCTCGGATGATTAAATACATTTTGAAAATTAATAAATTTTTAATTAATACCTATTCTATTATTCCTTTTAATGTTCATATTCGTTTTAGCGAATACAAATGTGATTTAGCGAATGTTCGAGATTTTTAGTTTTGCATATAATTTGTATTTATATTACTTTCTTTGGTATTTCAGGTGTTATTAATATCCAGCAACAGCATGCTGTAGCCTTAGCCCAACAGCCTTATGGCGGCAGTCCACAGCGCCGATTTCTATCCGAAGGTGAACTAGTACCAGAAGGTAAGGGGTCGCCTGGGACGACGTGCAGTGACTTGCCGTATGTTCGTTCAAACAATACAGTAGATAATATACGCGAATTGGCTGGCAGTCCTCAGAGGGGAGTATACATGTGGAAAGATACATCACCCGGTTTCCAGGGTAGTTCAGCTGGGGGCAGTCTTGGTGGTATAATTCCGTCGCCATTATCAATTGAAGGCATCGGCAGTAGTGCTGGCACTATGCCATCAAATATGCAACATCATAATACGGGAAGTCCTCACTATATTACCGTAAGCGGTGGAACACAAACAGGGCATGCCTTAATAATGACACATTCAAGATTGCATCAAAAGCAGCCAGGTATACATGATTATCAACAACAGCAGCAACAACAGCATTCGTTATTTCATCGCTCCAATCCTACTAGTCCCACAACATTGCCTTCTGCCTCACAGGGACCTCCTGTTTCGTCGTACATAGTGCGTTATGGTAATGATTCATCATCTGCTTCCTCTTCGCACCCACCACACACAAGTTGTAGTCAATCGGTGGGTGGTGGAACCGCTAGTGTTAGCATAACACAATCTGTTGTCTCGACATCACAAGGCTATCAACCGAAAATACATGGTGTGCCAGTATTTCCCCCAAATCCCCAAGGCATAAATTCCTCTAATACCCAACAATCACCACAAATTAAACGTAAACAAACTCCTACACGACCTATGTCATTTGTTAGAGCACTCGAAATGACAGATTCGATGGAAATGCAAACGCTTGAGCAGCAACAACAGCAACAACAACACCATCTACATCAGCAGCAACAATCACATCTGAAAAATCGTGCAATAACAAGTGGTCCAGGAGTAACTGGTCATGTAATAAGTGCTTCTCGCACTAATATCACCACACCCACCCCCACCCCAGACCGAGCCAGTGTCTATGATATGAACTATGAAATTTCTGTATAACCCGTGCTGGTACCCGTCGTTGTAGCACCTGCCACCGCCTGCGCAACGGCGTTTTATCATGAAGCTTACGGTCATAAAAAATTAATGGCGTCAACTTGTGGCAATATTGGCGTTAGCAGAGGTAGCCTAGGTGGCTACGCGTTAAGCAAAACAAAACACTTATTAAATCATAATGCACATCATCCTCAGGAGCACTACCGCGGTACCAACAGCAGTGGTGTCGTCAGTAATAGTACTTGCTGCAGTGGTGGTAATACGACCAGCGGCAGTGGTGGTAGTGTTATTGTTGATGTTGTCGCTGTTGTAGCAGCAGCTGCTGCCCCTGCAGAGCTGGCTGCCTATGCTTCTGTGGCTGTGGTTAATACCAACTCTACAAATGGCAATACTAGCAATAGTGTAATACAACAAAATAAAAGAAAATTTTCCACTTTTTTTTAGTTGTATACAATCCAAAAATACTTAAAACTCTAAACGTATTCTAATATCCCACAATTGGCGCAATGTATCGATTTTCGACGGCCTACTGCAATAAACCATATGTAAAAAAGCAGCAATTCCTTATTTTTCAATGCACCGGTAATGAGGCTTTATTTCGCGATTAATTGAGAAATAGAGGCATTTAGCTGCATTACCTACGGCCTTATTGTAGAAATCCGTTGCACAGTAGCATGAAATTAAAAAAAAAATTAAATACATAACCTCTGAACTACGGAACCGATTTGCATACTGGAATTGCTATGCGTAGAACAAGACATAAACTTCGAATATTGTATTTGGAGGCACGCTGTTGCAAAACAGGGTAGGCCTAAATAGTGTCAAAGCTGACAACATCGTGGGTCAAACATTTTTCAGGAGTTGTAACTTCTGGAAATCATAACCGAATTCAAAGATTTTTCATCTAGAGTAATCTACATTAAAAATTAAAATAAAACATACTTATAGTATCATTGAAGCTGTAATATTACAAAAATTCGTTATATATTTTTCCTGACATTTTTTTAGTTCTTGGGTTATAATATCTTTCGAATTTAACATAAGAAAATAGGCTTAGAAGGCCAATCCATACAACGAGACATACAAAAATTTGTTTCGTTATCTTTAAAACTTTAGCAGTGTAAAATTCTTAAATATGAAGTTTTAATATTGAAAATATTAAGAAACTGTATTTTTTACGTAAAAAGTATACTGTATTTTCTTAATATTTCTGAGAATTTTATTAAATAGTCAAACAAATTTCGATTGTATCTGAAACACAAGGCTTTAGCCTTACTATACATAAATGTTTATGTCGTTTATGTTTATTGGTCAAACATTAAAATTTATATAAAAAAATTTTTTTCAGTGCATAAAAAATTGCACGCTTTTTCTTTTAAACTTTTTTGCATTTTTATAACAGACTATTCTATTTCATACAACTGGTGCAAAAGTTTCGACATCCTACTCATAAATGTGAGCTGCAGAGGAGCTTTTTGAGAAAATTAAAAATTTTTAAACGAAATTGTAATATTCTGAATATTTATTTTAGAATATTTTGATTTTATTAAATTGCGAACACATTGTTCCTTAACATGTATAAAAATTTTTGCCATAGTACTAATAACACTCAAGATATTAAAAGCCCAATTTTAACTACAAAATTTAATTTTTTTCTTTTTGTCATGCAAATCGATAGTTTAAAAGTTACGGATTTTTACCACTTTTTTTTGATTTCTCGCCACAGTGTGTTGATAGTGAAATCTTAGCATTATACTATTCACATACTTAAATAGTGGAATAAATGAAACTTCTCTTGAAATACTCAAACTATTTCCAAGAGAATCTTAAACCAAAATGTAAACCATAATGAATATATAAACTAATTAACTAATTTGTCTTAAGTTTATGAGGCAAAGGTCATTTATACTGGTACACTATTTCTCATACACAAACACACGCATGTACACATAAACAATGCCCGTTATTTTTAAGCACATGGGTACATTCGTAAATACAGTAAATTTGTGCAACTTGCCCGACAACTATTGCAACAAACAGTAAATAAAATGTTTCCTTATTTGCAGCAGCGCCATAAATTTTTTGTATATAATGAACTTTTTACGAACTCTAAACTTCAATTATTGCAAAATTGGTGTATTTACGAATGTATCCACATTTTTACTTATGATATAAACCCACTGAAAATAAGTGTATATACATACATATGTATGTACATACATACAAATGTACATACATGTATAGGTATATTTTATCAGAGTTTCCACAAATTATTTGAATAAAAAACTAAATTCTTTTAACGCTCACGCACCGTGGGAGAAATGGCTAATCTAGCGGCGCTTTGTTAATAAATTTTTTCAAACATTTTTTTTATTTGTATACGAGTATATTTAAATATAATCAATTTATAAAATTGTGGAATTTATTTTTTTTCCAAGTTTTTATTAAATTGAATAATGTTAGAATAATTTTCTTCTTCATATTTTTTACGGTTTATTTTCCACAAGTTTTCTAGCAAAATTTCTCTATATTTCGAGCGATCAATGACACTAGAAAATACATTATTTTCAACCACTAAAATGGGTGCATTTAGATTCTGCCATTGTAGCTTAAAAACGAAAAATCTAAAATAAAATAACAACACATTTAAACAAAGTATAAAAATACTGAACCGAATTGTATTGCATATGCAAAAACATTTCCTTCTCCACTATGAAGCACTGAAACATACAATCACAGATCGCAAACCAATCGCAAATCTTATTAAAATATTAAATAATTATTCTCAAATATAATTATTGCACTTGCTTAAAAATTTTTTAAGCTCGAATATTCACAGCTGTGCGAATATTACGAACAATATAAAAAAGAACCCAGAAAAAAAATCCGTCAAATGAACTTTTTCGGATTCTGAATTTTAAAATTTCACCAAAACGCCCCTATATTCCTCCCACAGTGCGACGCCTATATTTATTCAATTTAATCTTGTAAATTATTTTATTTATAAAAATTAACAAATGTATTTTATAAAAACAATGACAAACATTAAGGTATTGAAGTGGAAATCAAAAACCAAAAGTACTATTCGTACATACAAGGAAGCAAAGACATTCAATGGTCAAGAGTGAAATAAGTATAAATTATTTTATAAATTTTTTAATTTATTTCTTTATTTTTATAGCAAGCAGTTTTTAAAATTTTGAAATTATATCTGAACATTGTTCTGAATACATATTTTAAATTAAATATTTGTTCTTATTCTAGTCAGATAAAAGATTTTTTTAAGAAGAAATTTAATAAAACTGTCATGAAAAAGTTTAAAAATGTTTTACTTTTGAAAACAAAATTTTGCAATTGAAATATATGTAACGTTGACACAAATAAGGTAATTACACTAGTAAATATAAAAATGTCGAAAACATTTTTTATAGAGAAAAAATTTTCACCAACATCTTTTGCTTTTGGATTATCCATACTGCTAAACATATCGTCCAGTACCTGTTCATATCACATTATTGCTAAATCCAGAAACCGAATTATGTACATATGCATACCAGTGAACGACAAAGGTATACAATTTTCAATACATATCACATATCATATTTAAAAGTGTAGGATTATTGAAATGTAGGGGTACAAACAAACGTTCATAGAAAGCAATGACTACAAACGGGCTACAATATAAATAAGTGCGCATATCGATAAGTGTAGCATAAATAAATAGAAAATGCTTTTTATATTGCTAGGAATACGTACAAATATTGATATGTATCGATAGGTATCTATAAATATGACTATAAGAGACAATGTTGTAGTGTTAGAAAAAAATTGGTTGCAGAAATATCGCAATAAGAAATAATTTATTTTTAACTTATATTTGTTTAAGGTATTATTTTCTTGTATAAAAATGATTTTTGAAATGAAGCATTACAAAGTCACTGAGTCATATCGCGAAAATGCGAAAAACTTTCCAAAATTTAGAAAAAGCCGTAAAATCTTCTCAAATTTGCAAATTTCTACTTAATACTAACAACATTCATTGCTCTTTTAGTTCTTCTTAGAAGGTTTTACGAATTTTTTCAATTATCCAAATTTTGCGGATATTCGCAATTTTCGCGAACAGCTTACTTTTTTCATTTCAGTCGCTGCTTATAAATAGGGATTTTCATCCATTTTTAAGCTTTTGTTATTCTCAAACATGTTTGCAAAAATTTGCATTAAAGTAAAATTGATTACTATTGAAGTTAACGCGAATTTTTCAATAACATTATCGGATTTTGCTTAAAATTGATTCATTATAATTGCGAAACAAAATTCATAATAAAACTAAAGACAGAATATCTGGCAATACTTATCAAACAAAAATTTAAAAATAAATAGGCTTGATTTGCCTATCGATACAATTCAATTATGAAATTGAACAGATACGAAAAATATTTTGTATTGAAAATATTCAAGTATGTTTGTGTATGTCCGGGACCAGTACAAAAGTCTGCTCATGCATGGCTGGGAAACTTGATCGTTAAAAATATGTTTCGTGCTTCATATATTTTATGAGCATTTATTTATAATATGAGTTTGCCAGCCCTGGATGGGAATTTGAAATGTGGTTGTAAGTTCAAACACATTTTTTTAATTGATAAGAACACATTTTTTTAAAGACATTCTGCAGATTTTGCAAGATAGTTCTCAATACAATTGCTATGAAACACATGATAGCATTCTGATATGACAATCTTGTCCTTCACTCAACTTTTCGTTACATACTACACAGAAATTGTCACTAGTTATGTGTTCTATAGAACACTTTCTACGGAAAGCAATATTAGAAAACTTAATAGTTTCATACTATGAAATGTTTCAAACTTTATAATCAAAATTAAGACAAATTAATAAATAAAATAAAATTGTATTATTAATATAAAATATTCTCTATCATGTATTATTTTTCGAAAAGATAATTAGGAATTATTAAATGTATATTAATCGAGATTGCATCGATATCTTTTTTCAATTAAAAAACCTTTGTTTTTTGCGGGGTTTATAGCTAGTCTATATATGCACATGCATTTCATTGGTGCTAAAGCCAAATCATCAGTAGACCTTAAACCTTATTTTTAAATGTTTCAAACCTCTTTACTTACACAAAATCTTTTAAAAAGCCAATGAGAATTATAAAAAATAGTGTAAGCATAGTAGGCTTTGAAACTTATTCAAAAATCCAAACAAACAAATTATTATATTCGATATGAATCTATTTTATTTTCTTACAACCTTTATACAATTAGACGCCCTTTGGGTTATAATGAAAGTATTTAATAAGGCAAAACGGAAAATAAAACCTTAATTAGGTAATTATTAAATTTATATTAATCGAGATTGCCTCGATATCTTTTTTCAAAGATTTTAAAAAACTTTTGTTAAACAAATAATAAACATTTGAATCAGACATGTGAAACTGTACAAAAAATAATTATTACGTATACATTGTTGAGCCTTCCAGGACGGACATTCAATTCATACATGTGAAACTTTACAAAAAAATTATCTATACATTTTTAAGCCCTCCTGGACGGACATTCAATTCCTTTAAAAAAAATTAACCTACACATTTTTGAACAACCGTCCAACGATGGAAACCGCATTTCAACAATTCAAACACTCAATCGCCTAACAAAAAATATTTCTAACGATCACGTTTTGCAGCCAGGCATGAATCACCGGTTTGTATGGAAAATGTGACACCGAACTGCCATAAACATACTACTACTTCATTCTTTGTTCGGGAACTTTAAACAGACTGACAAATTCCCAGATGATGAGTTTAGAGAAGTGTTTTTTGAAAATTGCACATTTTCCAGCCAGTCTTCTACTTTCGATGGCACGGCCATAGTACCTTCATCTATTCCAAACTATGGCAAATATCTATGTATATTTTTGTAGCATTGAATATTTATCAGAGTTATTTTTACCTTTTTTTCTTCCAAATAAATAATTTTTCGCGCAATTCCATGGGCAACCCTAACGGTGGAATAGCTTCCTTAATGTCCTCTTTTGCATGAATTGCAAGCTTCTGTAAGCCACTTGTGCAGCTTAAATACTACTACTTCATTCTTTGTTCGGGAACTTTAAACAGACTGACAAATTCCCAGATGATGAGTTTAAAGAAGTGTTTTTTGAAAATTGCACATTTTCCAGCCAGTCTTCTACTTTCGATGGCACGGCCATAGTACCTTCATCTATTCCAAACTATGGCAAATATCTATGTATATTTTTGTAGCATTGAATATTTATCAGAGTTATTTTTACCTTTTTTTCTTCCAAATAAATAATTTTTCGCGCAATTCCATGGGCAACCCTAACGGTGGAATAGCTTCCTTAATGTCCTCTTTTGCATGAATTGCAAGCTTCTGTAAGCCACTTGTGCATCTTAAATATGCAATAAAAATTAAAGATGCATGGAACATATAATATAATTCAAAATACTTACCCTATAAATATTCATAGACATTTTACAAATCGAATTCTTTCAATAGTTTCCGCAAATTTTCCTCTTCTTTGTCTTCGGCACAACATGCATACCGTCCTGTTTCAACATTTAAAATCAAAAACCGATTTGAATTTTCCAATGGCATACTACAGCTTTCATTTTGAAAAGTTTGTATAGCGAAGCTCGATCCGCTTGCAATCGTTTCTTCCCCGTGAACATGTGAACGGGTTTCTTCCCCTGAACAACTGATTCAATTGCTACAGTCATCCAATTATTTTCACAGTTTTCATCAAAATTAGCTATAGTTGAATTTGCCAAAATACAAATTTGGCGAAATACTTTTTCACTATAACAAGTGCATGCCCTGAAGGAATAGCAAAGGTAAAGGAAATCACGGCATACTAAATGTTTTTTTATTTTAAATCGTTTCGGATTAAATTAAGTACATCAGGCTAGTTTTAAGAAATTTCATTTTTAAATTAAGAACGCCTTCCCCGATATAATCTCTAATCAAGATTTTATTTCTTAAGTCAAGATTTTATTTTCTGTTTTGAGATTTGTATCTTGTTTTGAGATTGCCGTTCTTATTTATATCTTCTGTTTAGAGCTGTTTAGACTTAATTTCTACAAACTTAAACAATTCTTAAAACAAGTACGACACAGCTTAATTTAGCACGCAGTTTTTCTGTTAGTGTAGCGGTGATAATCCAAATTCATATGCATCAGTACTATGTACTTCCTTTGTCGGTTCTTTGAAGCTGGATGAAGCATTTGTGTCCGCCAAAGCCTGCGCAATTTTTCATCTGTTACTGAAAGCACTAATTTGTTATTTTAATAATCTGTCCATCTACCTCCAATTCTAATGACTTTGTTCTTAATGATATGAGTTTCCTTTATAAATTAAAGTTCTATTGGTCTGCAGTATTTATTTGATGCTGTAGCGACACGATTCCGCTGGTAGCTGGGGTAGGCTCAGCGGTGTCCAGGATCGTGTTACATAAATAAAAGAAGTTTACGTTATGAATCTTTATTTCACAAAATTCTTAAAATAGTCTAAATATATTCTATGTTACAAATTCTTCAATACTTTGAATTTGTTTTAGAACGGTACCAACTCTAAAAAAATAAAACTAACTGTTGTATACATTTTTTCTTAGCAAATCAATATTAATTTTAATGTTTTCTTGGTTTATTATCTGACTGTACCCGCCTTTAATACAACCATAAAAGAAAAGATCGTTTCTAGAACGCTCTCGCTAATAATCTCTTCAACACGAATACTCATAAGCCAAAACTACTCTTCGTTGGAACTCTGCCCGCTAGTGTTTGGAAGTGCTGCTGGCACAGGAGCCTGGTCCAACAACAACCTCCGCACACTCTAAGAACTACGCTCTCTAACGAATCTGCTAGCCTCTCACAAGCGTCGAATTCTGCTGAGTAGTGATTGACAGCGCTGCTGGCACAGGAGCCTGGTCCAACAACAACCTTCGCACACTCTAACAACTAACTACTCTAGCGTTCCTCTCAGATGAGATTCGCCTTTGAAACGATGTTCAATGGCAGCCTCCAATCGTATCTACTGAGAGTTTGCGGTCAAAGAAGGGATATTGAGCCCAGGAGCCAGTTCCCAATATCAATTATTGCTCCCAACGGCTGTAGTAAGATATTAAGACCAGGAGCCTGAATCTTAATATGTGTTCTTACCCCAGCGAGCACAGCACGCAAACTGATTTTTGCTTTGTAATGACTCGCCTTTTATACACAATCTGTAAAACGCACATTGGTATACAATCACACAAACGCGAAATAACAACCCGAGTGTGTGTGTAAAACATACAGTGTTGTTGGAAACTAATAATAAAAAACAACATGAATACACCTTTTATTAAATTTGTCGTAGTTAATACCTTTACAGCCAGGCCCACGATGATTTTCGTTTTCGAGTTGTCGCATACCTAACGAAAAACTACACCAGGACAATTACAAGCTGTAGTTGAACATATGGAGCAAAATCCGGAGTTCGCTAGAGGCCTTTTTGTATTTGGAAGTAGTAGGATGTCCCTTGAAGAGCAGTGGAAGCTACTAACAACCAAATTAAATGCTATGGGTCCGCCTCTACGTTCTGTTGTTGAGTGGAAGAAGGTAAGTAAAATTGCATGTTTTAATACTTATGTAAGTGTGTACATACGAGTACATTAACGAATATTTTTATAGACCTGGGCTGACTTGAAATCCCGAACAAAAAAAAAAGTAGCGGAAAATAAAAAAAATATGAATGCAACTGGTGGTGGCCCGTATCGTATGAACCAGTTGTCTTCAATTGAGGAAATAGTTGACCGAACTCTGTCGCTTTCCAAATCTGCAGCACCAAGTGGGGATGTGTTTGGGTACTCAGAAGCACACTGTTCGCAGACTATTGACTCAATAGATGACTGCTTCATAGTGCTTACGGATTCACCACCAAAGACTAGCAAGTCAGTTGCAGTAATTACTCCCACCAGGCAACATCAAAATAAAGGCACTGAAAAAAACCAGCCACAACAGCAAACACAACAACAGAAGAGTTTTGAGGGCAATGTTGAAAATGTTTTTTTACCATCATCTTCAAAAAAGAGGAAAGTGCTGGTAGCTGGAAATCAACATGCCCTAATTTCACAACAGTTGGCAGCCAGTGAAAAGTTAGCTTCAACGTCGCAAGAGCAGGTTGAAGCTACGAAAAACTTGGTTGTTGCCGTAAATCGAGTGGCAGAAGCAGTGGAAAGACAATCAGAAATCCAACTGAAAATGCTGCAGGCAATTGAAATTTTAGCAAATAATTTAAAGTAAGTGCCTAAAACAGCCTAAATAATAATAAATTTTTTATATACGAGTACTTTTGATCTCAAATATTTGCCAAAGCTTTACTTAGATATTTGTATGAATTAATGTTTAACTATTTTTATTTGTTTTTTATATATATATAATAATTTAAATTTATTTACTTTTTTTTAATTAACAAATTATTTTATGATAAATTTTTATTTTATGCAATATTATTTAAGAAATGAATTTATGGAAACAAAAATATAAAAATGTAATAAAATTAACTAAAATGACAAAACTGATAAGAAAATATGATCTTTTTGTATGGTGTTTGAAATAATAAGAGGTAAGAATAATAATAATGATAATAATAATTAAATTTACAAATTAATTGCAATGTTACGTCGAATTGCAACAGCAGCCGTTTCTACTGGGTCATTAGCGTTGTATGCATCATCTTCGGAATCTATGTTAGCTTCCAAATGTTGAAGTGCTTCATCAAAGCATTTATATGTTATGCACATATTGTGGACAGCGCAACAAGCATTTATGATTTGTGTTGCTTTTTCGGGGGTGTAGTGAAGCCCTCGTGAGCCAAGAATACACCGAAACCGATTTTTGAGCACACCAAAACAACGTTCAACTACATTTCGTGTGCTTGTATGTTTTTGGTTGTACAACCTTTCATACACATCTGTTGGGTTTCTAAATGGCGTCATCAGGAAGGGCTTTAATTTATAACCGCTATTCCCTAAAACAACATAATAAATAAATGAGTATATAAACATATTCTATATACTTATGTATATATTACCTAGAATCCACATATTTTTTCTTCCGGTTTCAAATTGATTTTGTAATTTGTGGTTAACGACGCTGTACTCCCATATGAATGAATCGTGGTTGGAGCCGGGATACCTAGCATCTACAAACATTATCCTCATTTTGTAATCACATATCTAAAAATAAAAAAAGTTTATTAAAAACAATAACGATATTAGACTACCAATATATTTACCATCATTGCATTTAAACTGCAATAGCCCTTCCTATTGAAGTACAAATGCTTAACTTCATCTCCCGGAGTTTTTATGCGAATATGTGTTCCATCAACACATCCTAACACACCTGGAAATGCGAAGCGTTCAAAGAATTTTTGGATGACTTCCTGTTCCTCATTAGGTGCGGGCATTTTAATCCACTCCGGACAAATGAAACTTGCAAACAGCTTAAGGCATTCGTTTATAATTCTATAAACCGTTGCTTTACCTGTTGATGAAACAATTTCATTTCCAAGCGACCTCTGGTAACCTCCAGTTGCTAGGAAACGTAAAAACGTTGCCAACTTAATATCAGGCCGAACATAAGTGGCACGGCTTCCTTGTACCCATTTGTTCTGCAATTTTTCCAGTATCATAACAAATATATCTTTAGATACTCGAAAATTTGCAACAAATCTAAAATAATGCAAGGTTATATAGTTAATGCATATAAAAGAACACTGCTTCAGTTTATAGTATATGTATTTACATATATACATGTGCATACATACATAATTAATTATTTACTTACTGGTTTGTCGTCAGGTCCAAAACATTTGTAGCATCTCGAAGTTCTCTTCGAGGTATTTCTACCGCCTCTTCATCACTACTACATTTCTTCTGTCATTAAGCACATCGTAAAGTACTGTAGAGTTGTAATTTTAAAACTAGATTTTACTTGTTTTAGCGATTTTTTATTTAAATAGCCGAGTAATTTCTGAATTTATTGATATGGTAACAATAATATTTAAATGGTTTACGTTGCACACGTAAGGCTAAGCGAACGATAAGTAGATAGATAGTGGGCCTCACAGACGAAAAAAAGTGAGTGACTGAGACGACTACTCGAACGAGTCGAAAGCAGTTAGTGGGCCTGGCTATTAATGTTATTTCTCTTTGATGTGATTGGCCAACAAGTCAAAAATATTAACAAAGGGATATCATATTACAAAATTGCAATTTTGTCTTTAGCAACGTTAATTGATTGTTCACCTTCACACAAATTTATTTCTGTACTTTTACTTTGTCAGCATTTTTCTTTAATAATTTTAGTATAAATATCACAATAAAAGTTTACAATATTGTTCAGTAATAAAAACTCTTTTGTTTAAATTATTGCACCCATCAACCTTTAAGTTACAAGTGCTTAAAGGCATAAATAAAAAATTAGTACAGTTATAATTAAAGTGTTTGAACTGAATTATACTAATATCCCGCATTTTTGGTGACCCCGGCTTTTAGCTTTCCTTTTAAAAAGTTTCCCCCCACCAGTGGTAAGGGACTTTAAAGAAATCAACACGCAACCACTCAGCAAAAAATTATTACGATCAACGTGATCCTGCAACAAGGCACAGGATCGCAACAGTTCAATCCCGCTCACAAGGGTATAACATTAGCGGTCAAAACATTGACCCGAATTTCGTGATCCTGTGACAAGGCACGGGATCGCAATACGTTGAGCAAGGCAACCGATATTAACCAAGCCAAAAACAACAATTCTCAACACATCAGTTTAAATTAAAGTCCTGCTTCACTTTCAACATGCCCAATATGGAACAGCTTTTAGATGCCCAAAGAGAGACTGGTGAACAAATCCAGAGGATCATAAGAAACTTCAAGAAGGATTCATCCGACAGAAAAGCAACAGTTGGATATTTTGAGGAACGATTGCGGCAGCTGCAAAAGTCTTGGGACGAATTTCAAGCAACAGATACAGAAATACGAGACGCTTGTGATGACGAGCCAATGAAATTAGATTATTTTGCTGATAGTTATTATGACAAACTAAGCTCTATAGTTGACGAATACATCAAGTTGTTTACTAATGAAGTTAACCGTGTCAAAGCACAAACGGAGAAGCATCCTAAAACAGTAGCTAAAGCCCTCGCATCCGGAAAATCCAGCACACTGACTGAAGCAGCTCCTGACATTGAAACGTCAAGCAGTACACTGTGAAAGTTACACGCCCGTCTGTGTGCGCTCGGGCGGTTATTAATGGGGCTAACATATACAGATGACCATCCTCTACAATATTTCGAAATAAACATCAGTAAATCAAAAGAGTATGGGATCAAATAGAGATGCTGCATGATGAAGCTTATGATCAATTAAACAACCCAGCTGCTTGCGGCCTAAATCAGGAACAATATGACAATGTAAATGACTTAATGCAGATAAATCTGGTCAATCTTTCTGTTAAAGCTGACAACATAAAACAAAATGGTGCTCACACGCAGAATAGAGAGACGCTACCTGCAAGAGACAATACTAGCTCAGTACATTTACCAAAAGTCGCAATACCCCAATTTAATGGCGATTACCTAAAATGGCGCCAGTTCCATGACCTATTTTCCGAAATGGTGGATAAACAATCGATTTCCGCCATTCAGAAAATGTGGTACTTAAAAAGTAATCTGTCAGGAGAAGCTGAACATCTAATCAGTCAATTCTCCTTATCCGACACAAATTATAGTGCTGCCTGGAAAATTTTAAAGGATCGTTACGACAACAAAAGAATTCTAGTAGCTAACTTGGTGGACAAAATACTCAACCAGCCGTCTGGAACATTAACTGCATCATCTGTTAAAGCTCTGCATGACACCACCAAGGAATGCTTGCTCGCTCTAAACAATTTGGGTGTCACAACATCTTCTTGGAATGCTATTCTCGTACAGATATTGATTAAAAAACTCGATAAAAATACTCATATCAGATACATGCAATTACTGACAAACCCAAGGGATGTGCCAACCATAACTGAGTTTTTATCATTCCTGGAAGTTCAATTCCAAACTTTGGAGGCAGTCGGTCCAAAGGAAAAATCTGCACATAAAGTGGTATCAACAATTATCACATCCGGCAAAACCGGTAATAGCACATGCAAAGCGTGCAATAACAGTGACCACAAACTATATCACTGCAGTAAATTTTTGCAACTATCAGCAGCAGAACGATTACGATGGGTACAACAGTACAGATTATGCGTCAACTGTTTCGGGAATGATCATGTTTCGAACACCTGCAATTCAGGTAGCTGCAGAAAGTGTAACAAAAAACACAATACATTGCTTCACTTAGAAAAAAGAGGCACTACCAAAGCAATAAAGGATTCATCAAATCAGTTGTGTACAAACCCAAAAATACAGAAGCCTGCGTCAGAAGTAACAGCAGTTACGTCAGCAACAACGAACGTTGCTGCGGGCCGGTAGAGTTATGTTTTACTAGCAACAGCAAAAGTGATAATTACAGCCTCAAATGGCCTATCAGGTGAGTTCAGAGCAATATTAGACTCTGCATCACAAGTAAATATTGCATCTAAACGTCTTTGCCAAAAATTATCCCTTTCACCATCTGAGACTTCACTCTGTATTGACGGCGTTGGCGAAACTCAAAAGAAGTCAAAATATCGCATAAATATCGGGATGAAGTCGAAGAATCACAACTTCTCTGCAAACGTTGAGGCATATGTGCTACCAAGCATAATTTCCCCACAACCAAATAAGCATGTGGACATTTCTACGTGGAACATTCCCAACAACATCCACTTGGCAGATCCCCATTTCTATCAGCAGAAGATAGATTTGTTGCTTGGAGCAGAATTTTTCTTCAAATTAACCCAAAATGGAACTATACACCTTGCTGACGACCTTCCAACACTCCAGAATACAGTACTTGGTTGGATTGTAGGTGGTACAATCGGGAAAGATCTACCTCCTAACCCGTCATGTGCAACCACGTGTGCAGTATTTGGAGACTCCACGTCATTGGAAGAAGCCATTGAGCAACTTTGGAAATTGGATGAGATTGAAGGAAATGAAAGGGGTCTTTCGCCGTCAGAAAAACAATGTGAAGCACATTTTACTCAACATACATACACCAATAAAGATGGCCGGTTCGTAGTTAGCCTTCCTTTTCGTGAAAACCCAACCGCTTTAGGAAAATCCCATGAGATGGCATACAATAGATTCGACACCGTATTGGAGCCTAGATACATCATTCCTCATCACTACGTCTTGAAAGCAGAAAGCAATACAACAAAACTCAGAGTAGTATTTGACGCTTCAGCAAAAACGTCGTCAGGTTACTCGTTAAATGACCTAATGTTTACCGGGCCAACCGTCCAGAGTGAACTATTCTCAATATTGTAGGGTACTAGTCCTGTACTAGTTCCAGGGGTTTGTTGCAGCGCTACAAGAGGGCCTCTTGAGGATCGCAGTAGTGCTGATAAATCAAAGAAAGACGTTGCTTTTACTTAGTTTAACTTAAAGTCTTAAAGTCTTTTTTTTTATTAAATTTACTTTGCTATTTATACTACTTATGAGAAGTTGACATATCGTCTAGAACTTCTTCTCTAAGAGAGATTTACTAAAATCACTCAATAACTTACTGATCTATTATTGTCATTGATTGGGCGGAGTTTCTCTCTGATCCCGTTAATATTAATAATTGTCACTCAAAATTACTCTACTTTTCGTACTCTAGTTCACGTGCTACTCAATATGTAGCTATGTGAGTGGCCGTATATTCTACTCTAGTGTTTATTCCATTTACCACACACATTTGTCATAAGTGGGTCGCTAAGTTAATGCACTCGTCAAGTGCATTAGCCGCATACCAAAAAGGATCTCATATTTCTTTGTTAATCAAAGAAACTCGACCGTCTCATGAATGACAATACTTGTGTGCATGCATTGTGTGGTTTGTCTACATTACACACACGCTATGCTATGCACACACTAAACTAATTTATACCCTATGTTATGTATACACTACACCCTCACCCTTTAAAAAAAATCGTACAATTGTTTGTAAGCACTTATTGTATGATTTTCAAGTACATTTTAATGTGAGTGTATTCTTAAATTAGTTTCTTTTTATTTTCCTTTTTTTTTGTTTGTTTATTTTTTTGTTCTGTAAGTTGAATATTTTAGAATTTATTCTGCATTCATATCTTTTTATATTCTCTTTTTTTTTGTTAAATTTTTGTGTTGTAATTTGAATACTTTAAAATTAATTTTACATGTGTTCATATGTTTATATATTTTTTTTTTGTTTATATATTATTTAATTACTACATACATACTATTGCTTATTATGATTTTTTGTTTGCTTTAAATACTACAAGTTTCTTATTTCTACTATGACCTACATTAATTATAAATTATTCTGGTTTTTATTTTTATTTATGTTATATTTCTTTAATAGGTTTTTGTGCACAGTTTTATTTTTATTCTTAATTTCTATTGTTACATTTAAGTTGTCTATATTTATAATTTTATAAGGTCCATGATATGGTGATTCACCCTTTTTTGTACTCTCTAATTTTACTAATACTAAATCTCCTATTTTAAGATCTATACTATTTGCCCTATTATATGATTCTAGACTTCTATTTTTCTTTGCTATTTCTAATAATTTTCTTGCGTTTTCTAATGAAAGTTTCATCCTAATCTTCATTTCGTTCGCGTAATTCTCCAAGTTATACACCCTGTCAGTGTTCAGAATTTCCTCACCTGGCATAATTGGTAATTTTCCAAAAATTAGTTCAAATGGGGAATATCCGGTGTCCACATGTGGTGTTATATTGTATGCAAAAGAATAGTATGGTACCCACTCACCCCAATTGTCATCATTCACGAATGAAAGGAAATATTCATTTAAAACCCTATGGTTTCGTTCTACTGCCCCTACTGTCTCGTGATGGTATGGTGTGGATAGTCTTTGTTCTATTTTTAACAAGTTGCATACTTCCTTCATCATTTCATTCACAAACTCTGTACCTCTGTCAGATTTAAGAGTCTTGAATAAACCATATTTTAATATCAGGTTTTCTGTTAAGCACTTTGCCACGGATTTGGCTTCTTTAGTCTCTATTGGGACTGCTATAACATATTTAGTTAGTTCGCACTGCATTGTCAATATATATCGATAGTTCTTTGAGGGACGTAGTGGTCCGACTGTATCGATGACTATGGTGCTAAAACTATTTTCTGGTGTGTCTGTGACGCATAACGGTTCTTTTGTGTGTCTTATCTGCTTGTTCCTCTGACAAAGATCACACGATGATACATACTCTTTTATCATTTTATTCATGTTTTTCCAAATGTATTTTTGTTTCAATCTTAATACTGTTTTTCTTATTCCGAAATGTCCTCCGCATGGTGTGTTGTGATACAATTTTATCAGTTCTTGTTTTTTCTTTTCATCTGTTATTTCTTGAGGATTACTGTATAATAGAATTCTGACTTTATTTCTTTCACTTTTGTTTATTTTTTCCTTTAATTTTTCTTCATTTATTCTCTTAAATATTTCGTCACTTTTTTCTAGTGCGAAACTATTGAAATCCAATGTGCCCAAAACAGAAAGTAGTTTCTCCAACATATTATCTAGATAAATGGGATTATCGCTACATCTGACGGCCGTTTGATTTAAAGCATCATTGTTCTCAATACTGAATTCTCTTCTCGAATTCTTTTCTTTTTTAATTTTTAAATCATTTTCTTTTCTATGATTTGCCGGTCTTTTCTCTAATATAAACTTCAACTTTCTTGCAAGTTTTATATCTCTTATGGATGTACACTCCCAAATATTGAGTTGATCAGGCTCATTAGGATCTGTATTGCCATTTTTGTCAGTTTCTTTTCCTCTGTTCTTTATTTCTTTATTTTCATTTCTTTTGTTTTTTCTTACTGTATCTTCTTTTTCCTCATTTTTCTTTTTCTCATTTTCTTTTTCTTCATTTTTCCTCATGCTTCTTGTTATCACCAGCGATTTTTTGATTGTCTCATCAATTCTTTGAGGTATCATTTCCTTTAGCATGTCTGAATCTATCTGTATTCTAGACAGCGCATCCGCGTTTGTATTGTTTATGCCCTTTTTATATATTATTTCAAAATCGTAATCGGATAGTTCAAGTCGGATTCTAGTTAGTTTCGAACTTGGGTTCTTATGTGAGAAAAGAGATATAAGTGGGCGATGGTCAGTTACTACAATAAACTTTCTCCCATATAAATAGGGTCTAAAAAATTGTATCCCCCAATGTATGCCTAGTAATTCCTTTTCTATCACTGGCTTGTTTTTCTCATGTTTGTTTAATGAACGACTTGCATAGGATATTGGTCTATCATTTCCAATTTCTCCTTGCGAAAGTATGGCTCCAAGAGCGAAATCAGATGCGTCCGTTGTTAGTATAAATGGTTTTTCGAAGTCAGGATATTGTAAAATTGGTGGGCTTATCAATTTTTCCCTAAGTTTATCGAATGCCGCTTGGCAATGTTCTGTCCACTCGAATTTTGTACCCTTCTTTAACAAAGCATTTAAACAACTTGCTGTATCAGCAAAGTTTTCAACAAAGCGTCGGTAGTAGTTACAAAATGCCACGAATCTTCTAACTTCGTCGGTATTCTTCGGAATTGGATAATTCGTTATCGCATCGAATTTTGCAGGATCGGGTTTAATCCCATTCGGAGTGATCAAATGACCAAGATATACAACCTCCGGTTTTAAAAAACAACATTTACTCGGATTCAGTTTCAAGTTGTATTTCTCCAATCTATCTAGAACCTTTATCAAATTGTCGTTGTGATGTTTTAGGCTACATCCGAATATTATAATGTCATCAACATACAAAAAAGCTTCGGACTCCAGGCCAGATAAAGCTATGGTCAGCATACGCTGAAAACTATTCGATGATATTTTTAGGCCAAATGGCAACCTAGTGTACTGGTAATGACCATTAGGTGTAGAAAATGCTGTGTAAGGACGAGACTGATGATCAAGCTCTATTTGATGAAAAGAACTTGTCATATCTAAGGTCGAAAAATATTTGGCTCTACCTAGTTTGTCTAAAATGTCGTCCAGACGTGTCAATGGAAACTTGTCATTTACGATTTTGTCATTTAACTTTCTAAAATCGACTACTAATCTCCATTTTTTTAAATCTGTGTGTCCCTTTTTCGGAACTAACAGTAGTGGTGCGTTATACGGGCTTATTGATGGTTCGATGATGTCTTTTTCCAAAAGTTCTTGTACTTGAGAATTTATTTCCCTCGTGTGCGTATGAGGTAATCTATAGTTTTTTATGTACACTAGACTATTGTCGTGTAAATTTATCGTTTGTCTATAGAAATTGTTGGTGGTCAAATCCTCATCCTCAATATGAAATATTGATTGGTATCTTCTCAGTATTGACACAATGTTTCCTTTATTCTCATCATCTAAGTCATCTAAATTAAAATTTTTCATCAGTTCTTTAAAGCGTTTATCCATATATTGCGCTTCTTTTTTCTTACTGTTAACTGCGCATATTTCATAATTGGCCAAAGGGATAGTTTCTATTCTTAGATTTTCTACTATCACTATTTTATCCGTTACATTCAATAACTTAATATGTTGGTTTCCCTCTTTAGGTATTATTGCGTTCGCCAAAAACACTCCTTTAGTTATTTCTCTATTCAATACAATGGCGTCTTCTTCCAATTCGATTGAAAAAGGCAAAATTATCTCACTTCTTTGCGGTATTCTTACTTCGTTTACTCTAAACGTGTTATCGTGTATAGGTATCGTTATTGTTTCACCGTTCATGTTGAATGTCAACACATATTTGTCATAATCTATATTGCACCTAAACTTGGATAGGAAATCTCTTCCTAATATTCCATCTGTGCTTATTGGGAAATTATCTTCCACTAACTGTATTTTCTGTTCTATTATATTCCCGTTTATTTCCATCTTAATAGTTGTGGAACCCAGAGATTTAATAATATTCTCTGATATTCCTGTTAAATTGCAATAGTCATCCTGATCCTCCTCATAATTCTCTAAGAATTTCCTTTTGCACAGCGAGACATCCGCTCCTGTATCTATTAGAAATGTTACGTCGTTGTTTGTATCTATTATGCTTAATCTTACGTAATTTTTGAGGTTGGATGATATGCTATATATTTCTTTAGTTTCTAGATGTTTCCCCTTGGAGTCTCTGTTCGTGAGGACTCCTGGTTTTGTACTTGATTTATTGTGCGACCTCTATTATTCCATCTTCTTCTATTGTTCGGCTGGTTATTGTTGTTGTCATTTCTGCTGACATTGTTTCTATTGTTTGTCGTATTCTTAGCAAAACACATTTTCGCAAAATGGTTGAGCTTTCCACAGTTGTGGCATTTATTGCCGTCGGCAGGGCATTTATCTTTATGTTGTCTTCCGCATTTTTTGCATCGTGATTGTTGCTTATTTTGCTTGTGGTGTTGAGCGGTTTGATGGAACACCTGTTTCCGCTCCACCCGTGAGGAAACTTTTTCAGCGATCTTTAGTGCTTCGGTGAAAGTTTTGACTTGACTCGCGTATATTGTGGTTATTGTTTGTGGATCGGTCAGACCGTTCACGAAAGCGTTGAAAGCAATTTTCCCATTCGCGCTCACAATGGAGGTTCTAAATGCTTCTCCCTCCTCGTCAATCTGGATTTCATTAAGTTCTGTGATGAGATTTTCAATCTTTGTTGCAAATCCCAACAGGTTGTCACCTCTCTGTACCAAGTGTGTTATCTCGTTAAGGATGCTATTCGATGTCCGCATTGGCTTATACGCCTGCTTCAGTCCTAGCACTAACTCGTCTATGGTCGTCGGTACGTTGTTCTGTTTCACTCTATTCTGAACCTTTAGTTCCAGTCTTGACTTGAAGATAAAATCAAAGAATGATCTTTGCTTATCAGTGGGTATTGTTACGCTAACTGTTTCTAAACTGCTTAAAAACTCATGTAATTCATATTGTTTGCCTGAGAATTTCGGTACTAGCTTTGTTATCATAGATAACTCGTTCATATCGAGGTTAGCCATGATAATGCCTTGTCTTCTTTCCAAAACTAATCTTTTCCCTGAATGTTGTTCCAAAATGTCTGTCGCTTCCGATTTTAACCTTTCAAATCGCTCCAATAATTTAGTTGTCTTTTCGTCTTCCTCCTCTGAGTTCTGTATATAGACGCTTAAATTCTTTTCTATGTTCTGAATTTCTACTTTCTTTTCCTCTATTGTCTCTGTGGTATAGAGTCTATTCAATGACTTTCTAGCATTTATACTAATCTGTTCTAATGATTTTATAAATTCCATTTAGAACAAAAGGATGGATACCTCTCATGGTCTCTCTTGTACAAAATAAAAACTTTTATTTTATATATATTTTTTTTTTCTTTTATTTTATTTTCTTAATTATTATTTTTTTTTTATTTTTACATTTACAATAATAATTGTCTAAAAGTCCCTTTATTAATTTTAACATGTCCCTATTTAGGTTTATTATGACAAATATTAACATTGACAAAAATATTATCATGATCAAGCAGGTCATACATTTGACAAATAAATCTTTCAGTGATTCTCTCATTTAAAAAAAAATTTTCTATATGAAATTATATTTGCGTGAATTCTTCTTCTTCTTCTTCTTCTTGTTATTATTATCTCTGTTTTTATACGTCACTTTACTAATTTTGTTCACTTCTCCTATTTTGTTCGATGCCCATTCTTTTAGGTCTTCTGTTTCCTTTTCTATATACTTAATAATAAAAATTATTGCAAAAGTAATTATAATTATTAACACAATTGCTTTTGTTATTTCCATTTTCTTATTTGTTATTCGCATCGCTTCTTCTTCTCCTTTTTCTGTTTGCCTTTGTTATCTCCTTAAGCTCTTTTTTGAGGTTGATAACTGCAGTTTGAAGCGTTTGACGTACTTCTTCCTTTTGTACGTAGGTTAACTCGTGCCTCTTGACTGCTATTTCTTTTCGGATTCTGGCCACTGTCCCACTCCTTGATTTACCGGTGTTTGGCAGGGGGAATATCGGTATTTTAGGTTCTGCTGGTTGTTCCCTCCGCAGGTATTTGGGTCTAGGCCCGACCGTTAGTATTGTTGGCCTTTCTTCTCTCTTTGGGTTGCCTTCTTCTTGTAGTTTCTTCCAGCGAGCCTCTGCTTCCTGGATGTCTTTCAGCACTTCATCCAGTGGTTTCCCCATTCAGTGGTGGGATCTGTAATGATATACTATTGTTCTGCAAGGATAATGGCTGAGCATAAGCTACAATTGCCTTTATCCTTTATTCAGATTTGTATTTAAAATACAATTTCTAAATGTTTGGCAGGATCGCCATGTAGGGAACTAGTCCTGTACTAGTTCCAGGGGTTTGTTGCAGCGCTACTGGAGGGCCTCTTGAGGATCGCAGTAGTGCTGATAAATCAAAGAAAGACGTTGCTTTTACTTAGTTTAACTTAAAGTCTTAAAGTCTTTTTTTTTATTAAATTTACTTTGCTATTTATACTACTTATGAGAAGTTGACATATCGTCTAGAACTTCTTCTCTAAGAGAGATTTACTAAAATCACTCAATAACTTACTGATCTATTATTGTCATTGATTGGGCGGAGTTTCTCTCTGATCCCGTTAATATTAATAATTGTCACTCAAAATTACTCTACTTTTCGTACTCTAGTTCACGTGCTACTCAATATGTAGCTATGTGAGTGGCCGTATATTCTACTCTAGTGTTTATTCCAATTACCACACACATTTGTCATAAGTGGGTCGCTAAGTTAATGCACTCGTCAAGTGCATTAGCCGCATACCAAAAAGGATCTCATATTTCTTTGTTAATTAAAGAAACTCGACCGTCTCATGAATGACAATACTTGTGTGCATGCATTGTGTGGTTTGTCTACATTACACACACGCTATGCTATGCACACACTAAACTAATTTATACCCTATGTTATGTATACACTACAATATTGCTGCGTTTCGACTTCCAAAATTTGCATTCACCACCGACATCGAGAAAATGTACAGACAAATAGCGATTCATCAGGACGATCAGCAGTATCAGTTAATAATCTGGAGAGAAAATCCATCACTTCCTGTTAACTATTACAAACTCAATACGGTCACATATGGTACTCGAGCAGCACCTTATTTAGCCACGAAGTGCCTAAAAAAATTGCTGAAGAGGGCTCGATAGAATATCCATATGGGTCATAAATGCTTAAAAATAATTTCTACGTGGACGATGGTCTTGGAGGCTCCGATAGTCTCAGCATCGCACTTCAAACACAAAATGAACTTATTACGGCGTTGCGAAGTCATGGCTTCAATTTAAAAAAATGATGCGCAAACCACCCACAACTATTGAAAAATATTCCACTCGGCGATCAGGAACTGGACTTAGATTTTAATAGTAACAACGCTAGCGCTATAAAAACGTTGGGATTATTATGGCTGCCTAAGACAGATCACTTTTGCGTCAAGGTAAAGGTAAATCATTTGCAAAACGTCACAAAACGGACAGCGACATCAGATCTTGCAAAATTGTTTGATCCTCTTGGACTACTACCACCTGTAGTCATCAAGGCAAAAATGTTTATCCAGCAGTTGTGGCAATTAAAGCTAGATTGGGATGAACCATTGCCCGAAGAACATCACGTTAGCTGGACGAAATTCAGAAAAGACTTAGACAGCTTGGACAACTTTAAAATTCCCCGACATATGTTTAAAGGAAAACTTGCAGAGAAAACAGAACTACATATTTTCTCAGACGTATCAGAAAAGGCTTTTGGTGCTGTCGCCTATATACGAGCAACACTTAAGGATCGAAGAGTTATTGTACAATTACTCTGCGCAAAGACACGGGTCGCTCCATCGAAACAACAAACAGTGCCGCGTCTAGAGTTATGTGCTGCTGTTACGGCTGCTCAACTCATGCACAGAATTAAAATGGATCTTCAAATCAAAAATCTACATGTATGCCTCTGGACTGACTCCGAAATAGTACTCTCTTGGATAAACTCTCAATCCTCCTTGTATCATACTTTTGTGGCCAATCGAGTCTCCAAAATTCAATCATTAACGTTGCCCAACCAGTGGCGCCACATCCGATCGAAAGATAATCCAGCCGACATCTTATCCAGAGGTCTACCAGCGTACAAACTTTCTGAATGCAACTTATGGTTATATGGACCACTTTTCCTGCACGGACGAGAAGAAATGTGGCCATCCCTATTTTTAAGCCAACTTTCAATTCCTAATGACATCGAGAAAAGGAAGACACCACCCATTTCAGCAGTTACCATTACCAATAATGAGTTCATATACAACATCCCACATAGGAACTCATTTAAGACCCAGCAAAAAATATTGGGGTATGTCCTGAGATACATAAAAATTCAAGAATAAATAGACCGCAGAGTCCTACACACAAGGCATTATCTTCGGCTGAACTGGATAACGCACTATATACAATTATCAGATCCATTCAAAGATCCGATTTTTTACCAGAAATCAACCAGCTTCGAAAAAACAAGGAAATCGAAAAAAGGAGCTCCATCATCAGTCTGGCTCCATTCATAGATGGCAAAAATATCATACGGGTTGGAGGGCGATTGGAAGCATCACCGTTATCATACGACGCAAAACATCCAATTCTGGTTCCGTACAACGACCCTTTCATAAAACTTTTATTCACAATGGTCCACGAAGAGAACAAGCATTGTGGACCACAAGCACTGTTAAACATAATACGACAACGATTCTGGCCAATAAAGGGCAACTGTACAAAAATGCGTCAGATGTGTCAGGGCACGTCCACAATTATGCCAACAAGTAATGGGCAATCTACCTCAGATTAGACTTACTCCAGCACGCCCTTTCATTAATACAGGAGTTGAATACTGTGGACCATTTTGGATCCATTACAATGTTAGAGGCAAAAAACCAATAAAAGCATATATAGCCGTATTTTGTTGTTTTGTCACAAAGGCTACTCATCTTGAATTGGTAACTAATCTTTCTTATTCAGACAACGCAACTAACTTCATCGGAGCAAAAAATCAGTTAGCAGAACTGGCCAACAGTATTTATTCCGACAAGGGACAGGAATCAATTATCTCAACCGCTAGCTCAAAAGGAATAAATTTCCATTTTATACCACCACGTGCACCACACTGTGGTGGTTTATGGGAAGCAGCGGTAAAGTCTGCGAAACATTTGTTACTACGTAGTGTTGCAACTGCATCACTGACTCAGGAAGAACTGGAAACAATTATAGTGGAAATCGAGGCGATACTCAATTCTCGCCCACTAACTCCTATGTCAAGTGATCCCAATGATCTTGAAGCCCTGACTCCTGTTCATTTTTTGATTGGCGAAGCACTAGTATCACAAATCGATAGCAACGCAACAACAGTAAAAGCTTCAAGACTATCTCATTGGAAGCTCGTGGCTCATCTCAAACAAGAGTTCTGGAAAAGATGGTCCACTGAATATTTGAATCAATTGCAGCAGCGTCACAAGTGGAATACGCAGTTTGATAACCTCAAAATTGATGATATGGTGATAGTCAAGGAGGATAATTTACCAGTCATGAAATGACCTTTAGCAAGAATAGTCAAAATTTATCCTGGTAATGATAATGTGGTCAGAGTCGTGGAAGTCAAAACAACCAATGGACTATTCAAACGCCCAATATATCGAATCGCTCTTTTACCCATCGAACCAGAGTCTGAAGAAACCATCACTTCTGATGACAACAATCTAAACATTAACAACAGCATTTATAACTCAACTGAGAAGCCTAGTGACCCAACTGGGGAGCCTTGTGCCAAAAGGAAGAAAACACTATTAAACAATCTCACTCTAGCATTAATAACCATGATATTGTTGTTACCAATGGCACTTGGAACATCGATAAAAACCGAAAAATTTGGAATGAAAATAGGCATCCATTTTGAAGAAATTGGTAAAGCTAAAATTGTAACCACTGAATGGAATATTTTTGTATACTATGATTTGGCTGCATATTGGTCTGAAACATCAATTTTAATCAACGGCACGAATTCCCTACGACATCTGTGCAAAATGATAGAATTAAACGAATCATGTCTCAGCATTATTAAACATTTTGAACACATGGAAGATTATCTACAACTAGAGAATCAACTGTTGCGGAGTAAAAGAGGCGCCCTGGATATTGTTGGAAATGTTACTCATTCTTTATTTGGCATATTGGATTCTGAATATGCTGACCAGATGACCAATACAATACAGAAAGTAAGGGACAATGAGTCATATTTATTGACATTGCTTAAGAATCAAACATCAGTTGTTGACTTCACCATTAATGTCATACGACAAAACCAATTGTTTGCCAAGGTAATATTTCAACAGTTGGAGTAACAAATTGGGTCTCTTTCGGAAGCAACGAAGCAAAACAATAAGGTATTGTTCCAGATCAACTTAACTCAACTATTTGATAGTGCAGTTTTAGAATTGAATTTAGTTGCAAATAATATACGAAAAATACAATCATCAATTCTTGATGCCCTCGTCGATACTCATCATGGAAAAATCAGCCCATTACTACTAACACCTCTACAGTTACAAAATGAAATTGCACAAATTAAACTCCATGCAGTACCATCACTCGCTCTTCCTACAACTGGACAAGATGAACTACTACAGTTATTCAAACTAATGAAGGTTGAAGGTAGACTTACGCACCAACATGCAGTATTCAAAATAACTCTACCGTTGGTTGAACCTGAACAATTTAAAATTTTCCAGCTGTTTCCTGTACCTAACATGCTGAGCAAAACCATGGTAGCCATCAAACCATGTACTGAATTGATGGGCATAACAGCATCCCACAAGCAATACATTCTCATTACAAAGGCAGATCTAAGCGCTTGCGACGTAAAAAAACAAAACTTATTTTTGTGTCACAACAGTCAGACCCGTTACAATTATGGTTCAGAAGTGTGCAAGTGTGAAATCAATTTGTACAATAACAAAACGGCACCAACTTGTACTCTAGAAAATACTACTACTAAGTGGATACCACTCAACAAAAGAAATCGATGGATATATGCTAACGCAGCACCATCTCGGGCCACAGTCGTGTGTAATAGAGAAATTACTCATATTTCGTTAAAGGGCTCTGGCCTGCTCACGCTGTATCCGGACTGCGTGCTGAAGCATGGTTTTGCTACTATTAAGGGTAGACAAACTATCTCAAGTACAATAAGCTCATCATATACTAGCCTTGGTAACATCTCAGACTTATCAACACAGCAAATTATTACACACCCCGTAACCGTCAATCCATTGAATTCAACTCACTTAGAGAATATATACCCTGACAACATCAACGAACTATCAGCGTTACAAAAATCACTAAAAGAACAGAACATACTGGACCTGCCCAATGAATTGAAGTCCCACCAGCAGCATAGCTATACAATAGGTTATCGTGCACTTTGTTTAAGCGTGTCAGCACTCATCATAATAACTGTTCGACGTAAGGTGTGCAGAAGCAAACAAAACCCACACACAACAATAGCTATTAAAGATCCTGAAGAAGACATCGAACTGCAATCAGTTGAACAACAACCCCACCACATGAAACCTACACCCAGGCCACGTAACCAATTACGTAGGTTCAATCTAGATGTTTAGACAACAAAGGCTTCACGGTTCAATTCTTTCAAACATTGCAATTCTGTTGAACATCCGTTCAACGCGGGGGATGATGTTAGAAACTAATAATAAAAAACAACATGAATACACCTTTTATTAAATTTGTCGTAGTTAATACCTTTAATGTTATTTTTCTTTGATGTGATTGGCCAACAAGTCAAAAATATTAACAAAGGGATATCATATTACAAAATTGCAATTTTGTCTTTAGCAACGTTAATTGATTGTTCACCTTCACACAAATTTATTTCTGTACTTTTACTTTGTCAGCATTTTTCTTTAATAATTTTAGTATAAATATCACAATAAAAGTTTACAATATTGTTCAGTAATAAAAACTCTTTTGTTTAAATTATTGCACCCATCAACCTTTAAGTTACAAGTGCTTAAAGGCATAAATAAAAAATTAGTACAGTTATAATTAAAGTGTTTGAACTGAATTATACTAATATCCCGCATTTTTGGTGACCCCGGCTTTTATCTTTCCTTTTAAAAAGTTTCCCCCCACCAGTGGTAAGGGACTTTAAAGAAATCAACACGCAACCACTCAGCAAAAAATTATTACGATCAACGTGATCCTGCAACAAGGCACAGGATCGCAACAGTTCAATCCCGCTCACAAGGGTATAACATTAGCGGTCAAAACATTGACCCGAATTTCGTGATCCTGTGACAAGGCACGGGATCGCAATACGTTGAGCAAGGCAACCGATATTAACCAAGCCAAAAACAACAATTCTCAACACATCAGTTTAAATTAAAATCCTGCTTCACTTTCAACATGCCCAATATGGAACAGCTTTTAGATGCCCAAAGAGAGACTGGTGAACAAATCCAGAGGATCATAAGAAACTTCAAGAAGGATTCATCCGACAGAAAAGCAACAGTTGGATATTTTGAGGAACGATTGCGGCAGCTGCAAAAGTCTTGGGACGAATTTCAAGCAACAGATACAGAAATACGAGACGCTTGTGATGACGAGCCAATGAAATTAGATTATTTTGCTGATAGTTATTATGACAAACTAAGCTCTATAGTTGACGAATACATCAAGTTGTTTACTAATGAAGTTAACCGTGTCAAAGCACAAACGGAGAAGCATCCTAAAACAGTAGCTAAAGCCCTCGCATCCGGAAAATCCAGCACACTGACTGAAGCAGCTCCTGACATTGAAACGTCAAGCAGTACACTGTGAAAGTTACACGCCCGTCTGTGTGCGCTCGGGCGGTTATTAATGGGGCTAACATATACAGATGACCATCCTCTACAATATTTCGAAATAAACATCAGTAAATCAAAAGAGTATGGGATCAAATAGAGATGCTGCATGATGAAGCTTATGATCAATTAAACAACCCAGCTGCTTGCGGCCTAAATCAGGAACAATATGACAATGTAAATGACTTAATGCAGATAAATCTGGTCAATCTTTCTGTTAAAGCTGACAACATAAAACAAAATGGTGCTCACACGCAGAATAGAGAGACGCTACCTGCAAGAGACAATACTAGCTCAGTACATTTACCAAAAGTCGCAATACCCCAATTTAATGGCGGTTACCTAAAATGGCGCCAGTTCCATGACCTATTTTCCGAAATGGTGGATAAACAATCGATTTCCGCCATTCAGAAAATGTGGTACTTAAAAAGTAATCTGTCAGGAGAAGCTGAACATCTAATCAGTCAATTCTCCTTATCCGACACAAATTATAGTGCTGCCTGGAAAATTTTAAAGGATCGTTACGACAACAAAAGAATTCTAGTAGCTAACTTGGTGGACAAAATACTCAACCAGCCGTCTGGAACATTAACTGCATCATCTGTTAAAGCTCTGCATGACACCACCAAGGAATGCTTGCTCGCTCTAAACAATTTGGGTGTCACAACATCTTCTTGGAATGCTATTCTCGTACATATATTGATTAAAAAACTCGATAAAAATACTCATATCAGATACATGCAATTACTGACAAACCCAAGGGATGTGCCAACCATAACTGAGTTTTTATCATTCCTGGAAGTTCAATTCCAAACTTTGGAGGCAGTCGGTCCAAAGGAAAAATCTGAACATAAAGTGGTATCAACAATTATCACATCCGGCAAAACCGGTAATAGCACATGCAAAGCGTGCAATAACAGTGACCACAAACTATATCACTGCAGTAAATTTTTGCAACTATCAGCAGCAGAACGATTACGATGGGTACAACAGTACAGATTATGCGTCAACTGTTTCGGGAATGATCATGTTTCGAACACCTGCAATTCAGGTAGCTGCAGAAAGTGTAACAAAAAACACAATACATTGCTTCACTTAGAAAAAAGAGGCACTACCAAAGCAATAAAGGATTCATCAAATCAGTTGTGTACAAACCCAAAAATACAGAAGCCTGCGTCAGAAGTAACAGCAGTTACGTCAGCAACAACGAACGTTGCTGCGGGCCGGCAGAGTTATGTTTTACTAGCAACAGCAAAAGTGATAATTACAGCCTCAAATGGCCTATCAGGTGAGTTCAAAGCAATATTAGACTCTGCATCACAAGTAAATATTGCATCTAAACGTCTTTGCCAAAAATTATCCCTTTCACCATCTGAGACTTCACTCTGTATTGACGGCGTTGGCGAAACTCAAAAGAAGTCAAAATATCGCATAAATATCGGGATGAAGTCGAAGAATCACAACTTCTCTGCAAACGTTGAGGCATATGTGCTACCAAGCATAATTTCCCCACAACCAAATAAGCATGTGGACATTTCTACGTGGAACATTCCCAACAACATCCACTTGGCAGATCCCCATTTCTATCAGCAGAAGAAGATAGATTTGTTGCTTGGAGCAGAATTTTTCTTCAAATTAACCCAAAATGGAACTATACACCTTGCTGACGACCTTCCAACACTCCAGAATACAGTACTTGGTTGGATTGTAGGTGGTACAATCGGGAAAGATCTACCTCCTAACCCGTCATGTGCAACCACGTGTGCAGTATTTGGAGACTCCACGTCATTGGAAGAAGCCATTGAGCAACTTTGGAAATTGGATGAGATTGAAGGAAATGAAATGGGTCTTTCGCCGTCAGAAAAACAATGTGAAGCACATTTTACTCAACATACATACACCAATAAAGATGGCCGGTTCGTAGTTAGCCTTCCTTTTCGTGAAAACCCAACCGCTTTAGGAAAATCCCATGAGATGGCATACAATAGATTTGTGGGCTTAGAGCATCGACTCCAAAAAACCGAAGACATTCGATCACTATACATACAGTTTATGCGAGAGTATGAACAATTGGGTCACATGCAGAGGATAGATATCGACACCGTATTGGAGCCTAGATACATCATTCCTCATCACTACGTCTTGAAACCAGAAAGCACCACAACAAAACTCAGAGTAGTATTTGACGCTTCAGCAAAAACGTCGTCAGGTTACTCGTTAAATGACCTAATGTTTACCGGGCCAACCGTCCAGAGTGAACTATTCTCAATATTGCTGCGTTTCGACTTCCAAAATTTGCATTCACCACCGACATCGAGAAAATGTACAGACAAATAGCGATTCATCAGGACGATCAGCAGTATCAGTTAATAATCTGGAGAGAAAATCCATCACTTCCTGTTAACTATTACAAACTCAATACGGTCACATATGGTACTCGAGCAGCACCTTATTTAGCCACGAAGTGCCTAAAAAAAATTGCTGAAGAGGGCTCGATAGAATATCCATATGGGTCACAAATGCTTAAAAATAATTTCTACGTGGACGATGGTCTTGGAGGCTCCGATAGTCTCAGCATCGCACTTCAAACAAAAAATGAACTTATTACGGCGTTGCGAAGTCATGGCTTCAATTTAAAAAAATGATGCGCAAACCACCCACAACTATTGAAAAATATTCCACTCGGCGATCAGGAACTGGACTTAGATTTTAATAGTAACAACGCTAGCGCTATAAAAACGTTGGGATTATTATGGCTGCCTAAGACAGATCACTTTTGCGTCAAGGTAAATGTAAATCATTTGCAAAATGTCACAAAACGGACAGCGACATCAGATCTTGCAAAATTGTTTGATCCTCTTGGACTACTAGCACCTGTAGTCATCAAGGCAAAATGTTTATCCAGCAGTTGTGGCAATTAAAGCTAGATTGGGATGAACCATTGCCCGAAGAACATCACGTTAGCTGGACGAAATTCAGAAAAGACTTAAACAGCTTGGACAACTTTAAAATTCCCCGACATATGTTTAAAGGAAAACTTGCAGAGAAAACAGAACTACATATTTTCTCAGACGCATCAGAAAAGGCTTTTGGTGCTGTCGCCTATATACGAGCAACACTTAAGGATCGAAGAGTTATTGTACAATTACTCTGCGCAAAGACACGGGTCGCTCCATCGAAACAACAAACAGTGCCGCGTCTAGAGTTATGTGCTGCTGTTACGGCTGCTCAACTCATGCACAGAATTAAAATGGATCTTCAAATCAAAAATCTACATGTATGCCTCTGGACTGACTCCGAAATATTACTCTCTTGGATAAACTCTCAATCCTCCTTGTATCATACTTTTGTGGCCAATCGAGTCTCCAAAATTCAATCATTAACGTTGCCCAACCAGTGGCGCCACATCCGATCGAAAGATAATCCAGCCGACATCTTATCCAGAGGTCTACCAGCGTACAAACTTTCTGAATACAACTTATGGTTATATGGACCACTTTTCCTGCACGGACGAGAAGAAATGTGGCCATCCCTATTTTTAAGCCAACTTTCAATTCCTAATGACATCGAGAAAAGGAAGACACCACCCATTTCAGCAGTTACCATTACCAATAATGACTTCATATACAACATCCCACATAGGAACTCATTTAAGACCCAGCAAAAAATATTGGGGTATGTCCTGAGATACATAAAAATTCAAGAATAAATAGACCGCAGAGTCCTACACACAAGGCATTATCTTCGGCTGAACTGGATAACGCACTGTATACAATTATCAGATCCATTCAAAGATCCGATTTTTTACCAGAAATCAACCAGCTTCGAAAAAACAAGGAAATCGAAAAAAGGAGCTCCATCATCAGTCTGGCTCCATTCATAGATGGCAAAAATATCATACGGGTTGGAGGGCGATTGGAAGCATCACCGTTATCATACGACGCAAAACATCCAATTCTGGTTCCGTACAACGACCCTCTCATAAAACTTTTATTCACAATGGTCCACGAAGAGAACAAGCATTGTGGACCACAAGCACTGTTAAACATAATACGACAACGATTCTGGCCAATAAAGGGCAACTATACAAAAATGCGTCAGATGTGTCAGGGCACGTCCACAATTATGCCAACAAGTAATGGGCAATCTACCTCAGATTATACTTACTCCAGCACGCCCTTTCATTAATACAGGAGTTGACTACTGTGGACCATTTTGGATCCATTACAATGTTAGAGGCAAAAAACCAATAAAAGCATATATAGCCGTATTTTGTTGTTTTGTCACAAAGGCTACTCATCTTGAATTGGTAACTAATCTTTCTTATTCAGACAACGCAACTAACTTCATCGGAGCAAAAAATCAGTTAGCAGAACTGGCCAACAGTATTTATTCCGACAAGGGACAGGAATCAATTATCTCAACCGCTAGCTCAAAAGGAATAAATTTCCATTTTATACCACCACGTGCACCACACTGTGGTGGTTTATGGGAAGCAGCGGTAAAGTCTGCGAAACATTTGTTACTACGTAGTGTTGCAACTGCATCACTGACTCAGGAAGAACTGGAAACAATTATAGTGGAAATCGAGGCGATACTCAATTCTCGCCCACTAACTCCTATGTCAAGTGATCCCAATGATCTTGAAGCCCTGACTCCTGTTCATTTTTTGATTGGCGAAGCACTAGTATCACAAATCGATAGCAACGCAACAACAGTAAAAGCTTCAAGACTATCTCATTGGAAGCTCGTGGCTCATCTCAAACAAGAGTTCTGGAAAAGATGGTCCACTGAATATTTGAATCAATTGCAGCAGCGTCACAAGTGGAATACGCAGTTTGATAACCTCAAAATTGATGATATGGTGATAGTCAAGGAGGATAATTTACCAGTCATGAAATGACCTTTAGCAAGAATAGTCAAAATTTATCCTGGTAATGATAATGTGGTCAGAGTCGTGGAAGTCAAAACAACCAATGGACTATTCAAACGCCCAATACATCGAATCGCTCTTTTACCCATCGAACCAGAGTCTGAAGAAACCATCACTTCTGATGACAACAATCTAAACATTAACAACAGCATTTATAACTCAACTGAGAAGCTTAGTGACCCAACTGGGGAGCCTTGTGCCAAAAGGAAGAAAACACTATTAAACAATCTCACTCTAGCATTAATAACCATGATATTGTTGTTACCAATGGCACTTGGAACATCGATAAAAACCGAAAAATTTGGAATGAAAATAGGCATCCATTTTGAAGAAATTGGTAAAGCTAAAATTGTAACCACTGAATGGAATATTTTTGTATACTATGATTTGGCTGCATATTGGTCTGAAACATCAATTTTAATCAACGGCACGAATTCCCTACGACATCTGTGCAAAATGATAGAATTAAACGAATCATGTCTCAGCATTATTAAACAATTTGAACACATGGAAGATTATCTACAACTAGAGAATCAACTGTTGCGGAGTAAAAGAGGCGCCCTGGATATTGTTGGAAATGTTACTCATTCTTTATTTGACATATTGGATTCTGAATATGCTGACCAGATGACCAATACAATACAGAAAGTAAGGGACAATGAGTCATATTTATTGACATTGCTTAAGAATCAAACATCAGTTGTTGACTTCACCATTAATGTCATACGACAAAACCAATTGTTTGCCAAGGTAATATTTCAACAGTTGGAGTAACAAATTGGGTCTCTTTCGGAAGCAACGAAGCAAAACAATAAGGTATTGTTCCAGA
This sequence comes from Gymnocheta viridis, assembly GCA_956483585.1. Classification (NCBI taxonomy): domain Eukaryota; kingdom Metazoa; phylum Arthropoda; class Insecta; order Diptera; family Tachinidae; genus Gymnocheta; species Gymnocheta viridis. The sequence continues at coordinate 78,934,327 of OY101441.1, read as the reverse complement.
TCAACTTAACTCAACTATTTGATAGTGCAGTTTTAGAATTGAATTTAGTTGCAAATAATATACGAAAAATACAATCATCAATTCTTGATGCCCTCGTCGATACTCATCATGGAAAAATCAGCCCATTACTACTAACACCTCTACAGTTACAAAATGAAATTGCACAAATTAAACTCCATGCAGTACCATCACTCGCTCTTCCTACAACTGGACAAGATGAACTACTACAGTTATTCAAACTAATGAAGGTTGAAGGTAGACTTACGCACCAACATGCAGTATTCAAAATAACTCTACCGTTGGTTGAACCTGAACAATTTAAAATTTTCCAGCTGTTTCCTGTACCTAACATGCTGAGCAAAACCATGGTAGCCATCAAACCATGTACTGAATTGATGGGCATAACAGCATCCCACAAGCAATACATTCTCATTACAAAGGCAGATCTAAGCGCTTGCGACGTAAAAAAACAAAACTTATTTTTGTGTCACAACAGTCAGACCCGTTACAATTATGGTTCAGAAGTGTGCAAGTGTGAAATCAATTTGTACAATAACAAAACGGCACCAACTTGTACTCTAGAAAATACTACTACTAAGTGGATACCACTCAACAAAAGAAATCGATGGATATATGCTAACGCAGCACCATCTCGGGCCACAGTCGTGTGTAATAGAGAAATTACTCATATTTCGTTAAAGGGCTCTGGCCTGCTCACGCTGTATCCGGACTGCGTGCTGAAGCATGGTTTTGCTACTATTAAGGGTAGACAAACTATCTCAAGTACAATAAGCTCATCATATACTAGCCTTGGTAACATCTCAGACTTATCAACACAGCAAATTATTACACACCCCGTAACCGTCAATCCATTGAATTCAACTCACTTAGAGAATATATACCCTGACAACATCAACGAACTATCAGCGTTACAAAAATCACTAAAAGAACAGAACATACTGGACCTGCCCAATGAATTGAAGTCCCACCAGCAGCATAGCTATACAATAGGTTATCGTGCACTTTGTTTAAGCGTGTCAGCACTCATCATAATAACTGTTCGACGTAAGGTGTGCAGAAGCAAACAAAACCCACACACAACAATAGCTATTAAAGATCCTGAAGAAGACATCGAACTGCAATCAGTTGAACAACAACCCCACCACATGAAACCTACACCCAGGCCACGTAACCAATTACGTAGGTTCAATCTAGATGTTTAGACAACAAAGGCTTCACGGTTCAATTCTTTCAAACATTGCAATTCTGTTGAACATCCGTTCAACGCGGGGGATGATGTTAGAAACTAATAATAAAAAACAACATGAATACACCTTTTATTAAATTTGTCGTAGTTAATACCTTTAATGTTATTTTTCTTTGATGTGATTGGCCAACAAGTCAAAAATATTAACAAAGGGATATCATATTACAAAATTGCAATTTTGTCTTTAGCAACGTTTATTGATTGTTCACCTTCACACAAATTTATTTCTGTACTTTTACTTTGTCAGCATTTTTCTTTAATAATTTTAGTATAAATATCACAATAAAAGTTTACAATATTGTTCAGTAATAAAAACTCTTTTGTTTAAATTATTGCACCCATCAACCTTTAAGAGTTACAAGTGCTTAAAGGCATAAATAAAAAATTAGTACAGTTCAAATTAAAGTGTTTGAACTGAATTATACTTACTAATATCCCGCATTAACAAGTGTGTTGTTTATCTCTCTCTATGTGTATGATTGTACACATCAGTGTTGGGCGGTTATAGTGATACGTTATTAGTACCAAATTAGTTAAAGGGTAGCCAGATAAAGGGTCAACTAAACATATTGTTTCTTACTATGAAATATATATTGTTTATCTCTCTCTATGTGTATGATTGTACACATCAGTGTTGGGCGGTTATAGTGATACGTTAATAGTACCAAATTAGTTAAAGGGTAGCCAGATAAAGGGTCAACTAAACATATTGTTTCTTACTATGAAATATAAATAAAATATAAATTATAGATACCATTCATTGGTCAATTCTATGCCGTAGCAGTATAAATGTGAATATTGTAATAATATTGTAGGTAATATAATTCATTGTTATATAAAGTATAAATGTGTAAATAATATATAAAGTATAAATACCATTCATTGGTCAATTCTATGCCGTAGCAGTGTAAATGTGAATATTGTAATAATATTGTATATAAGGTAATTCATTGTTATATAAAGTATAAATATGTAAATAAAAATTCATTGTTGAGAATATTAAGGAAACAAATTCATACCGTTGTGGCCCAAAACGAGCTGGTGACTTTGGCCGTCACATTACACTCCCTCCTCCGGTTGGTCGAGGAGGACTATCCGCACTTTCCCGTCCTGATAGGTTATTGTGCGGTAACGCCGGTCATTGGCCACCATCACCCACCGGGAGGTGGATTTCTGGCCGGCTATTTCCTTCCGTTTCCGGATTTCTTTCAGCAGTTTTTCGGGAGCCATAGCGAGAGGTACCTCCCTGTTTCCGGTGGTGGCGGCATGGAGGGTGGTCACGGGTGCTGTGGGCTGCTGGTCGGTGGTAACCGATGACGTGTTGTCAGATCGGGCTGAATTGGTGGGTGGCGTACAGTTTGGTTTTGTCGCGGGTGGGGTGGTGTCATAGTCCTGTATTGACTGGCTGAGCCAACTTCGCCCCGGCGTGATGGGATAGGCTGTTGCTGTTGCGGGTCTGCGCTGCTCAGGCGGGCTCGGAGATCTGGGGGCGGCAAGCCGGTGTGTTGCAGGTGTCGCTAGATGACTTTGCGGGCAAGTTAACCCCGGTACGGGATTGGTTTCTTTTATTAATATCTGGGCTCTCCACGTTCGCTCATGGCAGCGCATTCCCAAGTGACGGAATTGCCAATCCATCACCTGAAAGGAGGCCAGGCCGTGCTTTGGTGGTGATGTAGGAGGACGGAAATTTTCGCTCTCCCAATCTAGGGAGGAGGATGAGCTTGGTGATGGAGGAGGGGGCGGGGTGGGCGTCCTGTTTACGAGGCGCCTGTCGCCCCAACCGAAAAGTGTTTTTCGGATCTCTTCTGCCAAAGCTTCATCCCAGTCTGCTTCATCAATGCCGAAGTCTTCCGGATGGAGTAGAGCTTCTAGTTCCTCCAGGGGGAAGCGGTTATCTGCCGCTTCTTCTTCGCTGTCTAACTCGATGGTTATGAGAGGAGGTGTTAACGTACCTTCGACGTTTAGCGGTGGGAATGGGCAGTATTCTTGCAATGGTGGTGGTAATGGGCACTCTTCAGGCGGTGGGGATGGTATCGGAACCTTTTTGTGAAGCCTCGGTGGCGGTGGGCACTCTTCAAACAGTGGCGGTGGTGGAGGACACCCTTCCTGCGGAGGGAAATGTAGCGGGCCCTGTCGGGGTTGTGTTGTCATGCGGAAATGGCTTTCAACTGGCCTTCTTCACCCGTGCGGGCTTTGTTTCCTGTGGCTTCGGTTTTTGGGTGCCTTTGGGCGCACCTGTGGTGTTGGGGGTCATCTGCGGCTGCCGCGGCTGGTACTCGGCACATCTGGGTCGTCCAGGAAAGTGGTTCGTCGACCTCGTGCTTGCTCCCGCTCCATATTTCGCTGGAATTTATTCCTGGAGGCTGTAAATTTTTCCTTCTCCGAGCTCATACCGGTTGGTGTAAGGTGACAGGTAGGTGGATTTTTCTTTTTGTTTCCTCGTTCACGTTTAGGCAACCTAGGATGACCAAAGAAAAGTAATTGATTAGTGTCTACTTTCCCCAAGGTGATAAAGGGTTTTAGTTCCCTAAGATGCGCAGTACGCTTTTCACTACTCTCTTCCCTACTTAGTTTAACTATGACGGGGGACACGAATCCCGTTATGACATAGGTTCCCCCGAATTTGGGTGCTAGCTTGGCGGTGAAATTGTCGATGGCTTTAGACAAGGGATGCTGCCGTACGAGGACGCGATCACCGACTTGGGGCTGCCATGGGCGACGACACAAGTCATAATGTTGTTTTTGCGCTGCTTTCGCCATGTTTTGACGCACGATGGCAAAAATTTCTTGCAGTTCCAGAGCGCGATCTTTTGGGCTGGTAGTCCGTGTCCCCGTGCCAATGGCCACTTGATCATATAGTGCGTTCGGTAACCGAGGTTCTAGGCCTTGGGTTATGAAGGCGGGGTGTAACCGGTCGTCTCCGAGAGGCCAGTATTAATAGCCAGCATGATTTCTGGCAACATGTCATCCCAATTGTTATGTTGTTGTTTGGTAAATTGTGCGATGACTGTTTTTATCGTCCGATTGGCACGCTCTGTCGGATTTTCTTGTGGGGTATACCGCGCCGTGAACTGTTGTCGTACCCCTACTTCTTCCAAATATTTCTTCAGGATCTGCGCCGTGAATTGACTACCGTTGTCACAGCGAAAAATTTTCGGTACCCCGTATCGTGCGATTATCCGCTCTCTGAGTGCCTTGACTATTCCCTCGGCCGTGGCTTTTCTTAGGGGAACTAGTTCGCACCATTTTGAAAATTTTTCAAAAAAATACCAGTATCATGGTGTTGCCGTGTCGCGTTCTCGGCAGGGGTCCGATGAAATCGGCGCACAGGAATGACCATGGCTCTTCCGGTATCCGCGTCAACATTTCTCCGGCTGGTGGTTGTTGTGATACCTTGTAGCGCTGACAGACCTCGCAGCTTCGGACGTACTTACATACCTCACGTGCCATGCCGGGCCAGTAGTAGCGACTGGAAACTTTGTGCAGCGTCTTTCTGACCCCCAGGTGTCCCCCATCGAGTTGGTTGAGGGCTTCTCTTAGAACTTGGGGCCTTAAATGTTGGGCCACGCACAATTTCCACGGAGTAGAATCGTCGTCGTTCAACTCTCTGTTCATATGTCGATATAGATGCCCATTCACAATGGAGTAATCGGGAAACTCTTCTGGTCGCTGTTGGATTTCTGCTATTTTATTCTTTAACCACCTGCAGGACGTGGCTGGTTGCGTTTGCGCCAAATTTATCTCATCTAGGGGCTGTCTGGAAAGGGCATCGGCTACCACATTTTGTGTCCCTTTGCGATAATGGACGGTAAACTTGTATTGTTGCAGCTCTAATGCCCAACGTGCGAGTCTTCCCACGGGGTTGTTTATGGAGTTTAGCCATTTCAATGACAGATGATCTGTGATGACTCGGAACTCATAACCTTCAAGGTACTGCCGCATCTTCCGTATTCCCTATACACTATTCCCTATACACTATAGCCAAGCATTCTTTCTCTGTAGCGGAATAGTTTTTTTCTGCTGCATTTAGGTGTCGGCTGGCATAAGCGATCACTCGTTCAGCGTCGTCATCTTCTTGAGCTAGGACGGCTCCTAAACCGAAGTCGCTGGCATCAGTTTGCAGAGTGAAAAGCTTGGTGAAGTCGGGACAGGCGAGGACGAGCACTGGTCAATTTAATTTTTAATTCGTCAAATGCCTTTTGTTGTTCGGGTCCCCACTTCCAGTGTTTGCCCTTTTTTAATAGTTGTGTTAACGGCTGGGAAATAAGTGAGAAGTTAGGGACGAATCGTCGGTACCAGGAAGTGACACCCAGGAATCGTCGCACTTCCTTGACGTTTGCTGATATCGGAATGTTGGCTGCGGCTGCGGTTTTATCAGGATCCGTCTTGATACCGTCTCTGGTAACAATATGTCCCAGATATTTAGTCTCTGACTTGAAAAAATCGCACTTTTCTACGTTTATCCGGAGGTTGGCTGACCGCAGACGTCGGAAGACTTCTTTTAAGTTCTCCATGTGTTCTTCTGGAGTGGCGCCGATGACTATGATGTCGTCTAAGTAGGCGAATGCAAACGGCATCATGTCCGGCCCGATGACGCTGTCTAGGGCACGTTGGAATGTTGCCGGGGCCGAATGCAATCCGAAAGGCATTACGCGCCACTTGTAGAGCCCTCGTCCGGAAACTGCAAATGCCGTGTACTTTTTGCTTTCAGCGTCCATCGGAATTTGCCAGTAGCCGTCTTTCAAATCGAGGCTACTGATAAATTTAGCGTTGCGTAGTCTGTCGAGGATTGCATCGATTCGGGGGAGGGGATACGCGTCGGGTACTGATCTGGCATTTAACTGACGGTAGTCCATACAGGTTCGCCAGGTGCCATTTTTCTTCCTGACTAACGTGATAGGAAAACTGAAAGGGCTGTGTGATGGCTCGATACATCCATTTTGAGTTAATTTATTTACCTCCTCACCTATTATGGCCTGCATGGCTGGATTTCGTGGTGCGTAGCGTATCTAGATGGGCCTCTCGTCTTTCAACACGATGCGGTGCGTCGCGGCGGATGGCAGCCCTTTGATCTGTTGGAATTTCGGCAATTCGGTGTCGAAAAACTGTTCGATCCGCTGTTGGGGACTATCTTCTTTCGCGCTTCGTATGGCTGCCTTCCGTCGCCACCCTGATCTGGAAGTAATTGGGCTTACCTTTTTCTTTTCTGATTCCTTCCCATTAGGCCCAACTGGAGCGGCCAGTCCGGCACATGTGATGGTGGTGTTAAAAGCCGTCAAGAAGTCTACGCCCAGAATCATGGGTTCTGTTGCGGCTTCCATTATCAGAAAGTCGTGTTTAGCCGTTTGGTTACCCAATGTTACTTGGCACTGCACCGCTTCTGTGATGAAGGTTCGGGAACCATCTGCCAAAAGCACATCAACTTCGACAGGCAGGCCTGGGGCGTGTTGAACAATATTTTTACCAACCCGGGTGTCACAAAACTGCGCGTTGCGCCTGTGTCCACGATGGCCGTGGTCAACTGTGTTTCCACCCTGAGGACGGCCTTGAGTTTATCGTCTTCCCATGCGAGGTAGGTAGGGTCGCCTCTCGCCCTTGTAACCCGTACGGTGCACTGTTCATGAGGAACCACTTCTCTTTTCTTGTGGGTAGGACTGTTGAGCGTTCGATGCTGTTCTCCACGACCGTGCTGTGACGAAGTCGGCATACTTTCCAAATCGGCAGCGAGCGATAGTAAATCACCCAGGGTTGCAAAATCCTTCCGGCGTATGTACCATTGATAGTCGGGATGGGCATTGCGGAAAATTCGTTCGAGTTTCTGGTCTTGGCTCAGGTGTGTATGACGCATCAGGTCTTGCAAGGCTAAGACATAGTCCTTGAATGGCTCGCGTGGATTTTGGACTCTTTTCCGGATTTCATCATCAAGCTTTTCGAAGTATCTGGTAGGCAGAAAAAAATTATAGAAATTATTTTTGAAATCGGCCCACTGCTCCCACTACTTGTTGTTATTTCTAAACCATATGAAGGCTCTGTCCCGGAACAACTCGGACATGACCCGTAGAATATGATTCAGGTTGATCTCGAACATACTGGCTAGTTCTTCTACCCGCTCGATGAAGCCTAGTGGGTCCTTTCCACCATCGTATCGTAGGCCCCACTTTCGTACAAGCTCAATTGTTGCTACACGGGTTTCAGCGGACGGGATTCCTGGTGCTGAAGATGTGGTTGGCCCAGAAAATTCAAATACTGCCGGTGACAACTCGTTTTTCCTCCTTTCGTCATCTGGCAGCGGTAAGCGGGTGTTTACGGTGACTATGGCATGGGTATCATGTCTGGTCTGCCACTCGAGGAATCTTTTTAGCTGTCCTTCATCTTGGTTGAGGCTGATGTGTTTCGCTAAGCGTTTTCGCAGTTCCTCAACTGTGCCGACGGTGCTTTGTTTACATTGAGCCAGATAGCTAATAAGCTCCTCCTTTTTTAGCGAGTAAACCCTGGTCTTAAGTAGGTTGGCCGTTTTAGGGTAATGCTGGTGTCGCACTAAAATTTGGATTGCCGTTGTTGTGTAATTGGAATATTTTTCTATCGATGTTTGTAGTATGTGGTATAAAAATGTTGTTATTTTATAACAATTTTCTTTGCGAATATTTATTTTTCTTTAATAGGGCTTTTATTGCCGTTGTTGGTTGTGGACAAAAATGAGTCCCTGCTCGGGCGCCAATGTAACGATCCGATTCCGCTGGTAGCTGGGGTAGGCTCAGCGGTGTCCAGGATCGTGTTACATAAATAAAAGAAGTTTACGTTATAAATCTTTATTTCACAAAATTCTTAAAATAGTCTAAATATATTCTATGTTACAAATTCTTCAATACTTTGTATTTGTTTTAGAACGGTACCAACTCTAAAAAAAATAAAACTAACTGTTGTATACATTTTTTCTTAGCAAATCAATATTAATTTTAATGTTTTCTTGGTTTATTATCTGACTGTACCCGCCTTTAATACGACCATAAATGAAAAGATCGTTTCTAGAACGCTCTCGCTAATAATCTCTTCAACACGAATACTCATAAGCCAAAACTACTCTTCGTTGGAACTCTGCCCGCTAGTGTTTGGAAGCGCTGCTGGCACAGGAGCCTGGTCCAACAACTACCTCCGCACACTCTAAGAACTACGCTCTCTAATGAATCTGCAAACCTCTCACCAGAATCTAATTCTGTTCACTAGTGGTTGGCTGCGCTGTTGGCACAGGAGCATGGTCCAACAACAACCTCCGCACACTCTAACAACTAGCTCTCTAATAAATCTGCTAGCCTCTCACAAGCGTCGAATTCTGCTGACTAGTGAGTGACGGCGCTGCTGGCACAGGAGCCTGGTCCAACAACAACCTTCGCACACTCTAACAACTAACTACTCTAGCGTTCCTCTCAGATGAGATTCGCCTTTGAAACGATGTTCAGCCAGATAATTTTTTTTTTGAAGAACAAACACAAACCGCGAAGCCATTTTGGTTTGTCTGCAGAAACACAGGCAGGAATGGAACCTGCGACCCCTCGATATCTAATAGGCTACGGGGCTCCCCAAATGCAAAAACTTTGAGCTCATTTTGAATGTTCAATTGGGGATGCGATGGAACATCTGAATTATCTGAGTATAAAAAACAGAGCGGAGACAGCCCCGAAATAAATGATTCCTCAATATTGATAGCATATTTGGTTCCACTGCATATGCCCTTGAATAATCCATCTTCATCACCTAGTAGCGCTAGCATAAACACGAAGATATATGGATAAATTTAACCCCAGGATCGAAATTCTTGTGTCGGCCAATACTTCTTCAATATGTTGAGGAAAATAATGCAACAATCAATGAATATGTTAATCATTTGAAAGAGAAAATGCAAGCATTGTCTCCGGTATTCACTGAAAAATGTAATAGGATAATAAAAATTAAATTTCAAGAACAATTAACAATGATTGATGGAAAAGTTGCAAATGCTCTAACGGATACGACATCCACTTATAAATTCAATATATGGATAAATGAGCTCACAATTTCATGAGAGTTCTGAAACAACTCTTAATGAAAATGCTGTGAAATTTGGAATCTCACCGTTTCATGCCAGGATAAGATTTCTGGAGTTCTGCTTAAAGTATCGACCAACTCCTGGAATTGAAAATTTTGCAGCGAAAAATGCTGCAGATTTACTTAACTTGAGGAAAGTGGAAAAACGAATTTGTTATAAGAAAAAACATTTGCTTCTGAAACCAAAGAACTCTTTAACAACATACTCGTATATCCCTGGAAATCAGTGACACCAACTTTACACAGTGTACTGCCTCATGGCAAATAAATAATAGAAAATAGTATGTTGGCTTTAGGTGAACTAACAGAAGAAGTTCAAGAAGCTAGAAACTGGGATGTTAAAAAATCTGAATCTTCAATATACGTAGAAGCTCAAAAATAGATTAAAATATGGACATATTATTTATTAATATTAATACCTATTATATATTATTAATAAAAAAGAAGATTTTAAATGCACAGAAATTAAAAATCGATTAACTTATAACATATCCGATTATTTTGAAGAAAATTTATAGTATTACTTATTATACTTTTAAATAATTCTTATACAATATGTTATAAAAATTAAAAAAAAACAATTTTTATATCTTACAATAAAAATAAAAGTTTTTAACAAAAAATATTTTAAAGATATTTGTTAACAAGGCGAAATAAGTTAAAAATATACTATCTACAGCATTCTCTGTGGATGGATGTAATAAAAACACTTGGAAATAGTACACTTTAGCTGAACTGCACAAGATATGACTGTTTTGTGACCGTTTTATTTATTATTTTAAATCATATATATACATATGTTATATACCAATGGACAGGTACATTACTGTATTTTAATATTTTGTATGAATTTAGATCATTTTCAAAAATAAATAAGGCATTTGATTGAAAAACCTAAAAAAATTTGCCACTCGTATTTTCTTCACATATTTTTTTTTTGGTTTTGAAAATTCATTAACAAAATTTCGATTTAATATATCGTTAAAATTTTTTCAACATAAAATGATTACTATGGTGTACAACAAATAATAAAGAAATAAAGATTTAAAATTTAAGTTTAGTACAATTTTAATGCAGGTAAATAAAATGCTTCTGATAATTTGACTATTTTTAGTAAACCTGCTCTCCTGGCGACATTTTTGAGCGAGTAACAATTAAAATATATCTACTATATATAATACATTTTATAAAACAATTAAAAACTCGATGGGCGTTATTTTTTCTTGCGCGATTAACTTAGAATTTCGTTAAAAAAAATTATCCACATTCGTCCAATTTCTACAGCAATCTTTTTTGAAGTATAATCTTTTGAAATATTGCAAAAGACAAATTTTGTGTTAGAAAAAAATTTGTGAAAAACGTCGAACAATCAAGCTCTAGTTTTGTCAAAATTTTTCCATTTTTCATTCACTCTAATTTCAAAAACTTGACTTTGTTTTTTTTCACGACTGCTAATTTTCAAAAATAGTGTTGAAAATCGTTTAATTTTTTCCTTTTTATTATCTATACTATTACCGATAGATATTAACGAAATTGTGATCAAAGTCAATGCCAAAATTTTAAAATTGAAACCCAAATATCTTTGAAAATATTAAAGGTATTTCTCTAAAATAAAATAAAAAGCATAAATTTTTACAATAATTGTAAAAGCTATGGAGCCAACAAAGTTTTACATGCCCAAGGTAGTCAACTTTGTCACCCTGTAGCCAACCGTATGTTTCAATAGCCTGCTTCAAATTTATATATCCTTAAATTTTAAGCATTTTTTTATGATTGCAAGTTTCAAATTCACAAATTTATTACCATTTTTTTCTAATTGAAACCACTAATATTTTTGAGAAATCTTTATCGTTCATAAAATTGGAAAAAACGCAAAAACTAAAAAATATATATATTATAAATGAGATTGTGCCGTGGTTTCTAAATGAATTGTTGAACAAAGTTTTTAAAATAAGAAGTAAAAGCAATAAAATAACTAAAATGTATACAAAATTCGGGGAGGCACGGTTTCAAATCCTAAACTACAATATGCTATTTTTTGATACATTTTAGTTATTTTTGTTACTGTTACTTTTTATTTGAAAAAGTTTGCTCTTTTTTTTTAAGAATTTTCGATAGCTTTAAATTATTTTCGATATGAATATAATATTGGAACATTTTAGTTATTAGACTAGCAGATTTATGTAATAGTTGGCGATATTTTTTATAAATTTTGGGAGAATTTCTTCATTATTAAATCTTGTCTTACGTTTCAAATCATTTCTTCGATTAGTCGAAGACCATTGGCTTTTTGATAAAGACGTTGAAACCTTGTTTAAGTGCTAATAAGAGGATATCCATATTTTTGTAATGCACTCTAGCCAAGAAAGGGTTACAAATTTGTTACGAAATTCATAATTTACAGCTGACTTCATAAACGCAGTTTGCAAAGCAACACTAGAATACCTTGTAAACTCATGCTTCCAGTGTTGCTTTGCAAGCTGTGTTTATGAAGTCAGCCTATACTGTGGAATAGAGATGAGAACCAATCATGCATGAGCGTGATTAATTTTTTGTTTTCATCACGTGAGCTTGCGTCCGTGACGGTGAGTGACGATTTTGTTGCTTTAACGTAATTTCTTTCATTTAAATTCTTGTGACATCTTTCGTCATTCCAGACTATGGTGAAGGGTATATTAGATTCGGCACAGCTGAAAAGATCTTACTTGTTTTTTCTTTACTTCAACATCGCTGGGTGTGGCTAGTTAATAAATAAATGAGAAAATTTAAAAAAATTACAAAAAAAAATTCTGTGTTTGGGTGTCTGACCTGAGTATACTGCTGTTTTGTTAACTTCAAATCCAGAAATAATGTAACGCTTCCTCATTTGTAAACTATTTTTCCTCGTTTTTTGTTGGAATTCTTTTAAGGATGTTTTATTCTCACTGGACTATTGTAAAAAACTTTTTGAATGATATCCACTTTTGGTTTTTTGCGATCGCAATTGGTAAAGCTAACTATCTTTAATGTTTTCACAGCCGACTTCTTCATTTATATTCTTAAGTTTTCGCTTCTTAGATATACTGTTGTATTTTTGTGGTCTTTCATCATTGTTTTCACCTGCAGTTTCCGAAGTTATCTGTATAGTAAGTTCACCTTGTAACCATTTTGCAAATGACTTCCTTGTTTTTGACAAAAGCCGATACTTTTTTTGTAAGTCCTATTGTGTTTCACTGCTGAAGAATTTAAGTTTAAGTTTTCAATGTAGCTTAGAATATCTTCCCCGTGTTTTTGTTTTTAAAATATTCTTCCTTATGGCTGAAACTCTCCATATCTTTATTAAGCAGAAAGTAATGTATTTGCTAAAGGGCTGTAAAATAAGACCTTCAAACAAATTTTCAATATTTCATAATCAAATATCTACAGGCGGGACGTGACGGTTGCAAATATTGTGGTTTAAAATTTATTACATAGCACGTTAACTATAAATTGTAACCAGTGTGTACTTACTATTTATTAAAAACAACAGTTTACCAAAAACTTTTCAAGTTTAAAGTTTAAAGTTTACTTATGTTTTGGCATAAGCACCAATGAAATGCATGTATGTATATAGAATAGCTCAAAAAACTTTTAAATTTTTTTTTCATAATTTGGAGAACATCTCGGATGATTAAATACATTTTGAAAATTAATAAATTTTTAATTAATACCTATTCTATTATTCCTTTTAATGTTCATATTCGTTTTAGCGAATGCAATGTATTTATATTACTTTATTTGGTATTTCAGGTGTTATTAATATCCAGCAACAGCATGCTGTAGCTTTAGCCCAACAGCCTTATGGCGGCAGCCCACAGCACCGATTTCAATCCGAAGTTGAACTAGTACGTCAAGGTAAGGGGTCGCCTGGGACGACGTGCAGTGACTTGCCATATGTACGTTCAAACAATACAGTAGAAAATATACGCGAATTGGCTGGCAGTCCTCAGAGGGGAGTATACATGTGGAAAGATATATCACCTGGTTTCCAGGGTAGTTCAGCTGGGGGCAGTCTTGGTGGTATAATGCTGTCGATATTATCAATTGGAGGCATCGGCAGTAGTGCAGGCACTATGCCATCAAGTATCGGTGGGTGGTGGAACCGCTAGTGTTAGCATAACACAATCTGTTGTCTCGACCACACAAGGCTATCAACCTAAAATACATGGTGTGCCAGTATTTCCCCCAAATCCCCAAGGCATAAATTCCTCTAATACCCAACCATCACCACAAATTAATCGTAAACAAACTCCTACACGACCTACATATGTCATTTGTTAGAACACTCGAAATGACAGATTCGATGGAAATGCAAACGCTTGAGCAGCACAACAGCAACAACAACACCATCAACATCAGCAGCCACAATCACATATGCAGCAGCAGCTACAAAATCGTAACAATGGTACAATAACAAGTGGTCCAGGAGTAACTGGTCATGAAATAAATGCATCTTGCACTAATATCACCACACCCACCCCCACTCCCGACCGAGCCATTGTCTATGATATGAACTATGAAATTTCTGTATACCCGTGCTGGTACCCTTCGTTGTAGCACCTGCCACCGCCTGCGCGACGGCGTTTCATCATGAAGCTTACGGTCATAAAAAATTAATGGCGTCAAGTTGTGGCAATATTGGCGTTAGCAGTGGTAGCCTAGGTATGACAGGTGGCTATGCGTTAAGCAAAACAAAACACTTATTAAATCATAATGCACATCATCCTCAGGAGCACTACCGCGGTACCAACAGCAGTGGTGTCGTCAGTAATAGTACTTGCTGCAGTGGTGGTAATACGACCAGCGGCAGTGGTGGTAGTGTTATTGTTGATGTTGTCGCTGTTGTAGCAGCAGCTGCCGTCCCTGCTTCTGTGGCTGTGGTTAATACCAACTCTATAAATTGCAATACTAGCAATAGTGTAATACAACAAAATAAAAGAAAATTTTCCACTTTTTTAGTTATATACAATCCAAAAATACTAAAAACTCTAAACGTATTCTTAACCTAATATCCCACAATTGTCCCAATGTATCGATTTTCGTCGGCCTATTGCAATAAACCATATGTAAAAAGTAGCAATTCCTTGTTTTTCAATGCACTGGTAATGAGGCTTTATTTGGTGATTAATTGAGAAATAGTGGCATTTGGCTGCAGTACCTACGTCCTTATTGTAGAAATCCGACGAAAATCGGTACATTCCGTTGCAAAGTGGCATGAAATTAAAAAAAAAAACTTAAATACATAACCTCGGAACTACGGAATAGAATTGCTATGCAAAGAACAAGACATAAACTTCGAATATTGTATTTGGGGGCACCCTGTTGCAAAACAGGGTTGGCCTAAATAGTGTCAAAGCTGACAACATCGTGGGTCAAACATTTTTCAGGAGTTGTAACTTCTGGAAATCATAACTGATATCAAAGATTTTTCATCTAGAGTAATCTACATTAAAAATAAAACTTGCTTATAGTATCATTGAAGCTGTAATAATACAAAAATTCTTTATATATTTTCCCTGAAATTTTTTCAGTTCTTGGGTTATAATATCTTTCGAATTTAACATAAGAAAATAGGTTTAGAAGGCCAATCCATACAACAAGACATACAAAAATTTGTTTCGTTATCTTTAAAACTTTAGCAGTGTAAAATTCTTAAATATGAAGTTTTAATATTGAAAATATTAAAAAGCTGTATATTTTTACGCAAAAAGTATACTGTATTTTCTTAATATTTCTGAGAAATTTATTAAATAGTCAAACAAATTTCGATTTAATGAAAAACATAAATGTTTATGTCTTTTTATAAATGCACCGTGCACTGGTCGAACATTAAAATTTTTATATAAAAAACAAATTTTTGAGTGCATAAAAAATTGCACGCTTTTTCTTTTAAACTTTTTAGCATTTTTATAGCAGACTATTCTATTTCAAACAACTGGTGCAAAAGTTTCGACATTCTACGCATAAATGTGAGCTGCAGAGGAGCTTTTTGAGAAAATTAAAAATTTTTAAACGAAATTGTAATATTCTGAATATTTGTTTTAGAATATTTTTATTTTATTAAATTACGAACACATTGTTCCTTAACATTTATAAAAATTGTTGCCATAGTACTAAAAACACTCAAGATATTAAAAGCCCAATTTCAACTAGAAAATTTAATTTTTTTCTTTTTGTCATGCAAAACGGTAGTTTAAACGTTACGGATTTTTTAGCACTTTTTTTAATGTCTCGCCACAGTGCGTTGATAGTGAAATCTTAGCATTATACTATTCACATACTTAAATAGTGGAATAAATGAAACTTCTCTTGAAATATGTTAGACAAATAAAAGACGTGTCTGTTCTCGTCAAGTGTCAGCCATCAACTCTCCCTGAGTTGAGACTTATTCTTTATTTAAGTATTCTTTTATTATTATTTATGTTAGTACAAGTTACTGTTCACTTACAACAGAGATGGTACTATTATACCGTAAAGTAGTGATGGCACATTTGGGGCCACTACACCTCCCCTTTTTATTAAAAATGTTTGGACAGCCAGGGTGATCAATCTTGGCTGCCTCAAGATTTTTCTTTTTTTTTCTATTTAGGTCGTAGGTGTAGTGTGATACTATTCCAAAATTTATGTTTTAGGTTTGCTTATATGTATATTCATTTTTATATAATTATTTTCTTACTAGATATCTACCCTTTTTTATAAATTTTTGTTCTTATTTATTTTATAAATACATATATGTTTGTATTTTTAAATTGTTTTTGTTCTGTAAATATAAGTATTATGTATGTGTAGAATCAATTAAAATTGGAATGAAAAAATTATTGTTAAATTTTTGAATTCTTGAGTTTTACAAACATTGTTGCTAACAATTTCGGATAAAGAGTAATATTTAAATTCTTAAAATTAAAAATCCAACTTAATAAAAAAAATTCATTTATTTTTTTTTAAATGGTCCAATGTGTAATTGATATTAGTTTAGTATGTTACTTATTTATATATAAAAATTTCATATGTACTTATTTTGATACCTGTAAATTTAACTTTTTAAAATTTTTTTTTTTGTGTTTATATTAGGTATTGTAAATAGGTTTTCTTTATTATATTTGAATTTTATGTTATTTTTCCATCAGTTGTATGAATATGTTTTTCATGTTTTCATTTCAGAAGCGAGTAACAAAAATTAAATTTTGAATTTTCATTAGAGCTATATTTTAACTTTGATTGTTTTATTTTGGTATGTAAGTGACTTTACAGGAAAGGTTTGCATTGTATTTGTTTATTACGCGCTCCTCTAAGTATGAAATTTCTATACTAAACATGTACTTTTCACAAGTTCATATTAGTAACCTGATTTCCGTTTCATTGTCTTCTTAGCCTATTTTTGTTAAAAATTTTTTCTTTCTTTGTTAAATGGTTGTATATTTTTACATTAGTGCCGTGTATTTCCATAACAGTATATGGCCCTTCATAAATATGTTTATGCTTATCGTATGGTTCTCGTTGTAGTAAAACTGTGTCGTTAATTTCTAGCTTTATTGGTTTCGCGAATCTATTGTAATAATTTTTACTGATAGCCTTATGTTTTTCAATTAACTCTTTTGCAATGCTGTGAGTTTTTTGAAGTCTATACTTAATTTCCTTGCTGTAGTTTTCCAAATTGTAAATTGGTTCTAAATTGGTAAAAAATTCGTTTGGCATGACTGCCTTTTTCGCGAATACGAGCTCAAATGGTGAAAACATGTTGTCGAATACTGTACTAGTTGTGGTATTGTGGTAAAACGTAAAATATTTTAGATACGTGTCCCAATCAGATATGTTTTCAGTTAGATATCCTCGGATGTACTCATTGATTGCGCTCAATGGTTTCTAAGGTCTGGTGATGGTATGCGGTTGAAAATTTTATGTCTATTTTTAACAATTTACAGAGTTCTGTGAAAACTTCATTTTTAAATTCAGTTCCTAAATCTGAAACTATTACACTCATCTTACCATAGATCAAGATAAAATTTTCGAAGATAGCAAGAGCCACTGTTTTTGCTAATTTGTCTGGGATAGCGATAGTAACAAGGTACTTTGATGTTAGTGCGTATTTATTGCCATATGTGGATTGTGGTAACGGTCCAATTGTGTCTAAAATTACTACATCAAAAGCTCTAGCTGGGGTGGGAGTGAGTACTAGTTTATCAATATTTCTTGGTCTAACTTTATTCAAAGTGCATTCTCTACAATTTCTCACAAATTTTGCTATAGTTTTCGTCATTCCTTTCCAATAAAATTTTGTTCTTAATTTCGCATATAGCTTTTTCTGCCCACAATGTCCGCCTAGATTTGCATAAGCTTTAATTTTTTATCGTCGTCAGTTATTATTTCAACCGGATCTGTTAGAATTATCTCTAGTGTTTTTAATATTTTGGTACCATATTCTTTTAACATTTGTATAGAAAAAATTGTAAAACTCAAATCATTCTTTGGCCATTCTAATTTGTAGATCTTTAGATTATTAGCTTTATTTTCTAGCTTCGAGAGCATATAGTCTAGACTAAGTGTTTCGTTAATAATCCTGAAGTCCACACAAAACAATTTATTAAATTTCCGGTAAAGATTTATACTCAATTTTTTATTGTTATCATTAAGATATATTATTTCGGTTCTTATTTTAGCAATATTTTTGTCAAATTCGTGAGAAAATTTGTCATAGATTTTCAATTTCGTACTATTATCACCATCCAATGCTTGATTTAATTCGACTTTATTTGGGTTACTGTTTTTCGACATAAAACGTGTTGTCATGGCAAGTACTTGGTTGCTTGAGTTTTTAAGCTCATTGATTGAAATTCTTGAGAGTGCATCGGCACCAACGTTGGTATTACCTTTTATATATTCTACTGTGAAGTTATATTCGGCAAGCTCTAACCGTATTCGTGTTAGTTTCGATGACTGATCTTTTATATTAAAGAGATGAACCAGGGGCCTGTGATCTGACCTAACTACAAAGTGATTACCGTAAATATAAGGACGAAATTGGTTTATTGCGAAGTGTATCGCTAAAAGCTCAAGTTCAATTATTGATTTTTTCTGTTCGGATGGAGAAAATGATTTTGACGCAAAGTAAATTGGTAAGTCATTGCCGTTAAAATTTTGGCTCAATATAGCGCCACATCCTTTTATTGATGCGTCTACGGTTATTAAAAATTCTTTTGAAAAGTCCGGATATTGTAAAATATGTGGTGAAAGCAGTGAATATTTAAATTTTTCAAATGCTTCTTGACAGTCATCGTCCCAATTGAAAGTGATATTCTTTCGTGTCATGCGATTCAGAGGTGCAGCCATAGTGGCAAAATTCGGAATAAATCTCCTATAATAATTGGCAAATGCCACGAATCGCCTTACTGCGTCTTTATCTACTGGTCGTGGGTAATTTTTTATTACGTTTGTCTTTGAATCGTCTGGTAACAGTCCGTTTGCGGTACACTTATGTCCCAAAAATGTCACTTCCGGGCGAAAAAAATTACACTTTTGCGGGTTAATCTTCAAATTGTGCTTCCTTAGTATTTCAAAAACGTCTTTCAAATTAGCTAGGTGATGATAACACAGCCAATGATGATAACATCGTCAACATATAAAAAGGCTTTGTTTGGCGTGAGACCCGAAAATGCTATAGTCATCATCCTAGAAAAAGAATTTGGAGCTACATTTAACCCGAAAGGCAGCACTTTCCAGCGAAACGATCCTTTGTCCGTGCTGAAAGCGGTAATATCTCTCCAGTCTGATGGAATCCTGAAAATATATCTATAATTGAAAACGATTTCGCACGACCCAGGTTGTCCAGAATGTCATCAATGCTTGGTAACGGAAATTTGTCTGCAATAAGTTTCTTATTAACTGCGCGGTAATCTACACATCAGCCATCAGCCGACTTTTTGGGTACTAAAATCAACGGGCTGTTGAAATTCGAGGTACTAGGTTCTATCAAATCATGTTCCAATAAATTGTTTACTTGTCTGTTTATCTCGTCGCGTTGGGAATATGGCAGTCTATAGTTTTTAATATACATCGGTGCTTTATCAACTAGTTTAAGTCTTTGCTCATAAAAATTGTTTATTGTCATACGATCATTCTTTAAGGTAAAAATATCAGCATATTGTTTACAAAGTGGCATTAGACAATCACGAACTTCGTCTGGCATTTGATGTTTCAAAATTGATTCTAAATTTATTATGCGTTCCTCATGATTTTCAGTCTCGTTAATTGTGTATATGTGAAAGTTCTGTAATTTTTCTGTTTTAATACAATCATTCCTGATAGTTTTAAATTCGGTTGTGGTATTGACTATTCGCAAAGCTGGGTTATTTGAATCTATAATTCCCTTGCCAACGAAAACTCCTTTACAAATTTCCTGCGAGTCGACGAACATTGGCTCCGATATGTTTTTCAGATTGAAAATTCGATAAACTTCACATCTTGGTGGTATTACGCATGTAAATTCTTTACCCCATGACTAATTGGTATCTTAAACTGCATATTTCTAAAAGTGAGAGATATAACCATTGATCCATAGTCAATTTTACATTCATAATTCTTTAAAAAATCTTTGCCTAATATGCCATTTGTTGGAATATTGAAGTCATTGCCTACGATATGAAAAGTCTGCGGAATAAGCTGATTTGAAATGATTACATCTGAATGTATTGTTCCTAATGTAAAAACAGGATTTGAAGTTATGCCGGTGATAGATACAATGTCATTCTCATTTATAAAAATATTGGAATTGTTACACGAAATTTTCATTACCAAAATATCCGCTTGAGTATCGACAAGGAAAGTACATGGTTTTTTGTATTAGTGCAATTTAACGTAATAAAATTGGAATAGCTAAGATTTAAGGAAAAAATTGATTTAGAGTGGTTATGTGTACTTAATCCTGGCTCTCTTCTTCTTGTACCCTCAACAGAGGCTGCTGAGGGACTTCCATGTTTAAAGTCCTTATAAAAGGTGTTTTTTTTAAGCCCGATAGAACTTGAAATTGTAAAAAATAACACAAAAAATTAAATTGTAATCAAAAATTTTTTTTATTCGAAAGATCAATACGTGACATTAACATTTGAAAATGATTTCGGGCATATGGGCACCGCGGCTGTTCTTGACGAAGCGCATTCTGGACGTCCAATTTTGGGCCACTTTTTCGAGCACTGCTGGCCGTATGTCACGAATAACACGAACAATGCTGGCCTCCAAGGCGTCAATTGTTGCTGGTTTATCAGCATAAACCAGTGACTTCACGTAGCCCCACAGGAAATAATCGAGAGGTGTCAAATCGCACGACCTTGGAGGCCAATTGACAGGTCCATTTCTCGAAATCAACTTATCGCCAAATTTTGATTTCAATAAGTCGATGGTTGCGTTCGCCGTATGGCACGTAGCGCCATCCTGTTGAAACCACATCTCCTCCGGATCAATGTCATCCATATTTTCAAACAAAAAATCATTGATCATGGTGCGGTAACGATCTCCATTGACCGTAACGCGAGCTCCGGCCTCATTTTTGAAGAAATAAGGTCCGATGATGCCAGCAGCGTGAAAACCGCACCAAACGGTGCATTTTTCTGGATGTAATGGAGTCTGTAGGGTCTCTTGTGGATTGGTCTCACTCCATATGCGGCAATTTTGCTTATTAACAAACCCGTTAAGCCAAAAATGCGCCTAATCGCTGAACACAATTTTGCGATAAAACAACGGGTCAGTTGCCAACTGCTTTTTCAAAGTAAATTTGGATAATTTCGTAGCGTTGTTCAAGCGTGAGTCTATTCATGATGATTTGTCAGAGTATACTGAAACAAATAAAAAAAAATGTTTCATCAAAATTTAATTTTTTGTGTTACTTTTTACAATTTAAAGTTCTATCTAGCTTAAAAAACACCCTTTAGCAGTTCTCTGATTAGTATTCCGAGAGAGACGGTTTCTATTACTTCCACGGTAGCTACTGTGATATTGATTGTTGTTAAAAGTTCTATTTTCCATAGCATTGTAAGCTCCACGAAAATTTCTTTGATTATTTCCCCGGTAATAATTGCCTCTAAAAGAATTACCACGAGCATTGTTGTGAAAACTAAAATTATTATTTGGATATGTATTGTTATTTCTTTTGCCTTGCGTTCGTAAAGCCAAAACCTGACGTTCCTTGGTCTCGTTCGTCTGTTCAATCACTAACTTTGCTACCACCTCCTTTGGATCTGTGAATACCGATGAAGCCAATATTGATTTCACCAGATCAGATCTTGCATTTAGACGACAAACCGTGACTGTTTGCTCGATTGCCATCTCATGGGCTTTATTAGTCGTTATGCCCTCAATTATAAGTGAGCGTTTCAATGCATCAGCTAGTTCTTCTGCCTGTTTTGCTAACTCTGAATAATTATTATTCGTAACGTTAAGCGCTGCTATTTTCCCCGATATAATCTTTGAGTTGTCAGGCTTAATTTTATCCCTCAATGTGGTTTTAATCTGATCTATGCAACTAATACTATCAGGCAAACATTCACGTGCCTTTGCTTCTAACTTTGATTTCACAAAAGTCAACAGTGTTGGTCTCAAACTAGGTTCAGTTAAATCCTCAAGTAATTCAACTTTGTCCAAGAAAGAGCTCAATTTCAATGGGTCCCCGTTGTAATTTTCCCTCATAATTGAAGCACACATTGTAACATACGATTTCTTTTCCTCTGCTGTCGCCATTTTGTGATCTGTCCCTACTATATTCGTTTTTAAAAAATCTGATTTTGCTTCAACCACAACACACTATAATACGAGTCAACAAATTGTCACCATCTGGGATTTGTATTTTGCAATTTAGTTTTTCAAAACACTTTAATAAAATATTTCTACAACTACCAATTTTAGAAAAAATTTTGTTTTTTTCAGTGATTGATAAGTTATGTAATGTATTTTCGGTATACTGTATTATAGAATTATATTCTTCTAATAAATGCGTTTTGTATTCATTAATTTTATTTACATTCTGTGTCAGAGGCCTTTTCTGTAGGACTCTTTTTTTGATTCTGTAAAAGTTTGAAATATATTTATTAAATTCTTTATAGTCAAATTTACTCATTTGTATAGGTATATTTCATTTTTGATATCGTTTAGCGCTACAATTGTTTGTATTTTTAATGCAAAACTTTCCCGATTATAAAAATATGTATGTTTGTTTTAATAAATGTATAAGTTTATACAGACTGTTTTGTAATCACTCGGGTGATTTGTAAATTCCTGAAAATCAAACTTGGAAAAATATAAAATAAAGATAATTTATGTAAAAGTAATTGATTATTAATTTAATCATGTGCTGATTTACTTTTACTTCTTTAAAATGTTTCTTTGGATTGTCTAAAAAATTATGAAAATGTGCCGTGCAGTATTACAAGAAGAAGAAAAAATTGGCGTTTACATTCGTTTCTAAATTATGTAAAATTTTAGCAGTATGTTAACTTCAGCATTCAAATCTGACACTAATTTAAAATTTAGAAAAAATAGTTTTGTTCCAATTATTATTTTTTTATTGTTTTATACAAAAAAAAATAAAATGTTTGTTTTTGTTATTTTTGTTATTTTTTTCTCTTATAATATTAAATTGGCATATTTCAAATAGTAACCAAAAATTTTGTTCGTTTATTATGTATGTATGTATGTAATAGTATACATGTTTCGTTTTGCATGTTTAGATATTATGTTCATATGTAAATATACACTAGAACATATAATTATATGTACATTTAAAAATAATATTTGTAGTTTGTTTTTTCTTTTTTTTTGTGTTTTTTTTTTGTTTGTTTATTGTTTAAGTAGTAATAAGTAGCAATAAGAATGTTATTGTTAATTATTAGTGATAATTATTAAGTATTCATGAAAATATTTTAAGTTATAATAAATACAAAATAGTAGTGGGTAGATAAAAATTTAATTAATATTTATGTATTCAGAGTAATTAAATAATATTATAAATAATATTAGATACTAAACAATATATAGAAATCATTTAATACTAATTACATACGTAGTTAGAATAAAGAAATAAATTTGTAGGAATAATAATTGTCACCCTGTTAGCGGCCCATTTCCATTTGTTGAATATCGCTGCAGCATGTTGTTGTTCTGGCAAAATTTGTTGTTGTTGTTCAAAACAATTTTCTGCTTTGTGGTTTCTTCCAGACTTCTTCCTAGTGTGTTTTACTGAGCAGTTTCTTTTGTTTGTTTTGGGAATTTCATTTTTTTTGAACTTATATTTCACACATTTGTTTTTTTTTATTTATTTAGTTTCATTTCAGTTTTTTCATCATTTATTTGTTCTTATATTTTTCCACAGTTTTTAATTTCTCTCGTTGGATTTGAGTTTTCAATTGCACAGCCTACAGGAGTAAAACGTACTTTTCCCATTTATGGCTTTTTTTATGTACAGTTTTTATGTAAAGTTTTATTGCAATTTCTTCGAGAACCATTTGTAAAGGTTATGTCCGTATTCACACAAAAGAAAAATTTATTTTCACTACGTTCTTTTTCTTTCACTACATTTCGCAATTTTTATTATTTAAATTATCTTATTTTTCTTGCTTTGAACAATTTGTTTATATTATTATTTTTAATTTTATTACTATTCTTTAAAAATTTTTATAACTTCTACTTGTTTTGCATCAAACGCACTTTAACAGCACTTGTATAAATTACACAAAACGTATGTAATTAAATTGCCGTGAATATGTTTTTTTTTGTTCTTGTGTTTGCATATTTCCACCTTTTTCCGCTTGCGTGTTAAATTCTTTTTCAGTAGCTGTTTGTAATATTTTTTTTGTGTGTACTTTGTTTTCCTTTACTTGCTACTGTTGGTTTCAATTCTCTTTGTTTAAAAAGTTCAAAATTTTATTGTATGTACATACATATTTGTTATTTAGGCTTTTTATTATTTGTAAATTTTTTGATATTATTTTGTTTGGATTTTGTTTTTTCTTTTGTTATATGTTTTATTATGAATTTTTCCACCACTGTTTTATTTAAAGAGTTTACAGAGTTTTAGTTAAATTTTTCTGTTGTTTCTTTTTTATTTGTAACTGTTTATTGTAAATTTTTCCCATGTCACGGTCGCCATGTTAGACAAATAAAAGACGTGTCTGTTCTCGTCAAGTGTCAGCCATCAACTCTCCCTGAGTTGAGACTTATTCTTTATTTAAGTATTCTTTTATTATTCTTTATGTTAGTACAAGTTACTGTTCACTTACAACAGAGATGGTACTATTATACCGTATGTACATAAGTACATATGTACATACATGCATAGGTATATTTTATCAGTTTCCACAAATTATTTTAATAAAAAACTAATAGCTTTGTTATTATTTTCAAATAAATATGATGCTAATCGATTTTTAAAAGATGAACTTATCCGTTTCATATTGCCATTATTCATTAGCTCAGCACTATTAATTTTATGTGCATTTGTTCGCAAATGATATTGCCACGTTGTTTTTTTAATTTCTTTTTTACATGCACTCAATACACATAAACCTCATTTACATTTTCAACGTGTTCTATTAAATGAGAATGTGTTATGAACTCTTTACGGTTCGTAAATTGGATGTCACATGTTGCACACTTTAATGATGATGATAAAGGACCATCGTGATGTAATCTGACATGACGTTTTAGAGATGAATTTAAATTGTAGACTTTTCCGCAGAATGTGCAAATAAAACCGGCCATTTTTAAATAAATTTTTTGTTGTTGTTGAATAATGTTAGTTAGCTTTAATTTCCTTTTCAAGAATGATAAACATTTATTTTTTGAATTTTAAAGTTAGCATAAAAAAATGTTTTCACACCGGATGTGGTTTTAAAATGTAAATTCATACATTAGACGTGTTTTTTAAAGATCATTAAATATATTCTTATCAGTTGTACAAAACAACACATGTTTTTTTTCATGTTAAAACAGGATCATTTACACGTTAGCTGTGGTTGTGAAATTCAATCACATTTTTTTAAATATCATTATATATATTCTTATCAGTTGTTTTGTTTTAACGCATAAAAAATGTTTTCACAGCGGATGTGGTTTTAAAATGTGTTATCAGTTGTTTTTAATTCTAATTATTAAAATATGTAAATTCATACATCAGATGTTATTTAAACACCTGATGCTGATTTAAGGTCATTAATATTTTATCAGATATTTTATCTCTACTCCTCTAGTTATATATCTCTCCATCTATAATTTTTAGTATAAATAGCGGTGTATATAAAGAAATTCATCATTCTTATTATAAAATTTGTTAAATAAATATCTATTCTTTGATCTATTCTTCAAAAATAAAACAAATGTAAAATGCAGAATACTTTAGAAATACTTAATGGATTGGGAGAAAAAAAATTTCAAAAAAACAATTTTATCTCTAAGAGATTTTGCTTTTAATGAATCAGTGAGAATAGTAAGATGTGATAGAAAGCTAACACCATATGGAGTAAAAGTTATGATGCGAGTTGGAAAATCAAATTGTATTTTTACCTGAGAAATATAACTATATATCAGATGAAATAATCAATAATGATATTTCGTTGGGAGAATATTATATAAGAAAAGTTCCAGATGGATTCTATTATAAGCTTGTGTTTGAAATGAAACAAAAAAAATTAAATAAATTATAACACTATGGAACATTTTTGGGATTATTGTCTGGGGGGTGAGAAATTCCAAGTCAGGGTGATGGTACTAGGTCAGTATAGTAAAACCCTCAAAGGGTTTGGCGTTTTTGGAATGAATTTCCGTCATCCCACGTCAAATTTGGTTGATAAACAGACCGGTTTCGGCTATGTGCCATCTTCAGTGTTCTCTCAGTAACTAATCGTTTTTTTTTTTTTTTTTTTTTTTTTTTTTGTGTTGTCCCTTGTCTTTCGTATAGTTTCCTTGTGTACCTAACCTCTTTTCCTCTCTTTCTCTCTTGTTCGTGTCTGCATCTCTCTCGTTCGTATATATTCGTGTGTGGCCCTCTCTCGTTCGTATATATTCCTGTGTGCTCTATATCTACCTGCTTCTTGTTCGTTTAATTTTTCTCTTGTTAGTCTCTTGTGTTTACCGTTACAGTTTATTATTTGAGTGATCATTTGCTAGGTGTTTTATCTTTGTGTAGGTAATAGTCTGTGATTGTACGTTTTTGGGTTTCTTTTTGGTTTTGTTCGTTTGTTGTGTTGTCTGGTTTTCTTGGGTTATTGTTTTCTTTTGTGTAAAAATGTTTTAGTGGTTCAAATATTATGTCTGACGCGGTGTTTATTTGTTCGTTTATAATTCTTCCGTCAAACGTTTTTTGTTTGTATATTTCCATGTTTTCTAATACGTTCAGTCGCCGTCCTTTGTGCTGTAAATGCAGTAATTCAACTGTTTGTCTGATGTGTCTTGGTGTACATTTGTTGTTGAATATGTGGTTCGCGAAATTTGATTCTGGCGTTGCTCCTGGTTGTTTCAGTTTCTTGTTGTAGTCTCTTATGTGCTCCCGAAATCTTGTTTTTATTTTCCGTCCTGTTTGTCCGATGTAGCTATGTTTGCATGAGCAAGTCAATTTGTAAACTCCTTGCTTATCTAGGGGGTCCGTTTCGTTTGTGCTATTTCGTAGTATTCTACCCAAATTGTTTTTTGTTCGGAATGCTGTGTTAATATTGTGTTTTCTAAAAAATTTTGCTAGTTTGTATGTTGATTTGCCCATATACGTTAAAGTAGCCCAAGTTCCATTCTCTTGCTCCTGTTCTCTGTTCCGTTCTTTATTTGTTTTGATATCATTTCGGATTTTGTCTACTAGTTCTTTTTTGTATCCATTGTTTTCTGCTATGTCATATATTGTTTTTATCTCTTTCTTATAGGCCTCACGTGTTAGTGGTATTCGTTCAAGTCTTGTTACTAATTGTCTAATTGCCGCGTTCTTGTGTTGTTGAGGATGGTTCGATGAATTATGTATTATTGTGTCTGTGGCCGTTGGTTTTCTGTATATTTCGTATTCAACTCTATTTAAACTCTTATTTGCTTTAATTGTTAATTGTTAATTGGCGTTCGTATGTGTCAGTTTTTTTTTATGACCTTTTAAATTTTTTCGTTATCTTGATGTTTTTTCGCTTAGTTGTAACATTTTGGCAAAAACGTAGTTTAACATAACTCGAGAACCACTTGTCCGATTTTGATGAAACAAATTTAGAAAAATTAAGAATTACAATTTCTCTAATCTGTTTGTATACCGTTTTCCTATATGTGCAACACTTTCGAAGTTAAAAATGAATGTATGAAGGGAAAAAAGTATTTTTTGCCTAAAAATTTAAATATTTTTTTTTTTAATTCATAAAAAATCCAAAATGGAAAAAAGTGCCAAAACTAATTACTTTCGCGTAAAGTCACATAACTCATGAGCAAAAAAAGGCATAGATCATGAAAATCGATGCATGCGTTTCTCATTTATTCACAATTAGGTAAATGTACGAATTTCAAAAATTTGCTCCAGATATGCACAACATTATTTGGAGAAAACATTGACACTCACAAGCCGAACTTTCTCATATTTTTATTTACTACACCTGATTGGAAAAAATTAATTTGTTAAGATGGAAAATCATGGGAAATGAATGTGATATTATAACTTACCTTCTTTAATTTTACTTTCGCTGAGTCTCGGGTAAATTAGTTTCAAACACAAGAAAACTTCATCTCTTTTGGCGACAGTTTTGATAAAATTCTTAACAATTCCAAGTTTAATATACAGTGGAGGCAGCAATATCTTCTCCTTCGGCACTAGAGGCTCACGAATAATATTGGCTGGGAAACGTGATCGTTAAAAATATTTTTTGTTAGGTAATTAAGTGTATTTATTATGAAAATGCGTTTTCCATCCTTGGATGGTTGTTTGTATTAGGAGGTTTCATGAAATTAGTATTGTGTATTAAGGGTGTTTAAAAAAAAATGTATGTGTAAATTTTTTTTGTTTTCACATGCCTGATTTGAGAGTCAGTCAGGGCTTCTCTATTGAATATCCCCCCTGAAACTTCTGTACGAACACCCCTACCCGGGCACCTATATTGAACAACTCTATTGAATGTTTGTCAGGAAGCTGGAAATTTTCTTCATAGGTACAAAATATTTCACCGAGTTAAATATGAACATCCCTACTAATTTTTTTTCAGTTTTGATTGCTGAAAGAAAACGAAACTAATAAAAAAGGGCATTTCGGTCTATTTTTATTACCCTTGTCCTTTCTGTCTATTCATTAGCATTTTCTTTTTATTGCACTTGATAAGATGCATTAACTTAGGGCTTGTGTTTTTTCTTATGTTTAAAGTAAACCATAAATGTTTGACTGTGTCCTCTATTGTCTGTCTATTTTTAATGAAAAATAAGGGTGCGAGAAAGTGAAACATTGTCTATTTTTAAATGCATTCATATGTCGTGTATGTATGTGTTCACATTTATATTGCTATTAGTCAGTTTGAGTGAGCTCGTTAGAATATTTTATTATATTGCGCATGTGTGCGTGTGATTGTATTAGATAATTTTCTATCGGTACCCTACCAGTTATGTTGTTGTATCTTTCTATGCACTCTCTCTATTTTAATTTGACGAAAAAAGGTATGAGAAAAAAAATTTTAAGAAAGTGAAACATATGCTGACTATTTTTAAATATGTGTTTACATATCCTTAGTTTGAGTGAGTGCAATATACATACAAATTATAACAACTCTTCGTATGTTTGCTATACAGCGTGAACGTTTTTATATTAAAAACGTTCCGCTGGACTTTTTCTTCCCACCACCATAATTTTGAAAATAAATCTATTATATAATTAAAACAAAAATATATGTGTTTCATTGATTTTTATTGAATATTTCTTTTACTTTTCAGATGTAGGTATACAATTAAAAATTCTTTTATATAAATTAAAAAGTTTTTGTGTTAATATATATTCATTATAATATAAGTTACATGCGCATATATTAACATCCTGAACGCAATCCTTTGTTATTATATCACAATCATATTTATGTAATTTATTATGAAAATATATGAAAGGAGTATAGACATTACTATACATTCTTAATTCCTCAATCATTCTCAGAAATAATTTCTTGTGTTCCTTGTCGATATGATTACTGTATCCATCTACTAGCTCCTTTAATTCAGCTGATGAAACCATTTTAGATAAAGAAATACCAATGTAGCTCGCAACAGGATGACTAAATAACTAATTGTAATTTCACAGTCAAAGACTATTTATTATAAAGATGTTATTAAAATGAGTAAAAAAAAAAATGTTGAGGTGTTTTAATTGTTCTCTTTATTAAGAGATTAATTATCAAAATTTTTTTTAACACAACTGAACATATGTATGAAAAGTATGCCCCACTTTATAGTTTTTCACCATTAAATAAAAATAATTTTTTTTTAATATTTTTATTTTTATAATATTATTTTCTTAATTGTATTCTTAAATTTTATTAAAATTACAATTTTTACATTTTGTTACATTATATACATTGTAATAAGTTTGTATGAGCTGCTTTGCTTCTTCCTCTGCTTCCATATTTTTTCTTCTATAGTATGAACAGGAGCAGGTGTCTGGTCCACATGTTGCATTATCGTTCGACCAAGAACAATCTTCATAATGCTCTCCAAATTTGTTTTTTCTTGTTTTCAGACTGCTTGCACTCTCCAGATGTGATTGAATATTGATGAGTTTGTATTTATCTTCATCAGAAACAATATGGGAACATCTTTTTAAGAAATCATATATATCTTTTAATATCATTGTTACTAATGCGTATGACTACATGAGTGCACTAAATGATTATGAATAATCATTAATGTTTTTAGTTTTGTTATTTATACTGTTTTTCATTCTTTGCAATCGATAGAAAATCTAAAACTTACTTACTCATTGCTTTCTACATTATTAATAAAAAGATAACATTAATTTTTTTAATTTTTATTGAAATTATTTATCTAAACTAACTATAAAATATAGGTAATTAGTATGCTTACAATAGTTTTCTAATTTCGTTTGTAAGAGGAATATATTCAAACATTTTATCATGTATAATTAAACAATATGCAGATGTATTAGGTGGAATATTTTTCAAGGTTTTTAGTTCAATTCTAATATTGATTGGTCCAGTTTTCACTGTTTCATTTTGATGAGTAACATCTAAGACAATTATTGGCGCCATAGTTTTAAAATTTTTAATAGTGGTTGTGGATCTCGTGAATAATAACTTTGTTGAAACTTTAAATACATATCATATAGAATTGCAAAACGATTTCTGTCAAATTTAAGGTTTAAATCATCATACGGATATGTATCAGAGTTAAGATGTACTTTTATATCGGTCAAATCACAATGCTGAAACTTGTTCTCGCTATTTCGAAGTCCTAAGAGCAGGAAGCGTGGTCTTTAGTTTTCAGTGGCTAGCTTAACATTCCATAAAACTGTTGTACTTTCTGGAAGTGAAGGATAGTAATACATATCCCAACTCCTAAAAGCAATGCTTAATGGATGACGATTGTTAATTGCTTTAAACATTTCCAATTTATAAGCATCTGCAACTTGAATGTGCGGCACTTTCCAAGTAACATTTAAAATTGATAACTTCGTTTTTTCGGTTGATAGTTTAGATTTAAAAACCTGTTTGTCATCTTTAGATCGCAAAAGAATCAATTCATGTTTAGAATTAACTATTATTTTATTAAAATCTTCAGCGAATCCAAGCAATAGTTTTAGTGGAACACAAAAATTGAAATAGCCGTCTACAAGTGTAAGATCATCATTTTTGAATGGTGACCATCCTGCGTTCAGAAAATTATCACTTTCAGATTTATTCAATGACACATAGTTCTTTAATTCTGTTGCAAAGCCCAAGTGACGTGTGCGATCGATTTCTACGCCATTGATTTCATATCGAATCTCATCAAATAGATGTCCTATACAATTGTTTAGAAGAGTTATAGATGTTGAAACTGTTGAGTCTTCCTTTGTTGCAAGTCCCTCGATATAGAGAAGACTTTCGTTTGGTAAAACATACAAATCTTGATTTTGAATTGTGATACGAATTTCATCATTATTTTTAAATGACTGCAAATATGATGTATAACTGTGATATTCTTTTTTAATAATTGAATTATCAAAATGTGGTTTTTGTAAAATATTAATAATATTACTCATTGCTCGTTCAACGTTTCTTATTTTTTTAGATGAAATCCCAAATTTCTTAAAAGCTCCTTATTGTCCTCACGAAGATTATATTATTATATTTTTGCTTCTTTATGATTCCTTTAATATGTTGTTTTTTCTTTTTTGTCTGATTATTAAAATTTGGTTGCTTTCTGGTTTCGTCTTCCGTTGGCAAAGATAAAATGAATGGCGAACGCTTCTGCAATTCAGTTTTATTATATATAATCATTCTCTCATAGGCTTCAAATGTAATCGTATTGTAATTTTTTCACCACGAAAATTTATTAAGTTTCCGTCTTGATCAATAACTTTCAAAACAAGACTATTTATTGTTCTTGCATTTACAGGTAGATATATTACATTAGTCGGAGCCTCAGTTATTTTGTAACCTGGGCTAACGTTAAGTGAAAACTGATGCAAAATATGTGCGGACATGTTATTTATATATGATCCGCTGACAATATTACATTCAACGATTACTGTATTAATTTTAGTTATATCAATTGTTTTATCGGAGTAATGTTCTATACCAAGCTTCAATACTCTGGTACTAAAACCTAATAAGGATCCGATTGATCTCTTTTTATTGAAATAAATTGTGTCTGTAGTGCTTTTTATGCATGTTTGCAAAGTATTATAATTTGCTCGTACATCAAGGGTTCCATTTGCGATTATAGTATGGTATTTATTTTCTAGTACTTCAGCTATATCTGATAATTCGTATGATCCAACTGGAACTTCTATCTCGTGGTTACCAATATGAAATAAATTGTTTTCTACATCAACATTCGGAATTGAGTGATATGTGTCAAAACTTATTAGGCCGCAAACATAATTTTCATTTAGTTGGATTGGTGGAAAATAGTTTGCAATAAGATTTGAAGAGTCTCCGTTTAATGTTAATGTAATTGACATTTTAACGTTTGATGAGTGAATAGTTTATTATTAAAAACTGTATCGGTTTTTATAATGAACCAATGTCGATATTAATCCAAGAGTTGTGTTCTGACGAAAATCCCAACCATTTAACGTAAACCATATTTCTTCTTCTTTTTAAAATTTTTTCAACTAAATATGTTTCTGGAAATTTAGTTTTCATTAGCTCATGCTCGTAAAAGCCACCTTTAATTTCATGTCCTTGATAGTCTTGCAATATATAGGTATTAGGATTTGTATTTTTTATAGTTTTAATTTTAAATATTTCTGTAGTCCAATTTGGTGTGTAACCTTTTTCAAATGTATGCTTATATTTACTTATTCGAACATTATCATTTACCTTAAACTTTGGTTTTTTAAATACTTTTAAATTGTTGTAGACTGTATTCAATAAAAAAGTTTCATTTGAAGAATTTACTTCATTTGGGGTCATCTGTATTGTTCTTCTTCGCAACTTATGGGCTGTTAAAGACTCAACACCATTTGCTATCCGCATGCTTTTGGCCAAAACATATCTTATTCCTGTACTGTTATATGGATGTGAAATTTTTGCAAACTGTGATAGCAACGACTTAAGGAAACTTAATGTTGCCTACAATAATATCGCAAGATATATCTTTCAGAAAGGTCGCCGTGATCATATATCTGCTTTTTCGTATCAGATCTTTCGGATAAACTTTGTAGACCTTTTAAAACTTAAAAGTCTTATATTTTTGCATAAAATTATAGCTACGGAACAACCAGCATATTTACATGATATAATACAATTTGCTAGATCCAACCGAGGTAGAAAAATCATTCAGCAAAAATATAAAAGCCTTTTGTCTCAACGGCAATTTCTAATTTATACCACAAGTCTTTGGAACTCCTTACCAAATCAAATTCAAAATATAAGCAACGCAAATATGTTTAAAAATGAGTTATTTAAAATATTTATGTAATTAAATTTAATGTCTTATTATCATTATTTTAATTTCGTTCTATACTTTGTTACCAAAATTGTTTGCTTTTTATTACTAATCTGCTATTTAAATTTGTAACCAATTTATATATGCTTATTAGATTTTGAAAACTATTTTGTAAACTTTGATTTATTCACTAGCACTTTCATTTATAAGATAATTATCTTGTTGTGCTAGATCAAATTTTTTAAATAAAATAAAATAAAAATAAATAAAAACAAGTTCTTGGTATTTGTTTATCCATTTGTATGATCCCTGGTAACTAAACTCTTTCCACATCATTCCTTTTAAAGTTCTGTTAAATCGTTCTACTATGGATGCCTTTAGAACACTATAAGTTGAATAGTGATTAATTTGATTAGATTGCATAAGTTGATGATTAAAAAATTCTTTGCCATCATCTGTTTGTAAATTCTTTGGTTTTCTGTTGTTATTATTGAAAATACTTTTCATGCTTTTTTGGAAAAGGTATCTATTACTGTTAGAAGGTATCGATATCCATTATTATGTATTGCATAGTTCCCCATTTCAACCAAGTCCGCCTGCCATAAATCATTAATTCCTTTCATTATAACTCGTCTTCTTTTAAAATTTTTTCGCGCTTGTTTGTGCAGCTCGTTAACTATTTCTCTCTTATCCACGTTCATTTTGTATATGATAGTGTATGTCGACGATCTTCTTATATTATATATGTATGACAATCACTTGGCTGCCTTAATTTTAGGCCATTCAAGCTTTCGTTTTTTTACATCATCTACACCAACATTTTTATTAATCCTTTTAAACATAAAATCTTCAATTTTATTAAATCTTTCTTCAATATTTTTTATAAAGTCTTTATTTGCAAAGTGTATTTGGTTCTCTACTACTTTTTCAATAAGTTGAACATCTTCATCAATTTCTTTTGTAATCGTTTTTGTAATTTTTTTATTTCACTTCCAATAATATTTAATTTAGTGTCATATCCATTTTTAAGTTCTTCAATTTTATTTGAAAAGTTAATATTTTCATTGTGAAACTGCTCCTTAAAAATCTTTATCGTGGTATATATTTGTTGCATATCTCTTGTTATGTTATTTATTTGTAAATTATACTTGTATGTTTTTATTTTCGATTTATTTAGATTATTCTTAATCGAACTTTCTCCAAATTTATTTATGTAACTCATTTTTAATATATTATATTAGCTTCTCTCAATTCTTCAACAATGGAAATTATTTCGTTTTTGTGATTATTATGACCAGCACTTTCCGATGAAAGAAGTAAACGTAATCTGTCAACTAATTCATTCGGATCATCCCAATATATATAGCTTGGCTTACGGTTGTCTACAGATTTTAACGACAATCCACTGCCTTCCTTTAAAATATTTGGTTTCGCAGTAAATAACTGTTTTATTATATTGACATATTTATATGCTCGAGTACCTTTAATTTGACCTTTTGATTGATATTGACGCTTGTGTGCATTTGTACTCTTTAAAAGTTCTTTATAATTTTTCAAATCATTTTTGGTGTAATGTAGAAGCTTTGAATGAAAGACTAATTCGAATAATCCTGGAGTCATTTTCCATGTTGTATTTCCTATTTGAATAGAATTATCTGCATTAAAATTTAGCTCATTATTTCCATATCGCCACTTTCCGCTTTCATCTATATTGAAACCATAAACCATATCTAACTTTTTATTACTCAGGAGCAATTCTATATTTTCAACTAATGAGGACTTATTAATAACGGACACTTGATGTTTGCTCTTTGTTTGAGGACAGCCTAGTTTGACTGCCCGTAAATTATTACAAATGGTTTATAATAACTTTCACAGACCCAATAGTTCTAATTGAACCAATTTTTATATTTATTCAGTTATATTAAAGTGCACTGTGTCTCATTATAAGCATATACATAAATATTCCCTTTATTAAACTTTTACCACCGTGTCTCGAAATTAAAACAACCGTCGTCTTCCAAGTTAAAATTCAACTACTTTTATTCTTTTGGTTCAACAATTTATGTAAAACATAGTAAGTACATCTTATGTATTTATAAATTAAGAGAACCACACAGTAAACCAAAAATATATATGAACATGCATGTTTGTATGTCTATATGTTTGTTTGTTTAACAAAAATAATTAAAGCAAACGAAATAACTATGTATGTTCATAAGTATATAACAACTGTATTACTGTTTAGTGCAGTGCAAACATACATACATGCCCATGAGCATTTATTAACAAAAGAACCGTATGTGCAATAAATTGACAAAACCTGGTAAACATTAGGGTGGCTCATAGTAAAAAAGTTCAATAAATATGAAGCACAAACATTTATATAAAAAAGTTAAATAAATAAGTGTCATGACGTAACATGCCGGGCCCCATTGAACCCTTGGTTTCAATCAATCGGTAGATACGCCAATTTAGCAACAGGGCGACGAAAGGTAGTTGTTGGTGTTTTCACATCTGCAACACGGGCATGACCATCTCGACCAACAATGACGTTTATGACACGACCCATAATCCATTTCATCGGATGAAGATTATCTTCGTGCACTAGAACCATATCATTTACCTTAAGATTTTGCTGAGGTGTTTGTCATCGGGTTCGTTGTTGAAGTTGAGCCAAGTATTCCTTATGCCATCTATTCCAGAAATGAGTTTTAATAGCTGTTATTCTTTGCCAATGCTGAATACTGGAGATGTCGGAACTAAAATTGATTTTTTCTGGAATGTGTTTAAGTGCGCAACCAATTAGAAGATGACCCGGTGTAAGAGCCTCAAAATCATTAGGATCTGATGATGTTGGCGAAATTGGACGAGAGTTCATTACAGCTTCAATTTCAACTAGCGCCGTTGAAAGTTCTTCGAATGTGAGTCGGGCGTTTGAGAGCGTTCGAAATAAGTGGCTCTTGGCCGTTTTGACAGCCGCCTCCCACAACCCTCCAAAGTGTGGAGCTCGAGGAGGAATAAAACAAAACTCGATCAGATTTGAAGCTGCGTGGGACATAATTTCTACTTTAGTAGATTCTTTTAGAAAACTTTGATAGAACTCTTTAAGTTTTGTGTCTGAGCCAACAAAATTCGTCGCATTGTCGCAGAAGATTTTTGACGGTAGACCTCTTCGACCAACAAAGCGTTTTAGAGCTGCTATAAACGCATCACTTGACAGATCGGAGACAGCTTCGAGGTGCACAGCCTTTGTTGAAAAACATACGAAGACTGCTATGTAAGATTTGTATGGGCGTTTCCCTCGAATGCGCAAATAAGTTGAAATTGGGCCAGCAAAATCAACACCAACAATTTGAAATGGACGGGAACCAGAGACACGTTCTTGTGGAAGATTTCCCATCACTTGCGTAAGTAGCTTAGGCTTATATCGGGTGCAATGAATGCATTGATGAACAATTTGCCTAGCCAATGATCGGCAATTTATGATCCAAAATTGCTGTTGAACAAGAGACACTAATGCCCGCGGTCCAGCGTGAAAATTGTTACGATGAATATGTGTGACCATTAGTTTTACGAACAAGTCAGACTTCGGTAGTAAAAATTGGAATTTTGATTGCTCTGGTAGATTGGAATTTAGCAATCGGCCACCAACTCGAATTAAGGGAACTCCCGACATAGTTTCTATAAATGGGGCCAAAGATGCCAACTGTCCAGAAACATAACCAGAATTTTTCAGTTGATGAAATTCGTCAGAGAAATACGTTTGCTGAAGGATCCAAATAATTCTGTTGAGAGAGTGTGTGAGCTCCTCTGGAGATATATTTGCGTCTTTCGGCTTTGGTTTCCTACAGACACGGAGAACATATGACAGGACCCGTAAACACCTTAAATAACTGCTAAATTTATGTATTACCGTTAACACATAGGGAGTTGCTTGAATACTGGTGGCAAATGTTGATTTTCGTTTTTCTAAAAGCACAGCTTCTTCGCTTAAAACCAGGTTTTGTTGCATAGGCCAACAACAACTGGGTTCTTTTAAAAATGTTGGACCATGGAGCCAATTTGAGTTGCATAATTCAGCTACGGTACAGCCTCGGGATACGAAATCAGCTGGATTTTGATCTGTTGGAACGTAACGCCAAGAGACATCAGCACACAAATCTTGTATTTCTGCTACCCGATTTCCGACGAATGTTGAAAGCGACGACGAATGACTGCTTATCCAATGGAGGGTAATTTGAGAATCACACCAGAAGTAAACCCGTGCAACATTGTACTTAAAATGTTGTTTAACTTGACACCAAAATTTCGCAAGTAAGTGGGCCCCACATAGCTCAAGTCTGGGTAGCGTACTAGTTTTAATAGGAGCCACGCGAGATTTTGAAGCCAACAAGTTGACTGAAACATTGTCGAATGAATCTCTGCAAACGAAATAAAGACAGCAGCCATAAGCCTTGATAGATGCGTCGGTAAAACCATGGACCTCAATTGTTGCCGAATTTACCATACGAACGAAGCGACTAATTTTCAGCTGGGGCAAGTTATGAAAATCTGCTAGAATATGATTCCAAGCTGTATCGGCTTCTTGAGGAATAGATTCATCCCAATCGCATTTAAGGAGCCAAAGTTTCTGCAGTAGAATTTTAGCTTTAATAATAAGTGGACTAATAAGGCCCATAGGATCGAAAAGTGTTGAGGTGAGCGACAAAATCGAACGTTTAGTGTTCCTTGAGTACAATTTAGTAGGACGAAATTCAAAGCGAAATGTATCATCGGAAGGGTGCCAGGAAATACCCAGTGTAGTGGTGACTTCGTCGTCAAGGCGTACCTCTTTAGCACCGTGATTAATAAAGTTAAGATCTGGGCAATTGCTGTGCCATTTCGAAAGGGAAAACTTTGAATAATTTAAAATATCTGTTACCTGATCTTTAATTAGCTGCAACGTAAATAGATCATCTGCGCCAGTTATCATGTCGTCAACGTAAAAGTCGGTGGTAATGACTGCCTTGCCGACTTCATGAGCGTCAGGGTAGCGTTCTGCTGCATAATGTAGGCTGCGAATGGCTAGAAATGGAGCCGATGCTGTACCATAAGTCACAGTGTTGAGAACATATGTTTTAAGCGGCTTTGAATTCTCGTCGCGCCACAAAATCAACTGTAGATTACGGTCTTCCGGATGCACTAACACTTGCCTGTACATCTTGACAATATCAGCTGTCAACCCATATTGGTGACACCTAAAGCGAAGAAGAGTTATCAGCAAAGTATTTTGTACAGTTGGGCCAACCATCATGATTTCGTTGAGTGACAGCTGTGATGATGATCGGCATGACGCATCAAACACTACGCGAAGTTTCGTTGAGACACTTTCGGGTCGTAAAACACAATGATGGGGTATATAATAGTGCGGTTGAGATACGGGAGAATTTATCTGACTCATGTGGCCCATTTCTTCGTACTCCTTCAGAAATTGTGTATACTGTTCCTTCAATGTAGGATTTTTATTTAATTTTTTCTCTATTGACCAAAATCGTCGTTCAGCAATATCCTTAGAATCACCAAGACACGTAGGATTAATTTTTAAGGGCAACTTCACCATAATTTGACCATCATTTTGAACCGTAACATGTTTGAGAAAATGTTGCTCGCATTGTTGCTGCTCTGGGGTCAAGCATTGACGTTTCCCTTCGACGGTTTCTAATTTCCAGAACCTTTCAAGATTTTTATTTATTTCATCATTATCAGTTGCCACAGCTAAATGTGATGAAGTCAAAGACTGTTGACTGCTCTCGCTCGTAAGCTTCCCCGAGACGATCCAACCTAATAAGGTTTTTTGTAGCGTTGGCAAATTTGGGGTTTGACGAATTTGACCTACAGAAAGAATTGAGAAAAATACCTCTGCTCCGAGAAGCATGTCTATGCCCTGTCGCCTATAAAACTCTGGATCTGCCAGCTCTATGTTAGAAGGCAGATTAAAGTCATGTATCGACATATTTTCGTCAGGATGATAGCCAGTTATTGAACGTGAAACACAAAACTCAAGGGACATTTCGAAATTACTCAACCTTGATCTTATAGTGCTCTGGGTTTTAAATGAAATTTTAACTCCACAAGAGCCAATTCCCACAACATTTACTGGGTTTTTAGATGTTTTCAGATTTAAAGCATTAGAAAGAGACTCACTTATGAAGTTGACTTGAGAACATGAATCCAAAAGAGCCCTCGCCAGCTGATACCTTCCTGCAGAATCACGAACTAATATAAGTGCAGTTGCTAAGATTACCTTGCTTGATTTATGCGTAAAATTTTGCTGAAATGCGCCATGAACGGCTACGGAACTTGTTGAGGGACCATCTTCATCAGGCTGCTTATGCAAAAGCGAGTGATGACGTTGTTTGCAAAAACGACAGGAATAGCGAGACGAACATTGAGAGTAGTTATGCCCCTTTGACAAGCAATTGAGACACAAATTTTGTTTTTTGGCCTGGTCAATGCGCTGATCTACAGGTAAAACCAAAAAACGCTGACATGTTGTAATAAAATGGCCCGCCTTCGAGCAATGATTGCATGAGGAAGATTGGGATACATTTTTTGTCACGAAAGTATGTTGTTTTGTATGTGGCTCATTATGTGAATGATTCTTTACGTTGGACGATGGTTGTTCTTTTGTAGCTCTTCTACATTGTGCATCCAATTGTTGACAACGCCTATCCAACATTGAGCAGCAGTCGGACCACGATGGCAATTTCGCATAGTCGATGAACTGATCCCATTTTTGCTTCGATTGTTGATCAACCTTGGTCATAGCCAGATGAATTATGAATGCGTCACAAATTTCCTGGTATGAGCCCAGGGATTTTAGGGAACTGTACAAAGCAGAAATTGTGTCCACAATATTGCGCAATTGATTGGGAACTGGCTTAGAAACTTTTGGAATATCAAACATTGAGGTAACAGTTTCCAGAAAAATTAAAGTGTTGTTGTCGTACCGCTCCTTAAGCCTATTAAGAGCTTTCGGATAGTTCTCGTCTGTTACCTGAAATGCTTTAATTGTTGCTAGAGCCTCTCCACTGATACAGGATAACAAATGGTTGAACTTTTCAGAGACAGAAATGGTTTGATCATTGTGAACCAAATTATTAAATGAGTTAATGAAATTTTTATACTCGAGATATTTTCCGTCGAATTTGGGCAATTTAAGGTTCGGAAGTCGACTTGACGCTGGTTGAGGCACAAAAAATGACTGTTCTTGC
This sequence comes from Gymnocheta viridis, assembly GCA_956483585.1. Classification (NCBI taxonomy): domain Eukaryota; kingdom Metazoa; phylum Arthropoda; class Insecta; order Diptera; family Tachinidae; genus Gymnocheta; species Gymnocheta viridis. Next base: position 78,893,629 of record OY101441.1, on the reverse strand, counting down.
ACACTCGGACGCCTTTCCTTACCCATCTTCGTAAGTATGAGACTCTTTGCAGTAATGTACAATTCGTCTATTTCCGTTCTGCCTCCTTCTTCGGGCGACAAACGTTCAATCTGGTTCTGACAGTATAATGCTTGCTTATAATATGATTCAATTATTCCCAATCTGCAATCGAGTTCAGTGTGGGATAAACTTTCAGGGCTTTCAACAATCCTTTTTATTCTAGTGATACTACCTTTCGATGTTGCTCTAAGTGTCTTTAATTCTTCTAGAGTCATTGTTTTTTGAGATGTACCACTTGCTTCATTCATATTAAAGTTTATCTTATGCACCAGTTCTTATTTTACAACAAATTTATATAATGAAAGCCACACCAATAATTAAAATTTAATTTAAATCAGGGTTTAATTATTTGAGATTGTTCACGAAATTGTAAATTAAAAAAATTGTATCAAAATGTCCTGTCACGGTCGCCAAATGTTTGAGGACAGCCTAGTTTGACTGCCCGTAAATTATTACAAATGGTTTATAATAACTTTCACAGACCCAATAGTTCTAATTGAACCAATTTTTATATTTATTCAGTTATATTAAAGTGCACTGTGTCTCATTATAAGCATATACATAAATATTCCCTTTATTAAACTTTTACCACCGTGTCTCGAAATTAAAACAACCGTCGTCTTCCAAGTTAAAATTCAACTACTTTTATTCTTTTGGTTCAACAATTTATGTAAAACATAGTAAGTACATCTTATGTATTTATAAATTAAGAGAACCACACAGTAAACCAAAAATATATATGAACATGCATGTTTGTATGTCTATATGTTTGTTTGTTTAACAAAAATAATTAAAGCAAACGAAATAACTATGTATGTTCATAAGTATATAACAACTGTATTACTGTTTAGTGCAGTGCAAACATACATACATGCCCATGAGCATTTATTAACAAAAGAACCGTATGTGCAATAAATTGACAAAACCTGGTAAACATTAGGGTGGCTCATAGTAAAAAAGTTCAATAAATATGAAGCACAAACATTTATATAAAAAAGTTAAATAAATAAGTGTCATGACGTAACACTCTTATAATAATCATCATCATCACTATCAATTTTTACATCCAACTTTTTTATTTTGTTGATAGGACTGTAAATAGTTATATTATCATCATATCCCTCAGCATCATCAAAATTATCAGAACTGCGATCGGATGGTAGTGATGGAAGTTCTGAATCTGATATGTCATTATTTGATTGATAATCATCTGATTTGTAATCCTGAGTTTTTTTAATTATCTTATTTATAGGTTTTGTTTCAGTTGTAAATGTATCTTTCAATAAATCGTCGGATTGATAATCATCAATTTTTTTAATTATCTTATTCAGGGGTTTTGTTACAGGTTTAAATGTATCTTCCAATAAATTAAACCTATCTGCTTCATGTAATTTTATATTTTTCAGCTTTTCTTTTAATATCGTTCTTGTCTTAACAATATCTTTTAATAATTTGTTATTATTCATATCGAACCGGTTTGTATCTGTTGTGAACTGCTTTGTATCTGGTTATGAACTGCTTTTTATCTGCTCTATATCTGCTTTTTATCTGGTTTGTATCTGCTCTGTATCTGCTTTTTATCTGGTTTGTATCTGCTTTTTATCTGCTCTGTATCTGCTTTTATCTGGTTTGTATCTGCTTTTTATCTGCTCTGTATCTGCTTTTATCTGGTTTGTATCTGCTTTTATCTGGTTTGTATCTGCTCTGTATCTGCTTTTTATCTGCTCTGTATCTGCTCTAAACAAATCCCACTTACAGTTGTATGAATTTATCAAAACCTTTTCTGTATCGCCCCTTATTTATCGCATCATCCTTACTGACAACAACGAACCCATATTTGTCTTTCCAGCACTCACTACATATATCTGTAAATTCTTTAAATGTCATATCTCCAATAACATGGTCATTGTATATATGGCGTAAATTGATTTCATCTTGTTTAAATATAATAATCATATTCGCATTGTCACGTATTAGGTGTTTGGGAATTTTTGTATATGTTTGACATAAATAAAAGCAGTCAATATGTTTATGTCTACCCATGCAAAAGTAATCTCTTATATTATCTTGTTTGCCACAAATGACGTCATCAAATATTATTATAGAATTAGAATTTGCCTCAGCTGGACTTAAAACTTTTTCGTTTTCCGAAAATGTAAAAAGATTAATTCCTTTTATTGGATCGATCAGTTTCTTAAGGTAGCAGTATTTAGGTTGATATAAAGACTTTGAATATATATATAAGTTTCTGAAGCTAAGACCATTATGACTTTCTATTAGACTAATCATGACGTTAGTTTTTCCACAGTTTGAAGGTCCCACAATTAGTGCTCGTATTGAATTTGGTAATAATGTGCTATGTTTAATTTTAGCTTTCTTTTTTGTGATATGTCCACATTTCTTACAATAATTTGTTGGGCTTGCTCTATTAATCGCATATTGATAACTGATGTGTCTTATCTATAAATACAATCTTATATAAGGAAATCTCATCATTTCCATTTTTAGTATAGTATAAAACACATCATACACGTATGTTAAAGAAAAAATAAATAAAATGGTTATAAACTACACCAAAGGAAATAAACTAAATCAGTGTAAGGCTGCAAGCGGTTTTGTAAACAACTTAATAGATAAATTGCCGGTTGAACTGCATTTACCTGGTTATCAGTTTTGTGGACCTGGAACAAAACTTGCAAAACGTTTAGCAAGAGGAGATAAAGGCATAAATTTATTGGATGCAGCTTGTAGAGAGCACGATATTGAATATTCACGAACAAGCGATATTAATAAAAGACATCAAGCAGATAAAATATTATCTGAAAAAGCTTGGCAACGAGTAATATCTAAAGATAGCGGTTTCAAAGAGCGAGCACACGCTTGGTTCGTAACAAACGCAATGAAAGCAAAAGTTAAATTTGGATTAGGCATGAAGAATACTAAGCCTCGTGTATCAAAGAAAATTAAGAATAATGTGAAAAAGAAAACACGCAAAGTATGCAATAAAAAATTGTTTTCATCTACTGTCAAACATGCTTTAAAACTTTTGGAAAATGAGAAACCCGATAATATAAGTGATGCTGTTAAGATTACCCAAAAATATGTTCATTCAAATTTTAAAAGGAAGAGGAAAGCTAATATTAGTATACCAAGAGTTATTCCAGTACCAAAAATTGGTGGATTTCTACCATTAATTCCTGTTTTAACAGCTCTATCAGCTTTGGGAGGATTAGCTACCGGAGGATCAGCTATTGTTAAAGCCGTTAATGATATTAAAAATGGAAAACAACAACTAGCAGAGGCTACTAGACATAACAGGCATATGGAATCAATTGCTTTGGGAAAAGGTTTATATCTTAAACCGTACAAATCTGGCTATGGCCTTTATTATAACCCAGCTCCAAAAAACTTTTAGATAGTCTACCCAATCGACCTTTAACGGATCTAGATTTAATGAAATATGCTAAGCAACTCAAACATTTTAGAGGTGTTTTTATGCGTAATTGTTTGCCTAAAAAAGCACTAACTCAGGAATGTGGTATTGTTAATTTAGATAATTCCAGCGGTCCTGGAACACATTGGGTAGCCTATTATAAAAATTATAACTATAAAGAATATTTTGATAGCTTTGGAAACTTACAACCACCAGCTGAAATAGTTAACTATCTTAAAACTCTAATTGAATATAATTATGAACAAAAACAAAAATTCAATACATTTAATTGTGGACATTTATGTTTAAAATTTCTATTCAATAAATATCATATGAAATAAAACAACAATTTATCTTTTTTCTTTTTTCATAATATTTTTTATATTTTTATTTTACAATTGTTTGTTATTATATAGAAAAGTTAACATGCAATTTCTTTAAAAATATCGTCATCAGAATCATTTAAAAACTGATGTATAAAATTATTTGAGGTTTGATTATTTATATAATCGATTTGTATAAAAATATCATCATCCTCTGCCATAATTTCTTTATAAATATTTAAATTTGATGATGTTGGTACTGTTGAGTGACAATTTATTTTATAATGTCCCCACGCATAAGTATCAACACCATTTTCACGTATAAATCTCTTATCATCTAAATAACTTAATGTTAGTTTACTTATATATTGTGTATATACTTCATGCACCTTTGATCTAAACACATACATTGAATTATAATATAGTTTTTTCTCCAGCAAACATTTTCTAAAATCATTAATTGATAATTTGTTGGTTACACTCTGTTTTACTCCTTTTATTTTTTTTATTTCTGTGTCTATCCTATCTATTTTTATAGAATACATTTTTGCTCGCAAACCAATGAATTCCTTAATTACTTTACCATTACATTTATCTTTCATCATCCCTAATACTTTTTTATTCATGAGTGGGAAATTGAATACATTTTCTTTCGGATATGCAGATGTATCGAAATGTGATTTGATATCATTTCTAATATCTGCATATAGATCATTTGTTTTAACGTTATATATAAAAGAATCAGTATCCATGTAATTCAAATTAATATTTTCACAATATTTGGGTTTCATGTAATCGTAATGAAAATTATACATTTTCCATTTCGATAGTTCTAAAACAGAAAATCCAATGTAAATGGGTTTATTATATTCAGTTCGCACTCTACTCATTTCAATTGCAACCATTTCGTCATGAATTTTGAGGGAACTATGAAAATTATGTCTAGCAATAAGAGCTCTAGCTCCTAATCGTTTACCTCTACTTTCCCATTCACATACTATTTTAATGTCTTTTCTTTTATCGACATTTTCCATAGTCTTACCATATACAGCGTTGTTTAAGAGTTTAAAAAAGTTTTGCTCAAATGAATTTTTAGCTAATGTTCTGTGATAATTGTTTATATCAATATATTTTTTCAACCAATTAGACTGACTAAATTCAAGAATTCTATGAATTTTCTTTAATACCAATCCATGTTGAATACATTGTTGAAGATTTTTATAATGTATTACATAATTGGTTTTGTTGTTTAAGTCTGTTATTAATTTTCGCTGTTTCATGCTTTCAATTTTCTTGTTTTCTGCACAAAATGGTAAGTCGCTATGATAGTCGTGTAATGTGGTTGGATATTCTAAATCAACTTCCAATATGTAACCCAATGCTAAATCTTCTTTTACATTATTTACATCAAAATTTTTAAAGTTTTCTACCCACTTGAAATTTTTAAAGGGGAGGTATTGAGACATTGCATAACCATATAAGTTATTTACATCTAAATACATCAGGTAATTAGATTCTTTTGTAGGATCATAATCACTAACGTATTTATTATTGGCTACCGAATGTCGTTTACTGCATTGAACAATACCCCCCTAATACCCCGCACAACAAAATTATACATGTTAATATCAGTTAATAATTCCAACTCAATTTCCGTTGTTTTCAACATTGCATCCCATGACAAGCCCGGACTAGTATAATATTGGCAGGGGTCTAAATTGTAAATGTTTTTACAAACTTTACGGAAATTTTCAAATACATCGCAAAGCAATAAAACATCTACTTTTAAATATAATAGAAGATAGTCCATCAGAGTGTTACATTTGAATGTACTCCAAACCTTTTCAGCATGTTCATAATCCTCTACACTACACGGCTCATTAGAAAGTTTATTAAAGAAGCATGAACGGGGTGGTAGATGTGTTTCTTGGAGACGATTCACAGAATCTAGATAGTCATATGGGAAGACACCTTTACGTTTCATTAAGTTGAACTCATTGTCAATGCGGTAAGTTGATTTAACAGTTGACAAATCATCATCGGACAAAAACCCTGCTAGTTTTTCTAAACTCGATGGCATAAACCGACAAGAATCTAGAAAACGTAATTCAAGAGTATTTTTTTCATTTACAGGGATTCTTTTTGATATGGATATATATAATTCCTTATTTAAAGGAATTATATATATATCGCCTTCAATAGATGACAGTTCTCGTACAAACAAATGACAATCGTATGCCGAAAGATTATGGAAAAATATCGGGATGAAGGATGCGATTTGGTACTCTAAATTGCACTTGTTATGTGCGGGGCCTCTATATTCGCCAGTTAAATGGCAATGGTCGGCCACCCGATCTTCAACAGATAAATATTTTTTACAAATGTGACAAATTGTATCCACATTTTGTCTTATCTGTTGAAGCGGTGTTAAGAAGTTCATTGGTTTAACTACACTTAAATAATTATTATATATATCTAGACTATCCTTAACTAAATTATCAAAAAAGTGTTTTGGTGAGTTATCACCACTATATATTCTAAATATATCTAAGCTAGAATTAAATGAACATTTAATATAATAACTATAAGCAAATGGAATATGCCTTTGTGTAGATTTCACATTAGCTGAATTTTGAACATTCACTGATTCTAAAATGCATTCAAAATCAGCGTACACCACAAAAGGCACATCCATTTGCTTCTTAAAATTCTTAAAACTTACTAAATTATTATCTGGGCTAGGCATCTTGGTTACCTTCTTATTACATTGGTCCTTGTGAGTTTTAAGTGATGAATCGGTGTGAAAATGAATAAGGCAGCAATTACAGATGTATATTTTATGAGTATTTTTTGTTAATTGACTTCTTATTAATCTGTAATTAAAAGAAAAAATCATTTTAATATAGTATTAATTTTCAACAATATAAATATTATTCACATACCTTGAAATATTTTTAATCCAGACGTAGTGAAATCGCTCGCCATCTTCCAAAAGTAATAAATTGATGTGATTTGCTTTTTCCTCTGTGGTATAGTAGTATCGGCCCACTACATTATCACCTTCTAAGCCAAACACATTTACACTGATATCAGGGTTGTTAACTTCAAAGGCTTTAATTTTGTTGACAGCGAGAGGGAAATTTAAATTTTTAAAATTTAAAACAGTTCTATTTTCCAGTACTATTATTTCATCTTGTATATTATTAATATTATAGGATGTGCATCTATTTGAATTAAGGTCAACTGGATACAATGCCGATTTTATAGCCCACTTGAAACAATACTCATCATTATTTTGCACATTAATGCATGCAAACTTTCTCTGGATTGTTGGTGGTAGAGGAATACATTGTGATCCTTTAATGGATTTGTATTCATTAATATTAATTTCAAGGCGTGATATTTCAATTAATGTCCATCCGCTATCACGCTCCTGAAATTCACTCATCTTTTTCACAATAACATCGCACTGGTCACTGTAGTGTTGGAGAATATCGTCTGTTGTTAATGAAATACTGAGGATAACCATTTTAGTTTGATGTGATTTTATATCTATGGTGCACGCATCCTCTTCTTCTTGTATCAGTACGTATTCACAAAATAGTTCGCAATTAAATTTTATGGAGCAATGTTTTTGGATCATATTCTTTAGCAATTCAACCACTTTGGGTGTAATTTCACCCAAAAAGGTTTCAGGTATTAAATTTGTTTTATTAGCATTTTCAATCATATACGTAACGATACGATTTTTAAATACAGACTTGACGCATTTTACGTCACTATCAAATTTTCCTGCACAATTCAATTTATGTTTATTTGTACGTATATGATAACGCCAAATTGTTTTTAGAACATATACTCCACAATCTTTGCAATACATATTACTTTCTCCATCTGTTTTTGGATGTTCTATTAAATGTGAATGTCGTTGCCATTCTGCTTGATCTGAAAAACGTATATTACATACGTTGCACATCATTGAAGAACCTTGATGTTGCATCCTCACATGACGTTTTAAGGAAAAGTTGTGATTAAATGATTTTCCGCAGATATCACAAGTAAAGATGGCCATTTTTTCGATTTTAATTTAATTCTTTTTTAACGAAATGGTATAAACTGTTTAAATTTTCAGAACAAGAATGAATTATACTATTTTTCAAAACATCTATTTATACTTAAAACTGTGGGCGTGGTTTTAATGATTAAAAGAGCAAGGTTTTATCAATCAAAGAATTATATATGTATTTGTATATCCTTATACTCATAAATATACGCATTGGTGAGTGAAATAAAAAGAGACAACAACATTACTGGTAGGGGACCGATAGAAAATTAACTAATACAATCACACGCATACTCTTATGTAATGTAAATGTATGTTGTTTTCGTAACCAATTTTATTAATTTCTAATCCAATCTAATTTTTAATGTGTGTAATAAAAATAGAGCTAGATGCGCAGGTGTTTAACAAATTTTCAAGCACCCTTATTTATCATTAAAAATAGCCAGACGGTAGACAGACACTCATAAAAATGTTAACTTAAAATACTTCAATAAAAAAAAAAGATCGACCTCAATAAAAAAGACAGACGGTAGACAGACACTCATAAAAATGTCAATCCTAGAATTTTCAATAAATAAAAAGATCAACCGCAATAAAAAAGATAAACGGAAAAGCCAAATGCAATAAAAAGAAAATGCTAATGAATAGACTGAAAGGATAAGGAATTTCAAAAAGGACAAGGGTAATAAAATTAGAGCGAAATGTGTAGGTGATTAAGAATTTCCCATACCCTTTTTTTATAAAAAAAATAAAAAGATCGACCTCAATCAAAAAGACAGACGGTAGAGAAGGACAGACAGAAAATTATCTAATACAATCACACGCACACATGCGTAATATAATAAAATATTCTAACGAGCTCAAACTGACTAATAGCGATATAAATGTGAACACATACATACACGACATATGAATGCATTTAAAAATAGACAATGTTTCACTTTCTCGCACCCTTATTTTTCATTAAAAATAGACAGACAATAGAGGACACAGTCAAACATTTATGGTTTACTTTAAACAAAAGAAAAAAACACAAGCCCTAAGTTGATGCATCTTATCAAGTGCAATAAAAAGATAATGCTAATGAATAGACAGAAAGGATAAACGTAATAAAAATAGACCGAAATGCCCTTTTTTATTAGTTTCATTTTCTTTCAGCAATCAAAACTGAAAAAATTAGTAGGGAGGTTCATATTTAACTCGGTGAAATATTTTGTACCTATGAAGAAAATTTCCAGCTTCCTGACAAACATTCAACAGAGTTGTTCAATATAGGTGTCCGGGTAGGGGTGTTCGTACAGAAGTTTCAGGGGTGATATTCAATAGAGAAGCCCTGACTGACTCTCAAATCAGGCATGTGAAAACAAAAAAAATTTACATATAAATTTTTTTTTTAAACACCCTTAATACACAATACAAATTTTATGAAACCTCCTAATACAAACAACCATCCAAGGATGGAAAACGCATTTCCATAATAAATACACTTAATTACCTAACAAAATATATTTTTAACGATCACGTTTCCCAGCCAGGCATGCACATTATTTTATATGGAAAACTTGATAGCGAACCGGTGTAAATACACTACTATGACCTTTTAAATTTTTTCGTTATCTTGATGTTTTTTCGCTTAGTTGTAACATTTTGGCAAAAACGTAGTTTAACATAACTCGAGAACCACTTGTCCGATTTTGATGAAACAAATTTAGAAAAATTAAGAATTACAATTTCTCTAATCTGTTTCTATACCGTTTTCCTATATGTGCAACACTTTCGAAGTTAAAAATGAATGTATGAAGGGAAAAAAGTATTTTTTGCCTAAAAATTTAAATATTTTTTTTTTTAAATTCATAAAAAATCCAAAATGGAAAAAAGTGCCAAAACTAATTACTTTCGCGTAAAGTCACATAACTCATGAGCAAAAAAAGGCATAGATCATGAAAATCGATGCATGCGTTTCTCATTTATTCACAATTAGGTAAATGTACGAATTTCAAAAATTTGCTCCAGATATGCACAACATTATTTGGAGAAAACATTGACACTCACAAGCCGAACTCTCTCATATTTTTCTACTGTACTAAAAGAGAAATTGAAATTGAGAACGAAAATTGGGTACCAAATATAGTGTGTAAAAGCTGCTACAACCGTCTAATGGATTGGAAAAATAGAAGACGTGAAAGTATGCCATTTGGTATCCCAATGACTTGGACTAATCCTGGCGAAGGTCACAATCCATTGAATTGCTATGCATGTGCGAATAAAGGAGCCGCAAAAAGGATAAGAAAATCGTATAATTACGTTGGTGTTGCAAGTGCCGCAACACCATTGCCTCATTCGGACCACATTCCTGTGCCAAAAGCTTCTAGCCCAGATATTTTCTCTTCTACGACTGCTCCGACATATCATGCACGTGATGATCCCCCATATGAGCCATCAGTATCCAATGAGCCAATTTTAATAAATCAAAATAAGCTTGATTCAATTGTTGCCAAGTTGGAATTAACACAGCATAAATCGGAAGAGCTGGCTTCCATTTTGAAATCAAACAATTTGTTGGCACCCGGTGTGAAAGTCACAGCTTATCGAAGTCGTCAGGCAACACTACAAAGTTTATTCCTTGTGAATGATGAAAAAACTTCTGCATATAGCCCGGATGTAGGAAAATTGATGGACGCAATGGAAATAAAATATGAAGCAGATGACTGGAGATTATTTATTGACAGTTCAAAACTCAGCTTGAAGGCGGTTTTACTACATAAGACCAATAAAAAACCTTCAGTTCCAATCGCCTATAGTACAGAAACGAAAGAAACATATGATGCACTGGAAAATATTTTAAAAATGGTTAACTACGCCAAACATATGTTTATTTTCACTACGTTCTTTTTCTTTCACTACATTTCGCAATTTTTATTTGTTAAATTATCTTATTTTTCTTGCTTTGAACAATTTGTTTTTATTATTATTTTTAATTTTATTACTATTCTTTAAAAATTTTTATAACTTCTACTTGTTTTGCATCAAACGCACTTTAACAGCACTTGTATAAATTACACAAAACGTATGTAATTAAATTGCCGTGAATATGTTTTTTTTTGTTCTTGTGTTTGCATATTTCCACCTTTTTCCGCTTGCGTGTTAAATTCTTTTTCAGTAGCTGTTTGTAATATTTTTTTTGTGTGTACTTTGTTTTCCTTTACTTGCTACAGTTGGTTTCAATTCTCTTTGTTTAAAAAGTTCAAAATTTTATTGTATGTACATATTTGTTATTTAGGCTTTTTATTATTTGTAAATTTTTTGATATTATTTTGTTTGGATTTTGTTTTTTCTTTTGTTATATGTTTTATTATGAATTTTTCCACCACTGTTTTATTTAAAGAGTTTACAGAGTTTTAGTTAAATTTTTCTGTTGTTTCTTTTTTATTTGTAACTGTTTATTGTAAATTTTTCCCATGTCACGGTCGCCATGTTAGACAAATAAAAGACGTGTCTGTTCTCGTCAAGTGTCAGCCATCAACTCTCCCTGAGTTGAGACTTATTCTTTATTTAAGTATTCTTTTATTATTCTTTATGTTAGTACAAGTTACTGTTCACTTACAACAGAGATGGTACTATTATACCGTATGTACATACGTACATATGTACATACATGCATAGGTATATTTTATCAGTTTCCACAAATTATTTTAATAAAAAACTAATAGCTTTGTTATTATTTTCAAATAAATATGATGCTAATCGATTTTTAAAAGATGAACTTATCCGTTTCATATTGCCATTATTCATTAGCTCAGCACTATTAATTTTATGTGCATTTGTTCGCAAATGATATTGCCACGTTGTTTTTTTAATTTCTTTTTTACATGCACTCAATACACATAAACCTCATTTACATTTTCAACGTGTTCTATTAAATGAGAATGTGTTATGAACTCTTTACGGTTCGTAAATTGGATGTCACATGTTGCACACTTTAATGATGATGATAAAGGACCATCGTGAAGTAATCTGACATGACGTTTTAGAGATGAATTTAAATTGTAGACTTTTCCGCAGAATGTGCAAATAAAACCGGCCATTTTTAAATAAATTTTTTGTTGTTGTTGAATAATGTTAGTTAGCTTTAATTTCCTTTTCAAGAATGATAAACATTTATTTTTTGAACGTTCTATTTATATTAAATTTTAAAGTTAGCATAAAAAAATGTTTTCACACCGGATGTGGTTTTAAAATGTAAATTCATACATTAGACGTGTTTTTTAAAGATCATTAAATATATTCTTATCAGTTGTACAAAACAACACATGTTTTTTTTCATGTTAAAACAGGATCATTTACACGTTAGCTGTGGTTGTGAAATTCAATCACATTTTTTTAAATATCATTATATATATTCTTATGAGTTGTTTTGTTTTAACGCATAAAAAATGTTTTCACAGCGGATGTGGTTTTAAAATGTGTTATCAGTTGTTTTTAATTCTAATTATTAAAATATGTAAATTCATACATCAGATGTTATTTAAACACCTGATGCTGATTTAAGGTCATTAATATTTTATCAGATATTTTATCTCTACTCCTCTAGTTATATATCTCTCCATCTATAATTTTTAGTATAAATAGCGGTGTATATAAAGAAATTCATCATTCTTATTATAAAATTTGTTAAATAAATATCTATTCTTTGATCTATTCTTCAAAAATAAAACAAATGTAAAATGCAGAATACTTCAGAAATACTTAATGGATTGGGAGAAAAAAAATTTCAAAAAACAATTTTATCTCTAAGAGATTTTGCTTTTAATGAATCAGTGAGAATAGTAAGATGTGATAGAAAGCTAACACCATATGGAGTAAAAGTTATGATGCGAGTTGGAAAATCAAATTGTATTTTTACCTGAGAAATATAACTATATATCAGATGAAATAATCAATAATGATATTTCGTTGGGAGAATATTATATAAGAAAAGTTCGAGATGGATTCTATTATAAGCTTGTGTTTGAAATGAAACAAAAAAAAATTAAATAAATTATAGCACTATGGAACATTTGTAATTATCATCATCATAGAAACAATTTATATCAAATGTGTGCTGAAAAAACTGTAATTGAGAAATTTTATTAATCTGTATATGTATAAATAAATAAAACATTGGAAAATTTTAGAGTTTAAATAATTTTTTTATTTGAGAAAAAAAATTTGTATAATAAATAGTCTTAGAATTATATTATTTTAATTAGTTTAGTTTCTGTCGTCATCATGATTTCATCAGCTAAATTGGAGAATTTATTAAATATGTATAACAAGGAAATTAATCAAACACATAAAATTTTTTTTTATAAAAATGATAAATGAAATAAGAAAGTATGATAATAGCCATAATCTGTTTATATATATTAATGATGAAATTCATTAATGTGATTGTGAAAACATTTTAACGAATAATATAATTGAATGTGGATGTATATTTTTTTGTAAAAAATATAAGTTTATAGAAAAACTTATTAAGTTTTATAACTGAAACCTGAAAAAATAATATATTAAATAAAAACACAATGTTAAAAACTTTTTTGAAATAAATATTGTTTTTATTATTTAAAATATTTCTTTTAATTAAAAGAATGGATTTGAATATGGTTTCAAACCCAATGTATTTCCAATTTTTTAATCTATTTCTAATTTGTTTATAATAGATATAAGTTTATAAAAAAACTTATTAAATTTTATAACTGAAACTTCAAAAATAATATATTAAATAAAAACATAATGTTAAAAACTTTTTTTAATAAATATTGTTTTATTATAAAAGTAACTTTTTTTAAATCAATATTGATTTATTGTAAAAATATTTATTTTAATTAATAAAACGGATTTGGGTATGGTGTTAGGCTAAATCTATTGCCATTAACCACAGGTGTTTGAACGTAATTTACCAGTGTTCTAAACATGGCACAAGCTCTGCTTCTACATCGTATGAAGCACTGCAAACAAAATGTGTGCATACAACTTGTATAAACCATATTGTTTCCAGTATGCTTATCAAAGCATATATAACATTTCATTTTTTTTAGGTATAATTTTTTAAAGAGGTTGTTTTCCTAATTTTTTTTTAAATAATTTTTTCAATGTATTAATTTTTTGAGTGGTCTCAATTACCCTCTTTTAATATTTCTCCGCCTTCTTTACACCATCTTTTTTTACTTTTTCCGAAGTTTTCAGTTCATTTAGATGTCTTCTACGTCGACATCGACATCATCATCAACAACATCATCATCATCTTGTGATATTTGTGGCGGAGGAGGAGGTGAGCTTGTTTCCTCATCGTCTACTATTGTAATTACCGCTTCCATGGCTTGGGTTGACTAACTTAGAATGATTTTAATAATTAAAAATTGATGGTTTATATAACCACGCAAAAAATATTAAACTCTACCACCAAAATTTTGATAAAGTATACATTACTAATTCTGACGCAATATTTACGGACCGGACATGATAAAAATTAAAGATTGTTTTTACTTAAAATTGATAAACGTTGTGGTAAAAAAAATAAGTTAAAATTTCTAATTTGCACGCATAAATGTACTGATAAGAACGTTGTGATTTAAACCGTCATGTTTACATTGTCACAGGTGGTTGAATACTAAGAAAGTCAACCATAAGACAAAAATAAAGTAAACAAAAATGGAAAACTGCTTGATCTCAAAGCCAATGGCTTTGGTAAAAGCAAGAGAGTATGAAATATTTGGAATAATTAAAAATCAGAGATGGAATTTCGTACTAACCGAAATTGATTTAACTTGTAAGAAATGAAGAAGTTGCACTTTTCGTATTCTAATTCGTTAAATAATACGGTTAAATAGTTTATATTCCTAGTTACTAGTATCCACCGCCAAAAATGGTAAAATCGAACAAAGAACGCTGATGAGATGGTGTAGCGACCTCGAAATCAGTACTGATCCGTTCTGCTAGTCTGATTAATAAATTGTTTCAAATAAAATAGTACTCTCTTAATAAAAAATAATTAATTTATCCAAATATAATTTCTTCAATTAAGAAGATATGGGTAAACTCAGATTTGAACTTAAGCCAAAAAATTTTCATTTCAATATAAACCTTAAACAGTTCAACAATTACGTATATATATTAAAAATAATTTTTACTTCAAAACTATTTTTTGATAACCCAACACCGAAAAAAATACATTTCGAATTCTTACACAATTTATGCTTATCACAAAAAATGTTGTTAAAATTCATATTTCTAATTCTGACGCAATATTTACGGACCGGACATAATAAAAATTAAAAATTGTTTTTACTTAAAATTGATAAGCGTTGTGGTAAAAATAAGTTTAAATTTCTAATTCGTACGCATAATTCATATAATCAGATGTTTTTAATTTTTTTAGTTTAAGACTATTTATATACTCAACGTAAAAACCCTTACGTTAATAAACATGCTGATGACCACAATTCTAAATAAAAATATAAAAACTACAGAAAACGAATATTGTTTTTATTTCAAATTATATTTATTAAATAAAAATTTTAAACATAATTGTCCACAATTAGTTGTATTAAATTTTTGTTTTTGTTTATAATTGTATTGAATGGGTGGCTTTAAGCAATTGATAATTTCAAGTGGCGGTGTCAAGTTTCCAAAACTATCAAAATAATCATTTTTATTATGCTTTTTATAATATGCTTCCCAAAGGTCCTGGAGACCATTAAATTCATCAAGATTAACAATACCACATTTTTCTGCGAATGGTTTTTTAGGTAAACGATCACGCATAAAAACTCCTCTGATATATTTGAGTTGTCTACCATATTTATTTATATCCAATTCTGTTAGTGGTCGATTGGGTAGGTTATTTAATAGTTTTTTGGACCTAGGTTGTAATAAAGACCGTATCCAGATTTATATGATTTAAGATATAAACCTTTTCCCATGGCAATTGATTCCATATATCTATTGTGACGGGTAGCTTCAGCTAGTTGTTCCTTTCCATTTTTAATACTATTAACAGCTTTAGCAATAGCTGCTCCGCCTGTAGTCAAACCTCCAAGTGCGGATAGTGCTGTTAAAATTGGAATTAAAGGAAGAAATCCACTAATTTTAGGTAGAGGTATAACTCTTGGTGTGCTAATATTAACTCTCTTCTTCCTTTTAAAATTTAAATTAAAGGCTTTTTTTGCAATTTTAACAGCATTACTTATATTTTCACGTTTCTCATTTCTTAAACGTTTTAATGTTTTTTTACAGTGGATGAAAATAATTTTCTATCAGTTACTTTTTTCTTATGTTTTTTCGATTTGTGAGATTTATTTCCGTTCATACCTAGTCCAAATTTTATTTTAGCTTTCATTGCATTCGTTACGAACCAAGAGTTTGCTCGTTTTTTTAAATTACTATCTTTAGATTTTACTCGTTGCCAAGCCTTTTCAGCTAGTATTTGATCAGCTTGATGTCTTTTATTAATATCTTTTGACTGTGGGTATGCAATATCATGTTCTTTGCAAGCCGCATCCAATAAATTTATCCCTCTATCTCCTCTTTTCCGTCGTTTTTCTATCTTTGTACCAGGACCACAAAACTGATATCCAGGTATATGTAGTTCTACTGGTAATTTATTTATTAAGTTGTTGACGAATCCTCTTACAGTCTTATACTGATCTCGTTTATAGCTGTTACTATAATTTATAACCATATATACCCACTTTGATAGCCGCTACGTGCCTTCATGCCAAACCTAGAAAGAAACAATTATATACACATTTTAAACATTTGATAAGTTAATTTGAAAAAATTTAAATT
Organism: Gymnocheta viridis; assembly: GCA_956483585.1. Classification (NCBI taxonomy): domain Eukaryota; kingdom Metazoa; phylum Arthropoda; class Insecta; order Diptera; family Tachinidae; genus Gymnocheta; species Gymnocheta viridis. The sequence continues at coordinate 78,876,921 of OY101441.1, read as the reverse complement.
TATATTTATAAAGGTATTTATCTAACAAATAACCCTTATATACTTATATAAAATATATTAATAATTTTTTTTATATCGTCTAGTTAAAAAAAAATTTTTTAACGTGCTATAGCTACACATATCTATCTGATCACTGTTTTAAACAAATACGTGAGATTTAAGGTTCTATCGTTATCAAGAAAATTAGAAGAAGTTTACAGTAGGTTTCTGTTTGAGTAGGATATGTCCCAAAGCCCAAGTGATACAGGGGCCAGGAAAAGAACAAGGCAAATACAATTTGACTTAAATAGGTCTACTCCTTTTTCGTTCGGTAAAACGTACAAATCTAACACTCCAACCCGAAAATTAGTGTCTATTAGAAATATGGAAAGAGATCAAGGCCCAGGTTATTCAATGCCTCAAATCATAGATAAATCACGAACGATAATTACAAATAACCCGTCTATCAGTGCAGCTTCACATGTGGATGATAATATGCAGGGAGCATTTAGTATGCCACATGAAAATATTAGAGATATGTCAATAGATTATGTAGGAATAGGTGCTGAACAGGGGGTGTCGTCTCAAATAAATGAGATGAGAAGGCAAATGGCTGAATTGACTGCCACCGTAGGGAAAATGGTGTTACAACATACACAGCAAGAAAACAAGAAGCTCCGTGTAGAAATGTTGCCAAACTTGGCGAAAAATAGTGGTAGCAATAACAACATTCCTTCAGGATCGCCACCTAGGAGTTCTAACCATTCTTCGAGGATGTCCTTAGAAAACACTGAGGCACCCAGTTTCAGAAGTCATAATGCTATGCGAATAGACAAATGGGGCTGGAATTCGACGGCAATACAAACAAATTGGCTATCGAAGATTTCGTATTCCGCGTGGAGCGTTTGCAACGTCAATATCATGTGTCATGGAATGAAGTTCTAGACAATTTCCATCTTTTTGTGAAAGGAGTGGCCGAGAAATGGTACTGGTTGTTCATCCAGACAAATTACGTTTCCGAATGGACTACTTTAAAGGAGGCTTTATTGAAGCAGTATCGTTCAACACGATTTAGCTTTGAACTTATGAGCGACATGGTGGAACGAAAGCAACAGCCAGGCGAGGGGATTGACGCATTTTTCTTTGCAATGACGCAAATGAGATCCCGGCTTGACATCTCTATGCCGGAAAGAGAAATGGTGAAGATGCTCAAAAAGAATTTAAGGGAGGACGTAAGGAGTAGAGTCTATCCAATTGCTGTCAGCTCGGTTGAAGAGTTGCGACAGGAATGTATCGAGGCAGAAAAAGTATTTTGCCGAAAGGATACCAAATCCGCGTCTTCCTCAAGTATGTAAATCGGTATTCCAGACAGGTAAACGAATTACATGAAAAGCCAATAGAAAACATTGAAACATATCCTGATCATTTCGAAGAAATAGCGGCAATAGAGGCTGATAAGTTGCAAAATCGTGCCACCAGGGGGTCAATCATTTGCTGGAACTGTCGTAAAATAGGCCACATGTTCATGGATTGTACGTCCACTGAAAGATCCCTATTTTGCTACAGATGTGGCAAACCGGAGGTAAAATCGCCCAACTGTACAAATTGTAAAGCAAAAAACTTGCCCAGGAGCGAGGAAGTAGCGGGAACCCATTCCGTGGAGAATCCGCAAGTAATCCACCACTGAAAGATAAAAATACAATTAATTTAATAAAAACAGTCAAAACTTTTAACCGATTCATTCCTCAAATGCGACACACATATTCGTTAGAAGAACGTGAAAAAAATTACCAAATGGTTAGGGGTAGAATTTTTAATGAGGCCGTAAGTTTTAGAAAAGGAGTTTCAAACAGAATTAAAAAAGTAAGAAATAAATTTAGGGTAAAAAGGAAAATGCGTAGACTAGTGATAGAAACGATAAAAGCCGCAGATAGAAAAAGTGATCCGCGAGCTTATGCCAAAATTAGCTTAGATAATACATTTGTTACAGGCTTACTGGATACAGGAGCTTCAATTAGTCTATTAGGTAAGGGTTGTAGAGAGCTGGTTGATAATCTAGAACTAAATTTCCAGCCGATATATTCAGTGGTTACAACGGCAGACGGAAAACAGCATAGGTTGATAGGGAAGTTGGAACTAGAGACGACATTTAGGGACAAAACCAAGCGCATATGGTTCTATTTGTGTCCAGATTTGGAGCAAGAAGCGTACTTGGGGGTCGATTTCTGGAAAATATTTAGCCTAGCGCCAGAAGTTTTTGAAGCTAATGAAATTGATTATAAACAGGTACAGGATGATTTGCAACTAGATGATCACAAATCCCATCCACATGTACTAAACGAGGAACAAAAAGCGAAATTGAATAAAACTATTGAGTTGTTTCCATCCTTCGAAAAGGAAGGCCTAGGATGTACTCCATTGGGAAAACATAAAATACAGTTAGTAGAAGGTGCAGAACCATTTAAAGATCGACATTATCCGTTGTCGCCGGCCGTACAGGAAATTGTTTATAAAGAGGTAGACACGATGTTATCGTTAAACGTTATTGAAGAGAGCGAAAGCCCTTGGTCCAACCGAACGACTGTAGTTAGAAAACCTAATAAAAATAGATTCTGCCTTGATGCCAGAAAGCTGAACAAAAACATAGATGGGATTTTAAGCAGAATAGATGAAACATATTTCATCAGTAGTGTGGATTTAAAGTTTGCTTTCTGGCAGATTGAGCTAGACGACTGTAGGAAGCCATACACAGCGTTTGCCGTAGCAGGGCGGCCACTCTACCAATTTCGCGTAATGCCTTTCGGACTTTGTAACGCGGCTCAACGACTATGTAGACTAATAGATAAAGTCATATCACAAAAACTAAAAGAAAATGTCTTCACATATCTAGACGACCTGCTAGTAATCTCCGACACCTTTGACAAGCATATCAAGATTCTTGAGGAAGTAGCATCGTGCTTAAGAAGAGCAAATTTAACAATAGGTCTGAAAAAGTCACAATTCTGTTTCCAACAGTTAAAATATTTGGGTTTTATAATTGGAGGGGGTAGTCTGAAAACGGATCCTGAAAAAGTACAGGCTATAAGAGAGATTAGGGTACCGACGTCTCCTCGCGAGGTCCGCAGCTTCCTAGGAACGGCCGGCTGGTACCGCCGTTTTATAAAAGACTTCGCTTCAATATCAGCCCCGTTAACTGACAGGCTTAAAAAAATGAAAAAGTTTGAAATGACGCCGGAAGCCATTGAATCATTTGAAAATTTAAAAAATGCATTGACGTCAGCACCCGTGCTAAGGCATGCGGACTTTACCAAAAGATTTTGGATTCAGTGCGATGCGTGTGACTATGGAATCGGTGCCGTACAGTATCAACTTGATGACAAGGGTGAAGAGCACCCCATAGCGTTTTACAGCCAGAAACTAAACGCTTGCCAAAAAAATTATAGTGTCACCGAAAAAGAGCGCTTGGCGGCGGTGATGGTAGTTAAAAAGTTTCGGCAATATGTCGAGATGATGCCCTTCACTGTTGTTACAGACCACGCTAGCCTGAAGTGGCTAATGTCGCTAAAGGATTTGACAGGAAGACTAGCCAGATGGTCACTACAGCTTCAAGCGTACGATTTCAAAATTCAACACAGGAAAGGTTCAGAAAATGTTGTAGCGGATATGCTGTCACGACTTCCAGAGGAAAACATGAACGTAGAAGAAATAAATCTAGAAGATCTGTTTGGATTTGAAACAACAGAGTTCCAAAGTGACGAATACCTAGACCTAATCAAACACATAGAAGAGATTAAAAACAATTTGCCCGACTTAAAAGTAGATGGTGGCCTGGTATTTAAACGAATAGATTTTGATCGTGGCAATGAAACCGAAAACCAGTGGAAAATTTGGATTCCGCAAAACATCAGTCAGGCTCTCATCGAAAAAGCCCACACAGGTCAGACCGCAGCGCATGGTGGCGTGGCCAAAACTTTAGAGCGGCTAAAACGTTTTTTTTTTATTGGCCAAGAATGCCCACACAAGTTAAGAATTACGTTAAAAATTGTCAAACATGCAAGGAAACCAAACCATCTAATCAAAACCTTCGTCCAGAGATAGGTAATCAGGTAGTCACCGACAGGCCATTCCAAAAATTGTACCTAGATTTTTTGGGCAAGTACCCAAGATCGAAAAATGGCAACTGTTACGTTTTTATAGTGCTAGATAATTTTTCTAAATATACGTTTATAAAAGCTATGAGAGAAGCCACCGCAGTAAATGTCATTGAATTCCTAATACAAGAAGTATTTCATAAATTCGGCGTACCGGAAGTTATTCACACCGACAACGGGGTTCAATTTATTTCTAAGAGTTTTCAGAATATGATTAGTACTTATAAAATACAACATATAAAAACTCCAGTGTACCAGCCTAGTAGTAATGCTTCGGAAAGAGTTAACCAAAGTATTTTGTCAGCCATAAGAGCATATTTAAAGGAGGACCAAAGAGACTGGCATCTCTATCTCTCAGAGGTAAATTGTGCGCTAAGAAACTCTTTCCATAGTGCCATTGGTTTCACGCCGTTTTACGCACTATTTGGCTATCATATGTAATCGAGCGGAGAAGACTATAAATTAAGCCGAAAATTACATTCAATAACAGACCATCGTATTCTAATGAAACCAAACGAAAGAATGGAAATAATTAGAGAACAAATAAAAGACAACATGGCCAAAGCATATTCAAAAAGTGCAGAAAGATATAACAAGAGAGCTCGAAAAGTTAAATTCATCGCAGGACAGGAGGTCTATCGCCGGAACATGGTGCAGAGTAATTTCGAAAAGAATATAAACGCTAAGTTTTGCCGAAAGTTCTTAAAATGCAGAGTGGTCCGTCCTGTAGGGAACAACATGTATGAGCTCGAGACACTTGACGGAAAGAAAATAGGTATATATCACGTCAGGGACATTAAGGTATAAGTAACTACAAGTTTCTAGGCCGCTGGTAATGGTTAGGTTCAATTAAGAATGAATGGTGCAATATTAGGATATAAGGCAAGTAATTATTATATTTTTATTTATACAAATTAATTGTCGTATCGTCTTAAAATTGCAATTATACCGGTGATGGCATAAATGTCCATGAAAAAAAATTAAAGTACCTGATAGCTAGTAAAATTATAATAGTCTACATACCCGTATTTTTCTCCTTATTGTGCAATACTAGTTAGTAAGTTCCATCTGTGATATTTCTGCAAATACCCTGTGATTTAATACACTGTGATCGTCGTCAAGTTACTGCATCAAAAATTTGATGAAGGATCATTGAAAATATCAAACATCAAGATATTAATGAGAAAAAAAGCCTAAAAAAAATAAAGACAAAAGGAATCACAAAGTAAACTCTTATATGCATATGAGTTACAGAAATGCTTCCCGTAAAATGTCCGACCCTGTTAGGGCATATGATGTGTTTCAGGTAGGAGACCCTTAATTCTCTAGATGCTCTCATATTAGACCATCTTTGAGAATGACCGAATCATTAGATCAACCATAATAGGAGGGAAAGATTAGAGGCGTTACCCGTGTATCAGCTAAAGACCTAAAAGAAATAATAATTAGAAGTGCAATACAAAAAGAAAATTATAATAAAAACAATAATGATAAATAAATAAATAAATGACAGTGGTTTATACCATGTAGAAAAGCAATAAGACAATATTTATAGTTATATTTGATTAAATGAAGTATAAACAAAATTACTAAGACATAGCACTGTAGGTGCTCAATGGGTAAAGAAAACCCATTACAAGAAATTTATATATTAAGGTCTCTTAGTTTATTGGGTGGCCACTATGATTTTCTTACCCGAGAAAGTTCAGAAGTAGGCTGATGCTCTAGAGGATGAGGAATGAGGTTTCCGACATTGGAGCATAGCATAGTTAGGGTTGTACTCCAGCACCGTCAGTCTAGGGAAAACAAACATACAATTAGAGTTTGTACATTAAGGGGAAAGTAAAGGAAATTGTGAGAATTGTTACTGAGAGAACACTGAAGATGGCACATAGCCGAAACCGGTCTGTTTGTCAACCAAATTTGACGTGGGATGACGGAAATTCATTCCAAATTGAAATTGTGAATCATTTTTTTTTTCTTACCGTCTATGTTAGGAGTTTAGAAGCCCGGCTAGCTCAGTCGGTAGAGTTTGAGACTCGTGGTCAGGGTGTGGGGGTTCCCACGTTGGGCTGGTGATGCCAATTATTGTCGATGCATTAGTCATAATTCCGCACACCGTTTCCTACTAAGGACTCTTGTAGGACACGGAGTTTTGTTGCGGGTAGTCCAAGCGGAATGACAGCGACGATTGTGGCGGCAACCAACAGACCTACTTATGCCGTATCGTGCGGATCAGAACCTAAGAAAAATGTTAAAAAGAATTTATACACAAAGAAAATAAATTAAAAATTATCATATTCTTACCCAGTGTTTGATGTTTGTTTTTGTTTTTGTTGTTGTTAAATCGTTTATTCTTTTTTTCACAAATCGATTTTTTAATTATAATAATTTATTTTTATTTTTCACATTTAAATTTTCTTTTCTTTCGTCTTGCTTTTTAATTATTTTGCCACAAAGTATAATTTTTTGTTTGCTTCTTTGCCAGCTGTCAGAATTTATCCATTTTATTTTGTTTATAGCAAATAAGATATTGCTAGAAGTGTAGTGTTGGTAGTACTTTGTTTTATAGTACCAACAACACAACATAGTTTAATATATACACATTGGTATCCCTCATTTACATGAGGTGAAAAGAGGTGGATATACATATTAATTTGAAATGAAAACAACAAGAGGGAAATAAAGACGCGATTTAATTGTTGTAATGGCCCAAGAAATAAAATGCATATGTGAAAAAAAAATCGTTAGGATGGGAAAGGTAGAATTGTGGTAGAGCAAACGAGACCTACGTAATTGTTGTAATGGCCCAAGAAATAAAATGCATATGTGAAAAAAAAATCGTTAGGATGGGAAAGGTAGAATTGTGGTAGAGCAAACGAGACCTACGTAGTCAAAAGAAGAAGAAAAAAATTTTGGAAGTTATTTGAATTAAATACAATTTTCCCTGGGAGGACGAAAAGTAAGAAATTTTAATAGCAGAAAAAAAATCCAGAGAACTTAAAAAAAAGATGGACGGTTGCGCGCGAAAAAAATTGGAAAAATTTATGATAATAATTTGGAAAAATGGAAGATAGCTTAGCTCTCATAAGTAGGAAATCTAACCGACTCAATCAGAAAGTAAAAAAATATTGAAGTGTGCACAACATATAAGTTGAACGGAAAAGGAATAAAGAAATTAAAGACAATAAAGTCTTGTGGCAAAGAAAAAATATTGATCTAACTGGGCTCACCAAACACCAGTGTATATAATTAGTTATCCCGCGAACAGAACAGAAAAAACCCAAAATAAAAAGAAAAAAAAAACGTAAGAAATTTAAATGTGTTTTTTTGTTAAAGATCTTGAGCCTTATATAGATTATATTTCTCTTAATGCGAAACATTATAGCTGGCTAAGGCGGTGAAAGCGAGGAATTTCAAAAAAGTAGACCAACCGAAGTGTTCCATTAAGGTTAAAGGAAGTGACAGAACAAGCGAAAAACATCCAGCAAAAATTAAATTGAAGCAGAAAAATAGCGCTTAGCCAGGTAACCTTTTTTTGTCCTTTATATAAGTAAGGAGAGATAAATTCTTGAAAAAGAAATTAACTTTAAAAAAGAAAAGGAAATTAAAATTTGCCAACTAACCTTTGGCACACAGAAATAAAAATAAAAGAACCATATAGCACTAAAAAAATTAAAATATAAATTAAAATCAGGCACACAAAAACGAAATTGGTGCATAATACAAATTTTTTCAAGAAATATTCATATTCAAACTTTATATTAGGTTAAAATTATTGTGTAAAATTAAATGTAATCAGAATTAGTCCTCATCTGTAGTTATCCGTTTGTGTTAATTTATAGCAACTAAATAGTCAGGTCATTGCGCCTAGAAGACACTTTAATTTTTTTTGTGTGGAAACTTTTTCTCTATATAAAAATAGTTCCTCCTGTTGATCGTAGAGGGCAGTCCTAAGAAATAATATTTGCATTTTGTTTCCGGCAAGTCGTGAAATAACAAAAGGCTAACAGCATTAGTAGTTCCAATTAAAGTATTAAATGAGCATATAGTTAAGAAAAATTTACAAGATATCATACTAGCCTTAGGGAGCTCCTTCAGGTTAGGGTTTTTGTTGTAGTAATTTAGCAGAGAGAAATTTTTTCACGAGTGATTTGGACTAGTAATAATAGCCAGAAGTAACTTTATATGTAGACAGATGTGCATAGAAAAATAGCACGCGGAGAAAAAGGAACAAAATTCACCAAAAAAATTAAGGAAGGCAGTTAGGGTACTTCCCTATACATATACATAATTTTAATTTTAGGTTAGAGAACCTTTTTTTTATACTATAAATTTAATAATTCAATACTTACTGTTAGGATTTAATTCTAAATACAAATGTTAATTTTTTTTAATATTGTAATTTCATATTTTTTTGTTTTTATTATTCAGTAAAAAGAGAAAAAAATATTGTAATAGAAGTAAGATTTGGAATTTTATATAGGGTTAAGAATTTATTAAATAAAATATGTATATAAGTGGTTGAAAAAAAAATTGAAATTATAATGAATTTGGCTTAAATTTCGCAGGGTGACGGCATGAAGGTAAGTTAAGGTCGGACAAGTCGGTGGTGTTGTGGGTCACAAAGTAATCGAGTAAAAAAAAATGGACATGATTGTGACATGGTTGGGAGGGCTAAGTAAGAAGCGGAACATCTGCTTCCACAAAGAAAATGGTATCGTTTGTACAGTGCGTGTTTGTAGGTCAATTGTAGAACATATGAGTGAGTTTTTTGTTATTTAAATTAGAATTTTTGTGTGCGGTGCACCCAAATACCCTCTGGGATATGCTCAGCGGTTTAAAGCTAGTCGGAAACCTCATTGGTCCCTGCGGCCGTAACAATACATACATATCTAAATACATGCCTAATTAAAAAAGAGAAAGAATATACATACATATATAAATTTGCATACCTACAGACATACATATGTAGGTATGCACATACATACATATACATACATATATACAGTTCCAACTCTTCATTTCCAAACACTAAAATTTTCATAAACAGTTGTCCACATACATATGTACATATGTTTTTAAATATTTGCACACGCATTTAATTTTCATGAACCCACAAAATTGCAAAAGTTTAAATATATTTATATATAGGAAGTCATATTATTACTATTCCGGTTGGTTCATATGAACTTGAGGATATTGATTTTTTCTTAAAATCAAGCTTAAACGATATTGATGAACCAATTTATATAATAATTGAAGCTAACAATAACACACTTAAAACTGAAATAACCTCATCAATGGATATAGATTTTTCACAACCAAACAGTATAGGAAAGTTGCTCGGATTTAGCAAAAGAAAATTAGAAGTAAATTCAACTGAATATTATAGCACTGATCAAAATCTTCAAAATGATAAATCTTTGGAAGTGGTGATTGTAGATATTAATCAATTGAATACTACAAGGTTATTTGAATCTGACTTACCTACACATATTACGGATGTTAATACAATACGCATTGAAAGCAACTTAACAACCGGATCATTTATTAATAATACTTCGAATCATGCTATTCATGAATTTCCTCTTGATGTTCCTCCAGGATATAAAATAAGCGAAAAACCTCGAAATGTTATTTATTTAACCGTCAACTGTCAGCAAATAAACAACATAACGATTAGAATCTTAAATCAAGACGGTGAACTTATAAATTTTAGATGAGAAAAAATCACTCTTAGACTCCACTTCAAACCAGAATAATGATCATTTACAATAAAATCGTAATGCAAAGAGGATTTCCATTCAATCCCTCATCAACTCACATTCGAGAAAGTATAAAAAATAAAAAACCGTTAACATCATATAATACAGAATACTTAAAATCATTAGGATTTAATCTTCAACCATGAATGAAATACTAAATGTCCTTCAAAAACCTATATATGATGAGAGTATTGTAAAAAGAGAATATCATAGTTACTCTCCATATCTAAAATCATTCAACAACAATGATGAAATTCGTATACCAATTCAAAATCAGGATCTTTTTGTCTTACCAAGTGAGAGTATGATTTACATTCATGGTTTTATAGTAAAGAAGGAAGCAAACAAAGAGGTTCCAGCTATAGATGTGAAATTTAAAAACAACTTTGTTTCATATTTGTTTGATGAAATTCGTTATGAAATTAATGGTTTTGAAGTTGATCGTACACGCAAACTTGGAATTTCATCCACCATGAAAAATTTTGTATCATTGAATAAGGCTGAAAGTGCTACACTAAAAAACGCTGGTTGGTGTCTTAACGAAACTTTTGTGTTAGAAAAAAGTCATTTTAGCTGTTGTATGTTATTGGGAGAACACTGAAGATGGCACATAGCCGAAACCGGTCTGTTTATCAACCAAATTTGACGTGGGATGACGGAAATTCATTCCAAATTACCTCTGAAAATGTTGATGGTGTTTGCTGAAGATTATAACAAAATACTATTAAATTCGAAACATGAGCTCATTCTTCAACGTTCTACATCCGATGAGAGATCATATTATTCTACAAATACAACTGATCATTTGAAATTAACAATTCTGGATATAACATGGAAAATGCCGCATGTTCAACTATCGGACTTTGCAAAATTGGAAATGTTTAAGATAATCAACAGCAAAAATTCTATACCAATTGCATTTCGTAGTTGGGATTGTCATGTAAATCCTGCACTACCAACGAATACAAAGGTTTTATGGAATGTGAAGCTTTTTCCACAAAACGAAAGACCACGATTTCTTATAATTGGTTTACAAAAAGAGAAAAGTAAAGAACAAGGAAATATATTTGACCATTGTAATATCTCTAATTTAAAAGTATATCTAAACTCAGAGTCATATCCTCTTCTTCTTTATTTGCCAATTCGTTTTCCGAATGTAAGCGACCATTTCAATTAAATTTTACATTATTTTAAATGATACATATCATAAGTTTTTGACTATCTCTGAAAAAGTTTCTCGATTTCTCGCCTCGCTAAACAGGTTGCCTGCATCACGGATACCAGTCCACGCTTGTATGTTACTAAGCCAAGTTATTTCTTTTCTTCCTCTACTAGGCCGTCCCTCAACATTTGTTCGCGTGATAATTTGCAACAATCTATATTTTGGGTTCCTCATAATATGGCCCAGATATGCTGTTTTTCGCTTCTTTATGGTGACTATTAGCTCTCTACCTCGGTGCATTTGACTGAGTACTTCTCGGTTCGATACAAAGTGGGTCCATGGAATTCTAAGAATTCTTCGATAGATCCATATTTCAAAGGATTCAAGCTTCTTTACGTCTACTGCTTTTATGGTCCATACCTCCATTGCATATAGAAGAACAGACCATATATAGGTCTTAACGAATCGTATTTTAGTTTCAAGATTAATATCATGGCTGATCAAAACTTTTTTATATTTAAAAAATGCATCTCTTGCCATTTCAACACGGCATCTGATTTCCTTTGAACTATCCCACTGGTCATTGATTGTGACCCCGAGATATTTAAAACTATGTACTCTGTCAACGTGGGAGTTTTTTATCTTCAATGAAGTTGTGTTGTGGGCATTTTTTTTACTGACAATCATATATTTCGTTTTCTGTATATTAATCTTTAGGCCATATGTTTCACTATATTCCGTTAGTTTGTCTAATAGATGTTGGAGTCCAGACATACTATCGGCCAGTATGGTAGTGTCATCAGCATATCTAATATTGTTGAGAAATATACCGTTTATATATATACCTTTTCGAACCTTGCTAATTGATTCTTGGAATATTCTTTCGGAGAATATATTAAATAGTAGTGGTGACAGTATACATCCTTGTCTGACTCCTTTAGAGATTGCAATACTCTCAGTCATCTCTCCATCGACATTAACTTGTGCTGTTTGATGCCAATACAGGCTTCTAATACATTGGATTTCCCCCTTATCCATACCAATGGACATTAGAATTTCGATCAGTTTATCATGTTGCACAGTGTCAAAAGCCTTTTCGTAATCAATGAAGCACAAGAAAACATCCTTCTGTACATTTCTGCATTTCTGAACTAACATCTGTACAGAAAAAAGTGCTTCACGGGTGCCCATGCCTTCTTTAAAACCAAACTGAGACTCACCCATATGTTTCTCGGCTTTTTCATAAATTCTGGAGTGAATTATTCGGAGAAATATTTTGAGAGCGTGACTCATTAGGCTAATGAGTCTATAATCATTACAATGTTTTGCGTGACTTTTCTTGGGAATGGTTATAAAGATTGATTTAAGCCAATCTTGTGGGAACTGGCCAGTATCGTAAATAAAATTAAACAGCTTTGTAAGAAGATGAATGTTATTGCTGTCTATCATTTTCAGTATTTCAGAAGGAATCTCATCAGGGCCACAGGCTTTTTTGTCTCTCAGGGATGCTATTGCTACCTTAACTTCTGTTTGCGTAATCGCAACTCCTGTATGTGATTGTGGTGTCTGCGTTTCAAAACTTGATCGATTGCCATCAGTAAATAATTGTTTAATATATTCATTCCAAATATTTTTTTTTTCTTTAATATCTAAAACAGCTTCGTTGTTATTGTTGTATAGCAATTTTGGAATTGATTTGCGGTATACCCCGGCGGCTTCTTTTAGTTTTTTATGAAGATTAAAATCGTCATGTAATTCTTGTAGTCTTTCTATCTCCTGACATTGACTATTAAGGTGTGAATTTTTTGCAATGCGTATCGCCGTTTGAACCTCTCTATTTAATTCATAGTACATCTCATAATTTCAATTTTTATATTTGCGACGTTCTTCCATTAGTTTCAAAATTTCGTTTGTCATCCATTCTTTTCTTTCCGGTCTTTTGTTGTTTCCAAGAGAATTGTCTGCTATTGATTTTAGAGTATCTCTAACAGAATTCCATATATTTTCAACATCTTCTCTGTTAACATTACTTAGCTCTCTATTAATACATTCTTTTACATTTGTGCGAGTAGATGGTTCGTCAAGTTTTGCTGTATCAAGTTTCCTATATGTTTTTTTCTTTGTAATTATGGTAAGTTTTGTGCACAAATTTGCCATTAGAAGATTGTGATCCGAAGGTACATCTGCTCCTGGATATGTTGAAGTCCCCGCAATAAATGAGCAGAAACGTCTGTTCATTAAAATGAAATCAATTTGATTTCCTACGATATTCCCTATTCTATCCTGGGGGGATTTCCAGGTATACAGTCGTCTTGCCGGAAGGCAGAAGAGCGTGTTTGCTATTTTCATTTTGTGTTCTTGACAAAATTGGATGAGTCTATCGCCTCTTTCATTTCTTTCTCCTAATCCGTATTGCCCTGTTATACCAGGTACTCTGTCCACTCCTACTTTTGCATTAAAATCTCCTTGAATGATAGTTATCTCTTGAGGTTTCGTAGCTTTCATCACATCTTTAATTTCTTCATAGAAAACTTCCATTTCTTGATCACTTTTATCCGCAGTGGGTGCATATATTTGAATAATATTTATATTTATTGGTTTCGCTTCTAACTTTATGAGTAAGACTCTGTCAGATTTTGGGATAAATCCAGTGACACATTTTGCTACATCATTTTTTACTATAATTCCCACTCCGTTTCTGTGGTTTTTATTAAGGTTTCCCGAGTAGTACATTTTTGCATTCTGAGAAACAAATTCACCGCTGTCTGGCCACCACGTTTCACTTATACCAAGAATATCGATTTTAAGATTGTTCATTTCTTTTATTGTATTAGCAAGTCTTCCCGTTTCATAAAGGCTTGTACCGATATTAAGTTTTTGTTTTGTTTTACCTCCGGGGATTCTTAGCACCCTCGTGTTACCGGAGATTGAGGGCCATTTGTTATTGTGTGTAGTCATAATTGTATGGTTTTCAAGGGACATTACTTCAGTGGTTTCCCGTTGCCTTCTGAAGGGTTTAAAGTTTTCCTTCTTTGTTGCTCACATTAGCTAGTATTTTAACGGGTGTTAGAATACCATTGACCGGTGTCCACCTGCCCCGAAGGGTCGGAGGTCGTGAGTCTTCTTAGTTGGTTACAAAGACAAGGATTGGTTCTGGACTTTACCAAGTTAAAGACGATCAGTTCCGTTACCTTGTATGCCCAACTCTGAACACTGAGTCATATCCATATGATGATTTAAATAATCGTTTTGAAAATGGCCAGTATTCTGTTCTATATAATATGTATACAAAATTTCAACAAAGCTTTTACATGCGAGAACCTGAACCATTGCTGGATGTTAATGATTACAAGTCTTACGCACCGCTTATTGTTGTTGATGTTTCACATCAAAATGAGACTGTTAAAATTGGAGCTATTGATGTACGAATTGAATTTGATACTGAAGCAAACAAACCAATTCCAGAAAAAACATCAGCATACTGTTTAGTTATTCATGATCGCTTAATCGAATACTCACCTCTAACAAGCGAAATTAGAAAAATTATTTAATTATAATATTTCTTTTAAAATTTTTAATAAATGAAAAAAAAAATGTTTATATATATATATATAAATAAAAAAAGATCTTTTTAATTCTTAATCGATGTATTTTATTAAAACATTTATAGTTTCTTTTTAGTTTAGCTTCGAAAACAAAAATTTTAAACATAAATGACCACAATTTATTGTATTAAAATTTCGATATCTATCATAATTATAACTAATGTTTTTTCCTAAATATTTTATTAATTGTTTTGGTGGTTGCAAATTGCCAAAGCTATTAAAATATTCGATTTGATTCTTGTTTTTCCAGTATGCTACCCAATGTGTGCCAGGTCCCTTTGAAGTATCCAGATTGATTATTCCACATTCTTTTTTAAATGTTTTGCTTGGAAGAGTGTTACACATAAACACACCTCTAAAATTTGGAATAAGTTTTGCATATTTTCTCAAGTCTACATCAGAAAGAGCTCTTTTAGGTAGCTTCATTAAAAATTTTGTTGATAAGGTTTTAAATATAATCCAAATCCTTTTTTATATGGTTTTAAGAACATGCCTTTTCCCATCGCAATGGCTTCCATTGTACTATTATTATTTGACTGCATTGATTGCTTTTGTAATGCCAGATACACCACCAGCTAAACCACCAAGTGCGCCCAGTGCAGCGAATATAGGTGCAAGTGGAAGAAAACCTCCAGATTTAGGTAGAGGTATTATTCGAGGTGTTTTTATTAATGATTTTTTTTTCCCTTGAAAATATTGTTTACTACTTTTCGTGAAATCTTTATAGCATCTTTCAAGTTTTCAGTTTTTTTATATTCTTTCTTGCACTTTTCAATGCATGTCTAAATAGTTGATGTTTATTTACTGAAGACAATCTTTTAGTTTTACTAATAACGTTACCCATTCCGAATTTTGTTTTTGTTTTCATTGCATTAGTAACAAACCAAGCGTTTGATTTTTCACCGAAACTACTATCGCTAGCATTAACCCTTTGGCAAGCCTTTTCAGTTAAGATTCTATCAGCAATATGTCTTTTCTCTAAATCTTTATTGTTTGAGTATGCTATATCGTGCTCTCTGCAAGCAGTATCCAATGGATTGATTCCTTGATCACCTCTTTCTAAACGTTTCTTTAATTTTGTTCCAGGTCCACAAAATTGATAACCGGGTAAATGAAGTTCAATGGGAAGTTTATTAATTATTTTTTTCAGAAAACCTTTACCGATGAAGTATGGATGACGACTGAATATCTTTTTATAAATGATTGTCATATCTATTTATACTTTATCGATTAAAGATTAAAATCAAATTGATTGAAAACAAATAAAAGAGACTGGTTTATATATTATGTTATCATTAGATTTCAGAATGCGTTTTTTTAAACAACATAAAAGGATTAATGTAAAGAATATTGAATTAAAGTTCGATTCATCAAATAAAATTCGTCATAGTTCATTACTACCGAATTCTATTCGAGCTCTTATTGTGGGTCCATCAAATTGTGGAAAAACAAATGTGATGATCAGTCTTATTGAAAGTCCTCAAGATTAATTATTAAACTAATAGCTTCTCAACTATTAAACCGCTAACTGCTAAACTGATCTGTTTTGGATCTGTTTCTAATTCAATCTATAAATATGTATACAAATCTAGTTAATAATCTTATTAAAACTCGAAATATTTTAAAAAAGAAATATAAGAATATTTTGCTTGGAGAAATTGCAAATGATGAATTGTTGGAAAAGACATTTAAACCAATATCAAAACCATTAAAAGAATTAGTTCAATCAACTAATAATAACATTATAAAACATGAAAAATATCCGGATAACTCTTTTAAACATGATCTTGAGAATAATAAAGTTGCCTTCAGTACACCATAAAAAGAGTAAGTTTGATTATAACACGTTTTCTCCAAGCTTTAATAACAAGATAATCGAGAAAAGTTCAAACACGTTTCAATCATTTGATGATGATGAAAATGACCATGATGACTATGATGATGATGATGATGATAATAATGATAATGTTGATAATGAGGATGATAACAATGATGATGATAACACCATTGCAATACATCCCAATAACAGTATTCAATATAATTTATCAAAAGTTAACTTAAATATATATGATAAAACCTATGGTTCTCATAAGGATAAAAATCAAATATGGAGACTGGGTAATGAACCCATCGCTTTCAATTCAACCAATATTACTGTAGGTAATTTAAAATGGCCCTTCACATCAGGCTTATATGAATTGTTAGTTTGTAAGAAACCAATCAGTTATAATAAAACAGATTTAAATAATTATAAACAAATATTGGAGATGACTAATGCCCATAAACGAAATAACAGTATTAATGGTCAAATTAAAGGAAATCGTTCAATTAAATATACAACGATTATTAAAACCCTATTTAAACAACAGAAAATTCATAAGGGAAAAGGTTTAATGAAATTGAATAGAAAAAAGCATAATTATGTTTATTGGGATGATCCTAATGAATTGGTTGATAGATTGCGTCTTTTGATTTCATCAACAACAGCTGGTCACTCAAATCATAATAATGAAATTGTATCAATTATTGAGGAATTGAGAGAAGCAAAAATTATTATATAAATAGACTTAAAAATGTTTAACAATTCATATTCATAAAATGCCTATCGATAAGTTTGGACATTATATTGAAAAATCTGTAAGATACCAAAATCAACATTTCAAGATTCATTTGGATAGTGATCGTAATTTCAACTTTAACTTGCGGAGAATAAAAAATATTGCTAGTCCTGTATTGGAAAACGATGCTGTAAACAAAATTTACATGAAAAGTTATTTAAGTGAAATAAAGAAACAACTGGATACAATGTATATGGAGAGAATTAAGGGAATGGAGGATCGTTTTAACGAAATAATACAACAACAAAACGTGTCGATTACAGAAAAATTTGATAATGTAGAAACACGTTCAAGTAAATTAATACATGATCAAAGTATAATACTAAATAATCTCAATCAATCACTAAAAGAAATGAGATCATTATTTAATTACAAAATTGATTCAGTTGAAGAACGTCTAAATGAAAAACGAAGCTCATTACAAACCATTTAAACATAGATATATAAATCGTTTTTGATTTAAATTCAATATCAGCAGCATTTAAATTGATGTAATCTAAGATAGACGTTAGAAATGGAGCGACAAGAAGTGGTTCAGGAGCTTCATAAGCAAGCACGTAGAAATTTCATTCGACGTCGAGTGGTGATCAAGGGAATTGATGATCTTTGGCAAGCAGATCTTGTTGAAGTGGGTGTTTACTCAAAATATAACAAAGGCTATAGATTTATTTTAACAGTTATAGATACATTTTCAAAGTTTGCTTGGGCTGTACCCGTAAAATCTAAAAGTAGTGAAGATATAACCAATGCTATACAATCTATTTTTTCGCTAAAGAGAATTCCAAAAAACTTGCAAACAGATAATGGTAAAGAGTTCTATAATAAAATATTTCAAAACTTGATGATAAAACATGATATCAACCACTATTCTACATATAGTATCATGAAAGCGTCTATTGTAGAACGATTTAATAGAACTCTAAAAGGAATGATGTGGAAAAATTTTAGTCTACAAGGAAATTATCAATGGATACATATATGCAAGGATTTAATTAATCAATATAATAATAAAAAGCATAGAACAATTGGAATGACGCCAAAAACAAGTCTATAATCATCCCAAAATATATAAATTTGGTAAACTAAAAGTTGGAGATCACGTTCGAATTAGCAAATATAAACATATTTTTTCAAAATGTTATTAAAACTAAGGGACACCAGGCGTACGTAAAATGGTTGGGATTTTCCAATCAACATAATTCTTGGATCAATAAAGATGAACTTCAATAATATTATATATAATTCAATATGAGATTTATTTTTTTGCTATTTTTTATTATATTATATAATTTTCAAACAAATTAATAAATAAAATATATATACATAAATAGTATTGTTTTGATTTTTATTTCTAATCAACTTTGTTGTGTATGGTTAGGATCAAGCTTTTGTATTCAAACAACTTAATTAAATCAACTGTTTCAAACACATTCATACATATCAATGAAAAAACCACAACAGAACTTTTAACAACAGAACAACAATACAATAGGGTGGCACTTATATCATCGTTGTTAGTTTTCTCATACAAAATTAGTATACAAATCCTAACCAACCCCAGCCAAACCCCGCTTAAACCCAGGCCAAACCCAGGCAAGCCAAGCCAAGCCAAGTCGTGCCAGGCCAGTTGCCGAATCTCATTACTCACACACAATTTCAAAAACTTCCAGGTATATAAGTGCCACCCTATTTCAAGCACACATTCATACACATCAATCAAAACCACAACAAACTAACAGTGACGACAACAACCCTCTTTTGTTATAAAACTAACAGTGAGGACAACAACCCTTTGCTCCCTGCTCTTGTTTCCAGAACTCTCACCAACACCCTACTAACATAGATTATAGAATATTTTAAGTTGTCTTTCAAAAATCTACAAACGCTTTGAAATGATGCTGATCCATCGTTCCAGTATAGATGATGATAGGTTTTTGTTAACCAATTTGCTTCTCTCTGCTTTTGTGCCGATAAACATAGGAAATCATACGGAGGTTTTATAATTAAATTGATGTGTTCATTATTGCTGAAAACAACTGCTACTTCTTTGACAATAAAATTGTTTGAATTATTTTTGAAACCTTGCAAGTCTATGAAAACCTTGTTATCCTCCATATTACTGAATTTATAAGAGTTTCCGAACTTGTCCTTTTATAGGAATATATTCAATTATACGATCATGAATAAGAATACAGTAAGCTGATGTCTTTGATGGAATATTTGTGTCTGTTTCAAATTAAATTTTTATATCAATTGGTCCGTTATTGATCGACTCGTTTTGATGGCTAACATCTACTACAATAATCGGTGCATTATTTTTAAATTCTTGAGCGGTGAGAAGCGGCTGAGACTCTCTCATGTAGTAGATCTGTTGAAATCTTATATACATATCATATAGAATTGCATAACGCTCATTTTTAAATTTAATATTTAGATCATCATATGGGTATGATACTGAATTTAAATGAACTTTTAAATTGGTCAGATCACAATGAACAAACTTATTTTCTTGTTGAAAAGCAATCAATACGAAACGGGGGCGTTCTCTACTTGCGGCTAATTTAACATTCCAAATATGACTTGTTCCTGTATTTCATTGTGGATTTACATGACAATCCCAACTACGGAATGCCATCGGTATAGAAGCACCATTGTTAATAATTTTAATCATATTCAGCTTACAAAGATCAGATAATTGTACGTGTGGAATTCTCCATGAGATGAGTGAAATTGCAAGTTTTGCTTTTTCAGTAGAAACGTTCGAGTGTAGAAGATTTTCATCATTCTTATTACGTAAGAATATCAATTCATGCTTTCCATTTAGTATAACTTTATTATAGTCTTCAGCGAATCCTAAAAGCATCTTAAGTGGTACATAGAAATTAAAGTAGCCATTTACAAGTTTCAAATCATCAATTTTATTCCAACCAGCATTCTGCATTCCTGTGCTTTCCGTTGGTGATAAAGAAACCAAGTTTTTTATGGTGCTTGTGGCTCCTAATATCTTGTATGATCAATTTCAATGCCATTCAGCTCATAGCGAATTTCATCAAATAGATATGCCACAAAGTTGTTTTTTAATTTGAAATTAGCTGTAGATTTAGAGGTTTTCTCATCTACAACAGATCCTTCCATAACTTTCACTAGGTAAAACATACAAATCTTGATTTTGTATTGAAATGCGTATTTCATCATTATTGTTGTAAGATTGTAGGTATGGCACATATGTATGATAGTCCTTTTTGATTATATTTTCATCAGACAATGGCTTATCCAATACATTTATTATTGAACGCATTTTGTCTTCAGTTTGAAATTAAGAAACTTTAGAAAATTTTTATTTGTTGTTGTCAACGTTTTTTGATGAATTGATCTTTTCAATTGTGGTTTAGGTTGTGATAATGTTTTAGGGTTGCCTGTTGTTGCTGTTGTTATATTTTTCGATATACTTGAGTTGTATATCAACATTATTTAATTGGCCTTAAATGAATTCTTATTGTTATTTCCTCTCCTCGAAAATTAATTAAATCGCCGTACTGATCAACTATAGCCTGGAGGCACATTAATCGGAAACTCATGTAGTGTATGCGATTTGGAATTGTTCATATATGTATTAACAGTGATACTACTTTCAATTCATAATAGATTCACCTTGAAAATATTAACTGGAAGATCTGAATAATGATCTGCGTTTGGAGTTAGGATTTTATCGTTGAATCCTAAGAGTTTTCCAATTGTATTTTCCTTATTAAAATATATTGGATCCGTAGAGCTATTAACTTTAACCTGCATTGTGTTATTATTGGCTTCTATAAAAATTTTATTTTCTCTACCATATTGTTTGTATTCTTCCTCTATATAATCAACTATGTCATTCAATTCATAAGATCCAATTGGTATTTCAATCACATTTTCACCTATATGAAACAAATTGTTGTAGACATCAACATTTGGAATGCTATTATACGAATGAAAATTTAGTTAGAGCACATTCATATGTCTCATTTAACTCAATAGGAGGGAAGTAATTGGCTGATAACTCTGAAGTGTTGGAGCTCAGAGTAAGTGTTATTGACATTATGCCTGCTTGATTGTAAATGAATAAAGTTTAACAAACAATATGGTTTATAAAATTTAATCTTTTTTGTTTTGAATTTACATTATAATTTTTAATACTAAATGGAATAATTCTTAATACAATAATTCTAAATATTTTGCTTCAACTATAATATTTCATCTTTACTTATCCAAGAATTGTGTTCATTAGTAAATCCTAACCACTTAACATACGCTTTATCTCCTTTAGTTTTAATAATCTTTTCAACTAGATATATATTTGGAAATCTAGTTTTTGAGAGTTCTTCATCGTAAAATCCACCTTGAATGAGATTACCACGATAATCCTCTAATATGTATGGTGCAGGATATGTATTTTGAATTGTTTTAATAGTGAAAATTTCTGTTGTCCAATTTGGAGTATAACCTTTTTCAAATGTATGTTTGTATTTGCTTATGCGCACATGATCTCCAACATTAAATTTCGAGATTTTATACATCTTCAAATGACTGTATACTGTATTTAATAAGTTTTTCTCATTTGTTGAGTTGACTTTAATTGGAGGCATTTTGATGGTACGATGAACTTTACTGTTGTATGCTTTTAATAGATCTTTGTAGATATCCAACCAGTTATACGAACCATTAAAACTAAATTCTTTCCACATCATCCCTTTTAATGTTCTATTAAATCGTTCTACTATTGATGCTTTCATTGTGCTATACGTTGAATAGTGATTAATTTTGTGCTTATCCATCAATTTCGCAAAGTTTTTATTAAAAAATTACCATCGTCTGTTTGTAGGTTTTTTGGTACTCGTCCCAGTTGAAAAATATCTACCATTGCTTGTGTTGTTTCAAGTGCAGTTTTTGTTTTCAGCGGTACTGCCCATGCATATTTTGAGAATGCATCAATTATGGTTAACAAAAATCTATAATTTTTATTGTCTATAGAGTAATTCCCCATTTCAACTAAATCAGCTTGCCAGAGATCGTCTATTCCTTTCATCACAACTCTACGACGTGCAAAAGATTTTCGAGCTTGTTTATGGAGTTCGTTAACTAGATTTCTTTTTGAAGACATGTTTATAGTTTTAAGAATTGTTATGGATACGTTGTAATCTGCTTGATGAACTTTTACTTATTGATGCGAATATGTAATTTTCCAATCTATAAATCTTTTCATTTAACTTTTCTTTTGTAGGCTCTCAACAAATCTTTGTAGATAACCATCTTCCAAAAATGTATTGATTTTGGAAATATTTTCTTCAATTTTCTTATTCTTTTCCAACTGCAATGTTGTTGCATGTTGTAGCATTTCGAGTTGAATTCTAAAAGTATCATACATTTTCTTGTTATCTTCCTTAAAGTATTTTAATAGTTTGTATTCTATGTCTTCGATTTGATTTTGCAGAAACAATTTACTGATAACATCGTTTTCCTCCACAGCCTTTTCCACATTTTTGATTCTTTTGTTTTGGACATCGATGTTGTTATTCGTATCCATAAAGAACCCCAACAGTCTAGGGGCATTTTTCAGTGAAATTATATCGCTTGTACCGTTTAGATAGTGTCCAAACTTATCAACAGACATACTTTACATAGATTATTGTATTATATTAGCTTCGCGTAGTTCTTCAATAATTGATACAATCTCGTTATTATGATTAGTATGGCCAGCAGCTTGTGATGCTATCAATAGACGAAGTCGATCTACCAACTCATTTGGATCGTCCCAGTATATATAGTTTGGTTTATGGGGGTTAAATTGCATCAATCCACCACCTTTATAATTAGATGATACCTTATTTGCTATTGCTTTTGATACAGACTGTTGGCTTTGCTCTTTAAACATCTTTTTAATAATATGTTTATATTTATATGCTTTTGTTCCCTTGATTTGACCATCAGGTTTATATTCTCTTCTGTACGCTTTTGTACTAATTAAGATTTTTTTGTAGAGTTCTAGCTCATATTTATCATAGTTTTTTGGCGTTTTATGAAACATTAGAGAAAACAGTCCTGGCGTTAGAGCCCATATTTGACCACCAACCTGTATTTTACCCTCATTTAATTTGAGGTTACTATCACCAAATTTCCATTCATTATTGAAATCTTTATGTGGTCCATAGTTAGTATCTAATTCATTTCTGCCCTCCAAGACTGATAAGTCAGTGTAACTCTCTTCAATATTTGAATTCTGTGAGTAAAAATTATCATCATCCTCATTGTCACTATTACTTTCATTAGAATCATTGAATGATTTGCTATTATCAAATATTGCTCCTTCTACAAGTTTCTTTGGTGTGCTTGTCTCCAATTTAATTGTTGATTTATTAATATGAGAACTGTTAGTTTCTTCAATTTCTGTTTTCATCTTATTCTTTTTTTTTTTGATAATTCTATTGATATTGTTAAAACTATTTATAAATTCATTTAAGGGGTCTGTTATAGGTTTGAAAGTATCTCTATTAGTATTGGAGATCATGTGCGCATAAGCAAATACAAACATACATTTGAAAAAGGTTATACTCCAAATTGGACAACAGAAATTTTCACTATTAAAACAATTCAAAATACATATCCTGCAACATACATATTACAGGATTATCGTGGTAATCTCATTCAAGGTGGATTTTACGATGAAGAACTCTCAAAAACTAGATTTCCAAATACATATCTAGTTGAAAAGATTATTAAAATTAATGGAGATAAAGCGTATGTTAACTGGTTAGGATTTACTAATGAACACAATTCTTGGATAAGTAAAGATGAAATATTATAGTTGAAACAAAATATTTATAATTATTGTATTAAGAATTATTGCATTTACTATTAAAAGTTATAATGGAAATTCAAAACAAAAAAGATTAAATTAAAATAAAAACGCTTTTTATAAACCATATTGTGTGTTAAACTTTATTCATTTACAATCAAGCAGGCATAATGTCAATAACGCTTACTCTGAGCTCCAACACTTCAGAGTTATCAGCCAATTACTTCCCTCCTATTGAGTTAAATGAGACATATGAATGTGCTCTAACTGATTTTCATTCGTATAATAGCATTCCAAATGTTGATGTCTACAACAATTTGTTTCATATAGGTGAAAATGTGATTGAAATACCAATTGGATCTTATGAATTGAATGACATAGTTGATTATATAGAGGAAGAATACAAACGATATGGTAGAGAAAATAAAATTTTTATAGAAGCCAATAATAACACAATGCAGGTTAAAGTTAATAGCTCTACGGATCCAATATATTTTAATAAGGAAAATACAATTGGAAAACTCTTAGGATTCAACGATAAAATCCTAACTCCAAACGAAGATCATTATTCAGATCTTCCAGTTAATATTTTCAAGGTGAATCTATTACGAATTGAAAGTAGTATCACTGTTAATACATATATGAACAATTCCAAATCACATACACTACACGAGTTTCCGATTAATGTGCCTCTAGGCTATAAAATAGCTGAGATTCCTAGAAACCTCATTTATTTACGTGTGAACTCCAGAGAGGTAGGTTCACTAACGCTACGAGTAGTTGATCAGTACGGCGATTTAATTAATTTTCGAGGAGAGGAAATAACAATAAGAATTCATTTAAGACCAACTAAGTAATGTTGATATACAACTCAAGTATATCGAAAAATATAACAACAACAACAACATACAACCCTAAAACATTATCACAACTTAAACCACAATTGAAAAGATCAGTTCATCAAAAAACGCTGACAACAGCAAATAAAAATTTTCGAAAGTTTCTTAATTTCAAACTGAAGACAAAATGAGTTCAATAATAAATGTATTGGATAAGCCATTATCTGATGAAAATATAATCAAAAAGGACTATCATACATATGTGCCATACCTACAATCTTACAACAATAATGATGAAATACGCATTTCAATACAAAATCAAGATTTGTATGTTTTACCTAGTGAAAGTTATATATATGTGGAAGGATCTGTTGTAGATGAGAAAACGTCTAAATCTACAGGTAATTTCAAATTAAAAAACAACTTTGTGGCATATCTATTTGATGAAATTCGCTATGAGCTGAATGGCATTGAAATTGATCATACAAGATATTTAGGAGCCACAAGCACCATAAAAAACTTGGTTTCTTTATCACCAACGGAAAGCACATGAATGCAGAATGCTGGTTGGAATAAAATTGATGATTTGAAACTTGTAAATGGCTACTTTAATTTCTATGTACCACTTAAGATGCTTTTAGGATTCGCTGAAGACTATAATAAAGTTATACTAAATAGAAAGCATGAATGATATTCTTACGTAATAAGAATGATGAAAATCTTCTACACTCGAACGTTTCTACTGAAAAAGCAAAACTTGCAATTTCACTCATCTCATGGAGAATTCCACACGTACAATTATCTGATCTTTGTAAGCTGAATATGATTAAAATTATTAGCAATGGTGCTTCTATACCGCTGGCATTCCGTAGTTGGGATTGTCATGTAAATCAGTAGTATATTTATGGGCATTCTGGCACACCAATTAGAATCTAATTAGATTTGGCCTCCTTATGGAAAAAATACACGTATAGGCATTCTGGCACACCAATTATAATCTAATTAGATTTGTCCTCCTTATGGAAAAAATACACATATGGGAATTATGGCACACCAATTAGAATCTAAATAGATTTGGCCTCCTTATGAAAAAATACACGTATGGGCATTCTTGCACACCAATTAGAATCCCACTAGATTTGACCTCCTTATGGGAAAAATTCACGTATGGGGAAAATACACGTATAGAGATACTGAGTCATATAATGAGAAAAATGTGATCATTCTGTTACACATGCATTCATATATTTTTCCATGTGTATGCTTTTACAATAAAGAGAAATTCAAATGAGATATTTTTTTCGCACAATGTCAATGAGATTCTCATTTGAGTAGTTTTTATTAAAACCTAAAATAAGAGTTTTACTATCCAGCACAAATTGATATAAAAGAACGTTCAGATTTTTTTGTTTATTATTGTTCTTCACAGTTACTTGAAATCACATTAAACAAAAGTTAAAGCAGCTTTTCGCATTAAACAAAATGGTAAGTATACAGTTTTATAATATATAAAAAATATTTTATTTATTATATTGATGCTGTAGAAAAAATATACAAATATTTATACATATTATATGATTGTTTTTATTTGATTGCTTTTAGATCTATCAACAGTTAATTAACATAGCCCAAGGAATAAAATCAGAGTACACGAAAATTGATGATATTCCCTTAAATGAACCATTAAAAATTTTAAATTTTGAGTGGAAGGTTACACAATATGGATCCAAAGTCATAGCATATTTGGAGAACAATAAATGGTTTTATCTACCTCAAAGAATGGTTAAATATTTAAACCGAGAGGATCCTTACTTAGCCAATATGAATAAAAAAATTTGGACAATTATTTACAAAGGACGACAATCGCCAAATGGTTCTGCAATATTCGAACTAAACTACAGCTAATTTTTTTAATAAACATAACTAGTTTTGTAATGTTGTAAATCTGTATATTATAAAACAATAAATGTACATATGTGGTAATGTGAAATGAATCTCGATTATGTATTTATTTTTGCACATGCGTAGACTTGCATTTTATTCGCTTTATATATTTATTCTTCATTTTAAGACATGCGTAGGCTTGCATTTTAAGAAAAAGTATAAAACAATTCAAAATTAATTGAAAAGTTAAACATGCATGAGCAAGAAATAAGGTCAAAAATATGCTGCATTATTTCCTATTTTATTTCATTTGTTGTTTTTAATCTTTCTATGAAAAGGTAGTAAAATTTAAACATTTGTTTGTATGGAAAAACTCTTAAGAACGAAAGACATGCGTATGCTTGCTTTCACGTATTTTTGTCATAGTGTGTGGCTGCATTAACTATTTTTATTGAAGGACACACATTTTTTTCTACTTCAATGTTTTAAAATGCAATAATTTATGAGGCAATAAATCTGGTATGGTATGTTTGTTACCTAAGAAAAAATTGTATGGAAATTTTTCAAACAAGGGTGATTAACAGTATATGTGTATGTAGTAGTGCCTCTAGAAAAGTATAAAATCAGCTATTTTTTCGAACAAAATTCTAGTTCTGTGAAATTATTACACATAGTAAGATTTATGTGAAATTATTCGACGTAAAAAGATTTATAAAACTTTAAACATGGAATGTAAAAAATATATTTGCGAAATATGTAAATTAATTAGTTTTTCCACATGGTGGAACAAAAAAAGACACTATTTAAAACAACACAACGTTGTATTAAGAAAGCCTATATGGAACACTCCGCTGTACCATAATGTTATGAAGGCTAATTTAAAAAAAGCAGAATCAGAAGCAGCAATAATAATATCATCAGAAGCAACAACTACATCAGCAAAAGCAACACCAATAACATCATCTGAAACAGCAATATCAGAAACAACAACTACATCAGCAGAATCAACACCAATAACATCATCTGAAGCAGCAACATCAGAAACAACAACGATATCAGCAGCAACAAGAACAGCAATATCATCAGCAGAAACAACACCAACAATATCATCAGAAGTCACAACATCAGAAACATATCATCATCTTCGCGATGGAGATGATGATATCTTTCTAAATATTAAATTATCGAAAGAAATTATTCACATTAGTGAAATAATTATGCTGCCTCCATTTGATGTAGCATCATACTTGGCCCTATATGATGGCCAAGATGATGTATTAATGGAGGCAGTAAATAAAATTCCACTAGTCTAGAAAAACTTATCATTGAATAAATAAAAAAAATATATAAAAATTTAAATGTATGTCTTTCACTAAATTTTATTATTTCTCTTTTTTATTAATTAGATTTTTTGAAAATTACAATTTTTACATTTGCTAATATTATATATGTTGTAATAAAATTTCATAAGTGTGGTTGTTTCTTTCTCTATTTCAGTATTACGTATCCTATGTTGTACACATGAACAGGTATCTGGTCCACATGTCTCATTTTCATTAGACCAACAGCAATTGTAATAATGCTCTCCATGTTTACTTATCGTTGTTTTCAAATTATTTGTCCCTTCTAGATGTGATTGAATAGTCATGAGTTTATATTTATCTTCATCGGAAATAATATGGGAACACCGTTTTAAGAAATCGTACATATCTTTTAGAATCATCCTTGTTAATGAGAATGACTACATATGTAGACAAAGTGTTTGTGAATAAACTTTAATGATGTTAGATTAGATATTTATACCATTTTTTAATTTATTTATATCTACAATAGTTTTCTTATTTCATTTGTCAGGGGGATATATTCAAACATTTTATCATGTATAATTAAGCAATAAGCAGACATATTAGCGGGGATATTTTTTAAGGTTTTTATTTCAATCCGTATGTCGATTGGTCCAGTTTTGATTGATTCATTTTGATGTGTTACATCCAATACAACTATTGGAGCCAAAGCTTTGAAATTTTCTCTTGTTAATAGTGGTTGAGGATCGCGTGAATAAGAAATTGATTGAAACTTTAAATACATATCATATAGTATGGCAAAACGATTTCTATCAAATTTTAGGTTTAGATCATCATAGGGATATGTACTTTTATATCTGTCAAATCACAATGTTGAAATTTGTTGGCACTGTTTCGAAGACCCAAAAGTAGGAAACGTGGTCTTTCGTTTTCGCTGGCTAACTTAACATTCCATAAAACCGTTGTACTTTCTGGAAGTGACGGGTAGTAATACATATCCCAACTTCTGAAAGATATATTTAAAGGATGGCGATTGTTAATTGTTTTAAACATCTGCAATTTGTAAGCGTCAGCAAGTTGAATGTGTGGTATTTTCCAAGAAATATTTAAAATAGACAACTTAGTTTTTTCGGTTGATACATTAGATTTTAAAACTTGTTTATCATCTTTAGATCGTAAAAGAATCAATTCATGTTTAGAATTAACTATTATTTTATTAAAATCTTCAGCAAATCCAAGTAAGAATTTTAGTGGCATACAGAAATTGAAATAACCGTCTACAAGTGTAAGATCATCATTATTATGTGGCGACCATCCTGCATTTACTAGATTATCACTTTCTGACTTATTCAGCGACACAAAGTTTTTTAATTCTGTTGCAATACCCAAATGACGTGTACGATCAATTTCTACACCATTGATTTCATATCGAATTTCGTCAAACAGATGTGCAATACAATTGTTTAAGAGACGTATAGATGTGGAAGCTGTTGAATCTTCCTTTGTTGCAAGCCCTTCAATGTATAGAACACTTTCGCTGGGTAAAACATATAAATCTTGATTTTGAATTGTTATACGAATTTCATCATTATTTTTGAATAACTGTAGATATGATGTGTAGCTGTGATACTCCTTTTTTATAATTGAACTATCCAAATGTGGTTTTTGTAAAATATTAATAATATTACTTATTTTATAGAATTTTTCAGGCTCGATAACTATTTTTTTAATATAAATCCCAAATTTATTAAAAACTTTTTATTAACTTCACTAAGAGTGTTACTTAGTTCAGGCTTAATACCTTCAATTTTTCTTTTATACTTTTCTGATTGACTTTCACAGCGCGATGACTTTTCTGATTTGTATTTCGTTGTTGTTGATGCTAGAATGAAGTCGGACTTATTTTGCAACTCACTTTTATTAAATATAATCATTCTCTCATAGGCTTTAAATGTAATCTTATTGTTATTTTTTCACCGCGAAAGTTAAATAAATTTCCGTTTTGATCGACGACTTTCAAAACAAGACTATTAACTGATTTTGAATTCACGGGTAAATATATCACATTCGATGGCACCTCTTTTATTTTATATCCAGGGCTAACGTTAAGTGAAAACTGATGTAAAATATGTGCAGACATGTTATTTATATATGATCCGCTTACAATATTACATTCAACGATTATTGTATTTAGTTTTGTTATATCTATTGTTTTATCCGAGTAATGATCAATATCTGGTTCTAATACTCTTTCGCTAAAGCCCAATAAGGAGCCGATAGAGTTCTTTTTATTGAAATAAATGGAATCAGTTGTGCTTTTGGTGTATGTTTGTAATGTATTTCCGTTCATACCTAGTCCAAATTTTATTTTAGCTTTCATTGCATTCGTTACGAACCAAGAGTTTGCTCGTTTTTTTAAATTACTATCTTTAGATTTTACTCGTTGCCAAGCCTTTTCAGCTAGTATTTGATCAGCTTGATGTCTTTTATTAATATCTTTTGACTGTGAGTATGCAATATCATGTTCTTTGCAAGCCGCATCCAATAAATTTATCCCTCTATCTCCTCTTTTCCGTCGTTTTTCTATCTTTGTACCAGGACCACAAAACTGATATCCAGGTATATGTAGTTCTACTGGTAATTTATTTATTAAGTTGTTGACGAATCCTCTTACAGTCTTATACTGATCTCGTTTATAGCTGTTACTATAATTTATAACCATATATACCCACTTTGATAGCCGCTACGTGCCTTCATGCCAAACCTAGAAAGAAACAATTATATACACATTTTAAACATTTGATAAGTTAATTTGAAAAAATTTATATTTATAAACGTATTTATCTAACAAATAACCCTTATATACTTATATAAAATATATTAATAATTTTTTTTATATCGTCTAGTTAAAAAAAAACTTTTTTAACGTGCTATAGCTACACATATCTATCTGATCACTGTTTTAAACAAATACGTGAGATTTAAGGTTCTATCGTTATCAAGAAAATTAGAAGAAGTTTACAGTAGGTTTCTGTTTGAGTAGGATATGTCCCAAAGCCCAAGTGATACAGGGGCCAGGAAAAGAACAAGTCAAATACAATTTGACTTAAATAGGTCTACTCCTTTTTCGTTCGGTAAAACGTACAAATCTAACACTCCAACCCGAAAATTAGTGTCTATTAGAAATATGGAAAGAGATCAAGGCCCAGGTTATTCAATGCCTCAAATCATAGATAAATCACGAACGATAATTACAAATAACCCGTCTATCAGTGCAGCTTCACATGTGGATGATAATATGCAGGGAGCATTTAGTATGCCACATGAAAATATTAGAGATATGTCAATAGATTATGTAGGAATAGGTGCTGAACAGGGGGTGTCGTCTCAAATAAATGAGATGAGAAGGCAAATGGCTGAATTGACTGCCACCGTAGGGAAAATGGTGTTACAACATACACAGCAAGAAAACAAGAAGCTCCGTGTAGAAATGTTGCCAAACTTGGCGAAAAATAGTGGTAGCAATAACAACATTCCTTCAGGATCGCCACCTAGGAGTTCTAACCATTCTTCGAGGATGTCCTTAGAAAACACTGAGGCACCCAGTTTCAGAAGTCATAATGCTATGCGAATAGACAAATGGGGCTGGAATTCGACGGCAATACAAACAAATTGGCTATCGAAGATTTCGTATTCCGCGTGGAGCGTTTGCAACGTCAATATCATGTGTCATGGAATGAAGTTCTAGACAATTTCCATCTTTTTGTGAAAGGAGTGGCCGAGAAATGGTACTGGTTGTTCATCCAGACAAATTACGTTTCCGAATGGACTACTTTAAAGGAGGCTTTATTGAAGCAGTATCGTTCAACACGATTTAGCTTTGAACTTATGAGCGACATGGTGGAACGAAAGCAACAGCCAGGCGAGGGGATTGACGCATTTTTCTTTGCAATGACGCAAATGAGATCCCGGCTTGACATCTCTATGCCGGAAAGAGAAATGGTGAAGATGCTCAAAAAGAATTTAAGGAAGGACGTAAGGAGTAGAGTCTATCCAATTGCTGTCAGCTCGGTTGAAGAGTTGCGACAGGAATGTATCGAGGCAGAAAAAGTATTTTGCCGAAAGGATACCAAATCCGCGTCTTCCTCAAGTATGTAAATCGGTATTCCAGACAGGTAAACGAATTACATGAAAAGCCAATAGAAAACATTGAAACATATCCTGATCATTTCGAAGAAATAGCGGCAATAGAGGCTGATAAGTTGCAAAATCGTGCCACCAGGGGGTCAATCATTTGCTGGAACTGTCGTAAAATAGGCCACATGTTCATGGATTGTACGTCCACTGAAAGATCCCTATTTTGCTACAGATGTGGCAAACCGGAGGTAAAATCGCCCAACTGTACAAATTGTAAAGCAAAAAACTTGCCCAGGAGCGAGGAAGTAGCGGGAACCCATTCCGTGGAGAATCCGCAAGTAATCCACCACTGAAAGATAAAAATACAATTAATTTAATAAAAACAGTCAAAACTTTTAACCGATTCATTCCTCAAATGCGACACACATATTCGTTAGAAGAACGTGAAAAAAATTACCAAATGGTTAGGGGTAGAATTTTTAATGAGGCCGTAAGTTTTAGAAAAGGAGTTTCAAACAGAATTAAAAAAGTAAGAAATAAATTTAGGGTAAAAAGGAAAATGCGTAGACTAGTGATAGAAACGATAAAAGCCGCAGATAGAAAAAGTGATCCGCGAGCTTATGCCAAAATTAGCTTAGATAATACATTTGTTACAGGCTTACTGGATACAGGAGCTTCAATTAGTCTATTAGGTAAGGGTTGTAGAGAGCTGGTTGATAATCTAGAACTAAATTTCCAGCCGATATATTCAGTGGTTACAACGGCAGACGGAAAACAGCATAGGTTGATAGGGAAGTTGGAACTAGAGACGACATTTAGGGACAAAACCAAGCGCATATGGTTCTATTTGTGTCCAGATTTGGAGCAAGAAGCGTACTTGGGGGTCGATTTCTGGAAAATATTTAGCCTAGCGCCAGAAGTTTTTGAAGCTAATGAAATTGATTATAAACAGGTACAGGATGATTTGCAACTAGATGATCACAAATCCCATCCACATGTACTAAACGAGGAACAAAAAGCGAAATTGAATAAAACTATTGAGTTGTTTCCATCCTTCGAAAAGGAAGGCCTAGGATGTACTCCATTGGGAAAACATAAAATACAGTTAGTAGAAGGTGCAGAACCATTTAAAGATCGACATTATCCGTTGTCGCCGGCCGTACAGGAAATTGTTTATAAAGAGGTAGACACGATGTTATCGTTAAACGTTATTGAAGAGAGCGAAAGCCCTTGGTCCAACCGAACGACTGTAGTTAGAAAACCTAATAAAAATAGATTCTGCCTTGATGCCAGAAAGCTGAACAAAAACATAGATGGGATTTTAAGCAGAATAGATGAAACATATTTCATCAGTAGTGTGGATTTAAAGTTTGCTTTCTGGCAGATTGAGCTAGACGACTGTAGGAAGCCATACACAGCGTTTGCCGTAGCAGGGCGGCCACTCTACCAATTTCGCGTAATGCCTTTCGGACTTTGTAACGCGGCTCAACGACTATGTAGACTAATAGATAAAGTCATATCACAAAAACTAAAAGAAAATGTCTTCACATATCTAGACGACCTGCTAGTAATCTCCGACACCTTTGACAAGCATATCAAGATTCTTGAGGAAGTAGCATCGTGCTTAAGAAGAGCAAATTTAACAATAGGTCTGAAAAAGTCACAATTCTGTTTCCAACAGTTAAAATATTTGGGTTTTATAATTGTAGGGGGTAGTCTGAAAACGGATCCTGAAAAAGTACAGGCTATAAGAGAGATTAGGGTACCGACGTCTCCTCGCGAGGTCCGCAGCTTCCTAGGAACGGCCGGCTGGTACCGCCGTTTTATAAAAGACTTCGCTTCAATATCAGCCCCGTTAACTGACAGGCTTAAAAAAATGAAAAAGTTTGAAATGACGCCGGAAGCCATTGAATCATTTGAAAATTTAAAAAATGCATTGACGTCAGCACCCGTGCTAAGGCATGCGGACTTTACCAAAAGATTTTGGATTCAGTGCGATGCGTGTGACTATGGAATCGGTGCCGTACAGTATCAACTTGATGACAAGGGTGAAGAGCACCCCATAGCGTTTTACAGCCAGAAACTAAACGCTTGCCAAAAAAATTATAGTGTCACCGAAAAAGAGCGCTTGGCGGCGGTGATGGTAGTTAAAAAGTTTCGGCAATATGTCGAGATGATGCCCTTCACTGTTGTTACAGACCACGCTAGCCTGAAGTGGCTAATGTCGCTAAAGGATTTGACAGGAAGACAAGCCAGATGGTCACTACAGCTTCAAGCGTACGATTTCAAAATTCAACACAGGAAAGGTTCAGAAAATGTTGTAGCGGATATGCTGTCACGAACGTAGAAGAAATAAATCTAGAAGATCTGTTTGGATTTGAAACAACAGAGTTCCAAAGTGACGAATACCTAGACCTAATCAAACACATAGAAGAGATTAAAAACAATTTGCCCGACTTAAAAGTAGATGGTGGCCTGGTATTTAAACGAATAGATTTTGATCGTGGCAATGAAACCGAAAACCAGTGGAAAATTTGGATTCCGCAAAACATCAGTCAGGCTCTCATCGAAAAAGCCCACACAGGTCAGACCGCAGCGCATGGTGGCGTGGCCAAAACTTTAGAGCGGCTAAAACGTTTTTTTTTATTGGCCAAGAATGCCCACACAAGTTAAGAATTACGTTAAAAATTGTCAAACATGCAAGGAAACCAAACCATCTAATCAAAACCTTCGTCCAGAGATAGGTAATCAGGTAGTCACCGACAGGCCATTCCAAAAATTGTACCTAGATTTTTTGGGCAAGTACCCAAGATCGAAAAATGGCAACTGTTACGTTTTTATAGTGCTAGATAATTTTTCTAAATATACGTTTATAAAAGCTATGAGAGAAGCCACCGCAGTAAATGTCATTGAATTCCTAATACAAGAAGTATTTCATAAATTCGGCGTACCGGAAGTTATTCACACCGACAACGGGGTTCAATTTATTTCTAAGAGTTTTCAGAATATGATTAGTACTTATAAAATACAACATATAAAAACTCCAGTGTACCAGCCTAGTAGTAATGCTTCGGAAAGAGTTAACCAAAGTATTTTGTCAGCCATAAGAGCATATTTAAAGGAGGACCAAAGAGACTGGCATCTCTATCTCTCAGAGGTAAATTGTGCGCTAAGAAACTCTTTCCATAGTGCCATTGGTTTCACGCCGTTTTACGCACTATTTGGCTATCATATGTAATCGAGCGGAGAAGACTATAAATTAAGCCGAAAATTACATTCAATAACAGACCATCGTATTCTAATGAAACCAAACGAAAGAATGGAAATAATTAGAGAACAAATAAAAGACAACATGGCCAAAGCATATTCAAAAAGTGCAGAAAGATATAACAAGAGAGCTCGAAAAGTTAAATTCATCGCAGGACAGGAGGTCTATCGCCGGAACATGGTGCAGAGTAATTTCGAAAAGAATATAAACGCTAAGTTTTGCCGAAAGTTCTTAAAATGCAGAGTGGTCCGTCCTGTAGGGAACAACATGTATGAGCTCGAGACACTTGACGGAAAGAAAATAGGTATTTATCACGTCAGGGACATTAAGGTATAAGTAACTACAAGTTTCTAGGCCGCTGGTAATGGTTAGGTTCAATTAAGAATGAATGGTGCAATATTAGGATATAAGGCAAGTAATTATTATATTTTTATTTATACAAATTAATTGTCGTATCGTCTTAAAATTGCAATTATACCGGTGATGGCATAAATGTCCATGAAAAAAAATTAAAGTACCTGATAGCTAGTAAAATTATAATAGTCTACATACCCGTATTTTTCTCCTTATTGTGCAATACTAGTTAGTAAGTTCCATCTGTGATATTTCTGCAAATACCCTGTGATTTAATACACTGTGATCGTCGTCAAGTTACTGCATCAAAAATTTGATGAAGGATCATTGAAAATATCAAACATCAAGATATTAATGAGAAAAAAAGCCTAAAAAAAATAAAGACAAAAGGAATCACAAAGTAAACTCTTATATGCATATGAGTTACAGAAATGCTTCCCGTAAAATGTCCGACCCTGTTAGGGCATATGATGTGTTTCAGGTAGGAGACCCTTAATTCTCTAGATGCTCTCATATTAGACCATCTTTGAGAATGACCGAATCATTAGATCAACCATAATAGGAGGGAAAGATTAGAGGCGTTACCCGTGTATCAGCTAAAGACCTAAAAGAAATAATAATTAGAAGTGCAATACAAAAAGAAAATTATAATAAAAACAATAATGATAAATAAATGACAGTGGTTTATACCATGTAGAAAAGCAATAAGACAATATTTATAGTTATATTTGATTAAATGAAGTATAAACAAAATTACTAAGACATAGCACTGTAGGTGCTCAATGGGTAAAGAAAACCCATTACAAGAAATTTATATATTAAGGTCTCTTAGTTTATTGGGTGGCCACTATGATTTTCTTACCCGAGAAAGTTCAGAAGTAGGCTGATGCTCTAGAGGATGAGGAATGAGGTTTCCGACATTGGAGCATAGCATAGTTAGGGTTGTACTCCAGCACCGTCAGTCTAGGGAAAACAAACATACAATTAGAGTTTGTACATTAAGGGGAAAGTAAAGGAAATTGTGAATCATTTTTTTTTTCTTACCGCCTATGTTAGGAGTTTAGAAGCCCGGCTAGCTCAGTCGGTAGAGTTTGAGACTCGGGGTCAGGGTGTGGGGGTTCCCCACGTTGGGCTGGTGATGCCAATTATTGTCGATGCATTAGTCATAATTCCGCACACCGTTTCCTACTAAGGACTCTTGTAGGACACGGAGTTTTGTTGCGGGTAGTCCAAGCGGAATGACAGCGACGATTGTGGCGGCAACCAACAGACCTACTTATGCCGTATCGTGCGGATCAGAACCTAAGAAAAATGTTAAAAAGAATTTATACACAAAGAAAATAAATTAAAAATTATCATATTCTTACCCAGTGTTTGATGTTTGTTTTTGTTTTTGTTGTTGTTAAATCGTTTATTCTTTTTTTCACAAATCGATTTTTTAATTATAATAATTTATTTTTATTTTTCATATTTAAATTTTCTTTTCTTTCGTCTTGCTTTTTAATTATTTTGCCACAAAGTATAATTTTTTGTTTGCTTCTTTGCCAGCTGTCAGAATTTATCCATTTTATTTTGTTTATAGCAAATAAGATATTGCTAGAATTGTAGTGTTGGTAGTACTTTGTTTTATAGTACCAACAACACAACATAGTTTAATATATACACATTGGTATCCCTCATTTACATGAGGTGAAAAGAGGTGGATATATATATTAATTTGAAATGAAAACAACAAGAGGGAAATAAAGACGCGATTTAATTGTTGTAATGGCCCAAGAAATAAAATGCATATGTGAAAAAAAAATCGTTAGGATGGGAAAGGTAGAATTGTGGTAGAGCAAACGAGACCTACGTAGTCAAAAGAAGAAGAAAAAAATTTTGGAAGTTATTTGAATTAAATACAATTTTCCCTGGGAGGACGAAAAGTAAGAAATTTTAATAGCAGAAAAAAAATCCAGAGAACTTAAAAAAAATAAGGACGGTTGCGCGCGAAAAAAATTGGAAAAATTTATGATAATAATTTGGAAAAATGGAAGATAGCTTAGCTCTCATAAGTAGGAAATCTAACCGACTCAATCAGAAAGTAAAAAAATATTGAAGTGTGCACAACATATAAGTTGAACGGAAAAGGAATAAAGAAATTAAAGACAATAAAGTCTTGTGGCAAAGAAAAAATATTGATCTAACTGGGCTCACCAAACACCAGTGTATATAATTAGTTATCCCGCGAACAGAACAGAAAAAACACAAAATAAAAAGAAAAAAAAAACGTAAGAAATTTAAATGTGTTTTTTTGTTAAAGATCTTGAGCCTTATATAGATTATATTTCTCTTAATGCGAAACATTATAGCTGGCTAAGGCGGTGAAAGCGAGGAATTTCAAAAAAGTAGACCAACCGAAGTGTTCCATTAAGGTTAAAGGAAGTGACAGAACAAGCGAAAAACATCCAGCAAAAATTAAATTGAAGCAGAAAAATAGCGCTTAGCCAGGTAACCTTTTTTTGTCCTTTATATAAGTAAGGCGAGATAAATTCTTGAAAAAGAAATTAACTTTAAAAAAGAAAAGGAAATTAAAATTTGCCAACTAACCTTTGGCACACAGAAATAAAAATAAAAGAACCATATAGCACTAAAAAAATTAAAATATAAATTAAAATCAGGCACACAAAAACGAAATTGGTGCATAATACAAATTTTTTCAAGAAATATTCATATTCAAACTTTATATTAGGTTAAAATTATTGTGTAAAATTAAATGTAATCAGAATTAGTCCTCATCTGTAGTTATCCGTTTGTGTTAATTTATAGCAACTAAATAGTCAGGTCATTGCGCCTAGAAGACACTTTAATTTTTTTTGTGTGGAAACTTTTTCTCTATATAAAAATAGTTCCTCCTGTTGATCGTAGAGGGCAGTCCTAAGAAATAATATTTGCATTTTGTTTCCGGCAAGTCGTGAAATAACAAAAGGCTAACAGCATTAGTAGTTCCAATTAAAGTATTAAATGAGCATATAGTTAAGAAAAATTTACAAGATATCATACTAGCCTTAGGGAGCTCCTTCAGGTTAGGGTTTTTGTTGTAGTAATTTAGCAGAGAGAAATTTTTTCACGAGTGATTTGGACTAGTAATAATAGCCAGAAGTAACTTTATATGTAGACAGATGTGCATAGAAAAATAGCACGCGGAGAAAAAGGAACAAAATTCACCAAAAAAATTAAGGAAGGCAGTTAGGGTACTTCCCTATACATATACATAATTTTAATTTTAGGTTAGAGAACCTTTTTTTTATACTATAAATTTAATAATTCAATACTTACTGTTAGGATTTAATTCTAAATACAAATGTTCATTTTTTTTAATATTGTAATTTCATATTTTTTTGTTTTTATTATTCAGTAAAAAGAGAAAAAAATATTGTAATAGAAGTAAGATTTGGAATTTTATATAGGGTTAAGAATTTATTAAATAAAATATGTATATAAGTGGTTGAAAAAAAAATTGAAATTATAATGAATTTGGCTTAAATTTCGCAGGGTGACGGCATGAAGGTAAGTTAAGGTCGGACAAGTCGGTGGTGTTGTGGGTCACAAAGTAATCGAGTAAAAAAAAATGGACATGATTGTGACATGGTTGGGAGGGCTAAGTAAGAAGCGGAACATCTGCTTCCTTCAAAGAAAATGGTATCGTTTGTACAGTGCGTGTTTGTAGGTCAATTGTAGAACATATGAGTGAGTTTTTTGTTATTTAAATTAGAATTTTTGTGTGCGGTGCACCCAAATACCCTCTGGGATATGCTCAGCGGTTTAAAGCTAGTTGGTCCCTGCGGCCGTAACAATACATACATATCTAAATACATGCCTAATTAAAAAAGAGAAAGAATATACATACATATATAAATTTGCATACCTACATACATACATATGTAGGTATGCACATACATACATATACATACATATATACAGTTCCAACTCTTCATTTCCAAACACTAAAATTTTCATAAACAGTTGTCCACATACATATGTACATATGTTTTTAAATATTTGCACACGCATTTAATTTTCATGAACCCACAAAATTGCAAAAGTTTAAATATATTTATATATAGGAAGTCATATTATTACTATTCCGGTTGGTTCATATGAACTTGAGGATATTGATTTTTTCTTAAAATCAAGCTTAAACGATATTGATGAACCAATTTATATAATAATTGAAGCTAACAATAACACACTTAAAACTGAAATAACCTCATCAATGGATATAGATTTTTCACAACCAAACAGTATAGGAAAGTTGCTCGGATTTAGCAAAAGAAAATTAGAAGTAAATTCAACTGAATATTATAACACTGATCAAAATCTTCAAAATGATAAATCTTTGGAAGTGGTGATTGTAGATATTAATCAATTGAATACTACAAGGTTATTTGAATCTGACTTACCTGCACATATTACGGATGTTAATACAATACGCATTGAAAGCAACTTAACAACCGGATCATTTATTAATAATACTTCGAATCATGCTATTCATGAATTTCCTCTTGATGTTCCTCCAGGATATAAAATAAGCGAAAAACCTCGAAATGTTATTTATTTAACCGTCAACTGTCAGCAAATAAACAACATAACGATTAGAATCTTAAATCAAGACGGTGAACTTATAAATTTTAGATGAGAAAAAATCACTCTTAGACTCCACTTCAAACCAGAATAATGATCATTTACAATACAATCGTAATGCAAAGAGGATTTCCATTCAATCCCTCATCAACTCACATTCGAGAAAGTATAAAAAATAAAAAACCGTTAACATCATATAATACAGAATACTTAAAATCATTAGGATTTAATCTTCAACCATGAATGAAATACTAAATGTCCTTCAAAAACCTATATATGATGAGAGTATTGTAAAAAGAGAATATCATAGTTACTCTCCATATCTAAAATCATTCAACAACAATGATGAAATTCGTATACCAATTCAAAATCAGGATCTTTTTGTCTTACCAAGTGAGAGTATGATTTACATTCATGGTTTTATAGTAAAGAAGGAAGCAAACAAAGAGGTTCCAGCTATAGATATGAAATTTAAAAACAACTTTGTTTCATATTTGTTTGATGAAATTCGTTATGAAATTAATG
This sequence comes from Gymnocheta viridis, assembly GCA_956483585.1. Lineage (NCBI taxonomy): Eukaryota > Metazoa > Arthropoda > Insecta > Diptera > Tachinidae > Gymnocheta > Gymnocheta viridis. The sequence continues at coordinate 78,835,872 of OY101441.1, read as the reverse complement.
GTTTTGAAGTTGATCGTACACGCAAACTTGGAATTTCATCCACCATGAAAAATTTTGTATCATTGAATAAGGCTGAAAGTGCTACACTAAAAAACGCTGGTTGGTGTCTTAACGAAACTTTTGTTTTAGAAAAAAGTCATTTTAGCTGTTGTATGTTATTGGGAGAACACTGAAGATGGCACATAGCCGAAACCGGTCTGTTTATCAACCAAATTTGACGTGGGATGACGGAAATTCATTCCAAATTACCTCTGAAAATGTTGATGGTGTTTGCTGAAGATTATAACAAAATACTATTAAATTCGAAACATGAGCTCATTCTTCAACGTTCTACATCCGATGAGAGATCATATTATTCTACAAATACAACTGATCATTTGAAATTAACAATTCTGGATATAACATGGAAAATGCCGCATGTTCAACTATCGGACTTTGCAAAATTGGAAATGTTTAAGATAATCAACAGCAAAAATTCTATACCAATTGCATTTCGTAGTTGGGATTGTCATGTAAATCCTGCACTACCAACGAATACAAAGGTTTTATGGAATGTGAAGCTTTTTCCACAAAACGAAAGACCACGATTTCTTATAATTGGTTTACAAAAAGAGAAAAGTAAAGAACAAGGAAATATATTTGACCATTGTAATATCTCTAATTTAAAAGTATATCTAAACTCAGAGTCATATCCTCTTCTTCTTTATTTGCCAATTCGTTTTCCGAATGTAAGCGACCATTTCAATTAAATTTTACATTATTTTAAATGATACATATCATAAGTTTTTGACTATCTCTGAAAAAGTTTCTCGATTTCTCGCCTCGCTAAACAGGTTGCCTGCATCACGGATACCAGTCCACGCTTGTATGTTACTAAGCCAAGTTATTTCTTTTCTTCCTCTACTAGGCCGTCCCTCAACATTTGTTCGCGTGATAATTTGCAACAATCTATATTTTGGGTTCCTCATAATATGGCCCAGATATGCTGTTTTTCGCTTCTTTATGGTGACTATTACTATTGACTATTGACTGAGTACTTCTCGGTTCGATACAAAGTGGGTCCATGGAATTCTAAGAATTCTTCGATAGATCCATATTTCAAAGGATTCAAGCTTCTTTACGTCTACTGCTTTTATGGTCCATACCTCCATTGCATATAGAAGAACAGACCATATATAGGTCTTAACGAATCGTATTTTAGTTTCAAGATTAATATCATGGCTGATCAAAACTTTTTTATATTTAAAAAATGCATCTCTTGCCATTTCAACACGGCATCTGATTTCCTTTGAACTATCCCACTGGTCATTGATTGTGACCCCGAGATATTTAAAACTATGTACTCTGTCAACGTGGGAGTTTTTTATCTTCAATGAAGTTGTGTTGTGGGCATTTTTTTTACTGACAATCATATATTTCGTTTTCTGTATATTAATCTTTAGGCCATATGTTTCACTATATTCCGTTAGTTTGTCTAATAGATGTTGGAGTCCAGACATACTATCGGCCAGTATGGTAGTGTCATCAGCATATCTAATATTGTTGAGAAATATACCGTTTATATATATACCTTTTCGAACCTTGCTAATTGATTCTTGGAATATTCTTTCGGAGAATATATTAAATAGTAGTGGTGACAGTATACATCCTTGTCTGACTCCTTTAGAGATTGCAATACTCTCAGTCATCTCTCCATCGACATTAACTTGTGCTGTTTGATGCCAATACAGGCTTCTAATACATTGGATTTCCCCCTTATCCATACCAATGGACATTAGAATTTCGATCAGTTTATCATGTTGCACAGTGTCAAAAGCCTTTTCGTAATCAATGAAGCACAAGAAAATATCCTTCTGTACATTTCTGCATTTCTGAACTAACATCTGTACAGAAAAAAGTGCTTCACGGGTGCCCATGCCTTCTTTAAAACCAAACTGAGACTCACCCATATGTTTCTCGGCTTTTTCATAAATTCTGGAGTGAATTATTCGGAGAAATCTTTTGAGAGCGTGACTCATTAGGCTAATGAGTCTATAATCATTACAATGTTTTGCGTGACTTTTCTTGGGAATGGTTATAAAGATTGATTTAAGCCAATCTTGTGGGAACTGGCCAGTATCGTAAATAAAATTAAACAGCTTTGTAAGAAGATGAATGTTATTGCTGTCTATCATTTTCAGTATTTCAGAAGGAATCTCATCAGGGCCACAGGCTTTTTTGTCTCTCAGGGATGCTATTGCTACCTTAACTTCTGTTTGCGTAATCGCAACTCCTGTATGTGATTGTGGTGTCTGCGTTTCAAAACTTGATCGATTGCCATCAGTAAATAATTGTTTAATATATTCATTCCAAATATTTTTTTTTCTTTAATATCTAAAACAGCTTCGTTGTTATTGTTGTATAGCAATTTTGGAATTGATTTGCGGTATATCCCGGCGGCTTCTTTTAGTTTTTTATGAAGATTAAAATCGTCATGTAATTCTTGTAGTCTTTCTATCTCCTGACATTGACTATTAAGGTGTGAATTTTTTGCAATGCGTATCGCCGTTTGAACCTCTTTATTTAATTCATAGTACATCTCATAATTTGAATTTTTATATTTGCGACGTTCTTCCATTAGTTTCAAAATTTCGTTTGTCATCCATTCTTTTCTTTCCGGTCTTTTGTTGTTTCCAAGAGAATTGTCTGCTATTGATTTTAGAGTATCTCTAACAGATTTCCATATATTTTCAACATCTTCTCTGTTAACATTACTTAGCTCTCTATTAATACATTCTTTCACATTTGTGCGAGTAGATGGTTCGTCAAGTTTTGCTGTATCAAGTTTCCTATATGTTTTTTTTTTGTAATTATGGTAAGTTTTGTGCACAAATTTGCCATTAGAAGATTGTGATCCGAAGGTACATCTGCTCCTGGATATGTTGAAGTCCCCGCAATAAATGAGCAGAAACGTCTGTTCATTAAAATGAAATCAATTTGATTTCCTACGATATTCCCTATTCTATCCTGGGGGGATTTCCAGGTATACAGTCGTCTTGCCGGAAGGCAGAAGAGCGTGTTTGCTATTTTCATTTTGTGTTCTTGACAAAATTGGATGAGTCTATCGCCTCTTTCATTTCTTTCTCCTAATCCGTATTGCCCTGTTATACCAGGTACTCTGTCCACTCCTACTTTTGCATTAAAATCTCCTTGAATGATAGTTATCTCTTGAGGTTTCGTAGCTTTCATCACATCTTTAATTTCTTCATAGAAAACTTCCATTTCTTGATCACTTTTATCCGCAGTGGGTGCATATATTTGAATAATATTTATATTTATTGGTTTCGCTTCTAACTTTATGAGTAAGACTCTGTCAGATTTTGGGATAAATCCAGTGACACATTTTGCTACATCATTTTTTACTATAATTCCCACTCCGTTTCTGTGGTTTTTATTAAGGTTTCCCGAGTAGTACATTTTTGCATTCTGAGAAACAAATTCACCGCTGTCTGGCCACCACGTTTCACTTATACCAAGAATATCGATTTTAAGATTGTTCATTTCTTTTATTGTATTAGCAAGTCTTCCCGTTTCATAAAGGCTTGTACCGATATTAAGTTTTTGTTTTGTTTTACCTCCGGGGATTCTTAGCACCCTCGTGTTACCGGAGATTGAGGGCCATTTGTTATTGTGTGTAGTCATAATTGTATGGTTTTCAAGGGACATTACTTCAGTGGTTTCCCGTTGCCTTCTGAAGGGTTTAAAGTTTTCCTTCTTTGTTGCTCACATTAGCTAGTATTTTAAAGGGTGTTAGAATACCATTGACCGGTGTCCACCTGCCCCGAAGGGTCGGAGGTCGTGAGTCTTCTTAGTTGGTTACAAAGACAAGGATTGGTTCTGGACTTTACCAAGTTAAAGACGATCAGTTCCGTTACCTTGTATGCCCAACTCTGAACACTGAGTCATATCCATATGATGATTTAAATAATCGTTTTGAAAATGGCCAGTATTCTGTTCTATATAATATGTATACAAAATTTCAACAAAGCTTTTACATGCGAGAACCTGAACCATTGCTGGATGTTAATGATTACAAGTCTTACGCACCGCTTATTGTTGTTGATGTTTCACATCAAAATGAGACTGTTAAAATTGGAGCTATTGATGTACGAATTGAATTTGATACTGAAGCAAACAAACCAATTCCAGAAAAAACATCAGCATACTGTTTAGTTATTCATGATCGCTTAATCGAATACTCACCTCTAACAAGCGAAATTAGAAAAATTATTTAATTATAATATTTCTTTTAAAATTTTTAATAAATGAAAAAAAAAATGTTTATATATATATATATAAATAAAAAAAGATCTTTTTAATTCTTAATCGATGTATTTTATTAAAACATTTATAGTTTCTTTTTAGTTTAGCTTCGAAAACAAAAATTTTAAACATAAATGACCACAATTTATTGTATTAAAATTTTGATATCTATCATAATTATAACTAATGTTTTTTCCTAAATATTTTATTAATTGTTTTGGTGGTTGCAAATTGCCAAAGCTATTAAAATATTCGATTTGATTCTTGTTTTTCCAGTATGCTACCCAATGTGTGCCAGGTCCCTTTGAAGTATCCAGATTGATTATTCCACATTCTTTTTTAAATGGTTTGCTTGGAAGAGTGTTACACATAAACACACCTCTAAAATTTGGAATAAGTTTTGCATATTTTCTCAAGTCTACATCAGAAAGAGCTCTTTTAGGTAGCTTCATTAAAAATTTTGTTGATAAGGTTTTAAATATAATCCAAATCCTTTTTTATATGGTTTTAAGAACATGCCTTTTCCCATCGCAATGGCTTCCATTGTACTATTATTATTTGACTGCATTGATTGCTTTTGTAATATAGGTGCAAGTGGAAGAAAACCTCCAGATTTAGGTAGAGGTATTATTCGAGGTGTTTTTATTAATGATTTTTTTTCCCTTGAAAATATTGTTTACTACTTTTCGTGAAATCTTTATAGCATCTTTCAAGTTTTCAGTTTTTTTATATTCTTTCTTGCACTTTTCAATGCATGTCTAAATAGTTGATGTTTATTTACTGAAGACAATCTTTTAGTTTTACTAATAACGTTACCCATTCCGAATTTTGTTTTTTTTTCATTGCATTAGTAACAAACCAAGCGTTTGATTTTTCACCGAAACTACTATCGCTAGCATTAACCCTTTGGCAAGCCTTTTCAGTTAAGATTCTATCAGCAATATGTCTTTTCTCTAAATCTTTTCTCTAAATGTTTGAGTATGCTATATCGTGCTCTCTGCAAGCAGTATCCAATGGATTGATTCCTTGATCACCTCTTTCTAAACGTTTCTTTAATTTTGTTCCAGGTCCACAAAATTGATAACCGGGTAAATGAAGTTCAATGGGAAGTTTATTAATTATTTTATTCAGAAAACCTTTACCGATGAAGTATGGATGACGACTGAATATCTTTTTATAAATGATTGTCATATCTATTTATACTTTATCGATTAAAGATTAAAATCAAATTGATTGAAAACAAATAAAAGAGACTGGTTTATATATTATGTTATCATTAGATTTCAGAATGCGTTTTTTTAAACAACATAAAAGGATTAATGTAAAGAATATTGAATTAAAGTTCGATTCATCAAATAAAATTCGTCATAGTTCATTACTACCGAATTCTATTCGAGCTCTTATTGTGGGTCCATCAAATTGTGGAAAAACAAATGTGATGATCAGTCTTATTGAAAGTCCTCAAGATTAATTATTAAACTAATAGCTTCTCAACTATTAAACCGCTAACTGCTAAACTGATCTGTTTTGGATCTGTTTCTAATTCAATCTATAAATATGTATACAAATCTAGTTAATAATCTTATTAAAACTCGAAATATTTTTAAAAAGAAATATAAGAATATTTTGCTTGGAGAAATTGCAAATGATGAATTGTTGGAAAAGACTTTTAAACCAATATCAAAACCATTAAAAGAATTAGTTCAATCAACTAATAATAACATTATAAAACATGAAAAATATCCGGATAACTCTTTTAAACATGATCTTGAGAATAATAAAGTTGCCTTCAGTACACCATAAAAAGAGTAAGTTTGATTATAACACGTTTTCTCCAAGCTTTAATAACAAGATAATCGAGAAAAGTTCAAACACGTTTCAATCATTTGATGATGATGAAAATGACCATGATGACTATGATGATGATGATGATGATAATAATGATAATGTTGATAATGAGGATGATAACAATGATGATGATAACACCATTGCAATACATCCCAATAACAGTATTCAATATAATTTATCAAAAGTTAACTTAAATATATATGATAAAACCTATGGTCCTCATAAGGATAAAAATCAAATATGGAGACTGGGTAATGAACCCATCGCTTTCAATTCAACCAATATTACTGTAGGTAATTTAAAATGGCCCTTCACATCAGGCTTATATGAATTGTTAGTTTGTAAGAAACCAATCAGTTATAATAAAACAGATTTAAATAATTATAAACAAATATTGGAGATGACTAATGCCCATAAACGAAATAACAGTATTAATGGTCAAATTAAAGGAAATCGTTCAATTAAATATACAACGATTATTAAAACCCTATTTAAACAACAGAAAATTCATAAGGGAAAAGGTTTAATGAAATTGAATAGAAAAAAGCATAATTATGTTTATTGGGATGATCCTAATGAATTGGTTGATAGATTGCGTCTTTTGATTTCATCAACAACAGCTGGTCACTCAAATCATAATAATGAAATTGTATCAATTATTGAGGAATTGAGAGAAGCAAAAATTATTATATAAATAGACTTAAAAATGTTTAACAATTCATATTCATAAAATGCCTATCGATAAGTTTGGACATTATATTGAAAAATCTGTAAGATACCAAAATCAACATTTCAAGATTCATTTGGATAGTGATCGTAATTTCAACTTTAACTTGCGGAGAATAAAAAATATTGCTAGTCCTGTATTGGAAAACGATGCTGTAAACAAAATTTACATGAAAAGTTATTTAAGTGAAATAAAGAAACAACTGGATACAATGTATATGGAAAGAATTAAGGGAATGGAGGATCGTTTTAACGAAATAATACAACAACAAAACGTGTCGATTACAGAAAAATTTGATAATGTAGAAACACGTTCAAGTAAATTAATACATGATCAAAGTATAATACTAAATAATCTCAATCAATCACTAAAAGAAATGAGATCATTATTTAATTACAAAATTGATTCAGTTGAAGAACGTCTAAATGAAAAACGAAGCTCATTACAAACCATTTAAACATAGATATATAAATCGTTTTTGATTTAAATTCAATATCAGCAGCATTTAAATTGATGTAATCTAAGATAGACGTTAGAAATGGAGCGACAAGAAGTGGTTCAGGAGCTTCATAAGCAAGCACGTAGAAATTTCATTCGACGTCGAGTGGTGATCAAGGGAATTGATGATCTTTGGCAAGCAGATCTTGTTGAAGTGGGTGTTTACTCAAAATATAACAAAGGCTATAGATTTATTTTAACAGTTATAGATACATTTTCAAAGTTTGCTTGGGCTGTACCCGTAAAATCTAAAAGTAGTGAAGATATAACCAATGCTATACAATCTATTTTTTCGCTAAAGAGAATTCCAAAAAACTTGCAAACAGATAATGGTAAAGAGTTCTATAATAAAATATTTCAAAACTTGATGATAAAACATGATATCAACCACTATTCTACATATAGTATCATGAAAGCGTCTATTGTAGAACGATTTAATAGAACTCTAAAAGGAATGATGTGGAAAAATTTTAGTCTACAAGGAAATTATCAATGGATACATATATGCAAGGATTTAATTAATCAATATAATAATAAAAAGCATAGAACAATTGGAATGACGCCAAAAACAAGTCTATAATCATCACAAAATATATAAATTTGGTAAACTAAAAGTTGGAGATCACGTTCGAATTAGCAAATATAAACATATTTTTTCAAAATGTTATTAAAACTAAGGGACACCAGGCGTACGTAAAATGGTTGGGATTTTCCAATCAACATAATTCTTGGATCAATAAAGATGAACTTCAATAATATTATATATAATTCAATATGAGATTTATTTTTTTGCTATTTTTTATTATATTATATAATTTTCAAACAAATTAATAAATAAAATATATATACATAAATAGTATTGTTTTGATTTTTATTTCTAATCAACTTTGTTGTGTATGGTTAGGATCAAGCTTTTGTATTCAAACAACTTAATTAAATCAACTGTTTCAAACACATTCATACATATCAATGAAAAAACCACAACAGAACTTTTAACAACAGAACAACAATACAATAGGGTGGCACTTATATCATCGTTGTTAGTTTTCTCATACAAAATTAGTATACAAATCCTAACCAACCCCAGCCAAACCCCGCTTAAACCCAGGCCAAACCCAGGCAAGCCAAGCCAAGCCAAGTCGTGCCAGGCCAGTTGCCGAATCTCATTACTCACACACAATTTCAAAAACTTCCAGGTATATAAGTGCCACCCTATTTCAAGCACACATTCATACACATCAATCAAAACCACAACAAACTAACAGTGACGACAACAACCCTCTTTTGTTATAAAACTAACAGTGAGGACAACAACCCTTTGCTCCCTGCTCTTGTTTCCAGAACTCTCACCAACACCCTACTAACATAGATTATAGAATATTTTAAGTTGTCTTTCAAAAATCTACAAACGCTTTGAAATGATGCTGATCCATCGTTCCAGTATAGATGATGATAGGTTTTTGTTAACCAATTTGCTTCTCTCTGCTTTTTTGCCGATAAACATAGGAAATCATACGGAGGTTTTATAATTAAATTGATGTGTTCATTATTGCTGAAAACAACTGCTACTTCTTTGACAATAAAATTGTTTGAATTATTTTTGAAACCTTGCAAGTCTATGAAAACCTTGTTATCCTCCATATTACTGAAGTTATAAGAGTTTCCGAACTTGTCCTTTTATAGGAATATATTCAATTATACGATCATGAATAAGAATACAGTAAGCTGATGTCTTTGATGGAATATTTGTGTCTGTTTCAAATTAAATTTTTATATCAATTGGTCCGTTATTGATCGACTCGTTTTGATGGCTAACATCTACTACAATAATCGGTGCATTATTTTTAAATTCTTGAGCGGTGAGAAGCGGCTGAGACTCTCTCATGTAGTAGATCTGTTGAAATCTTAGATACATATCATATAGAATTGCATAACGCTCATTTTTAAATTTAATATTTAGATCATCATATGGGTATGATACTGAATTTAAATGAACTTTTAAATTGGTCAGATCACAATGAACAAACTTATTTTCTTGTTGAAAAGTAATCAATACGAAACGGGGGCGTTCTCTACTTGCGGCTAATTTAACATTCCAAATATGACTTGTTCCTGTATTTCATTGTGGATTTACATGACAATTCCAACTACGGAATGCCATCGGTATAGAAGCACCATTGTTAATAATTTTAATCATATTCAGCTTACAAAGATCAGATAATTGTACGTGTGGAATTCTCCATGAGATGAGTGAAATTGCAAGTTTTGCTTTTCCAGTAGAAACGTTCGAGTGTAGAAGATTTTCATCATTCTTATTACGTAAGAATATCAATTCATGCTTTCCATTTAGTATAACTTTATTATAGTCTTCAGCGAATCCTAAAAGCATCTTAAGTGGTACATAGAAATTAAAGTAGCCATTTACAAGTTTCAAATCATCAATTTTATTCCAACCAGCATTCTGCATTCCTGTGCTTTCCGTTGGTGATAAAGAAACCAAGCTTTTATGGTGCTTGTGGCTCCTAATATCTTGTATGATCAATTTCAATGCCATTCAGCTCATAGCGAATTTCATCAAATAGATATGCCACAAAGTTGTTTTTTAATTTGAAATTAGCTGTAGATTTAGAGGTTTTCTCATCTACAACAGATCCTTCCATATATATATAACTTTCACTAGGTAAAACATACAAATCTTGATTTTGTATTGAAATGCGTATTTCATCATTATTGTTGTAAGATTGTAGGTATGGCACATATGTATGATAGTCCTTTTTGATTATATTTTCATCAGACAATGGCTTATCCAATAAATTTATTATTGAACGCATTTTGTCTTCAGTTTGAAATTAAGAAACTTTAGAAAATTTTTATTTGTTGTTGTCAACGTTTTTTGATGAATTGATCTTTTCAATTGTGGTTTAGGTTGTGATAATGTTTTAGGGTTGCCTGTTGTTGCTGTTGTTATATTTTTCGATATACTTGAGTTGTATATCAACATTATTTAATTGGCCTTAAATGAATTCTTATTGTTATTTCCTCTCCTCGAAAATTAATTAAATCGCCGTACTGATCAACTATAGCCTGGAGGCACATTAATCGGAAACTCATGTAGTGTATGCGATTTGGAATTGTTCATATATGTATTAACAGTGATACTACTTTCAATTCATAATAGATTCACCTTGAAAATATTAACTGGAAGATCTGAATAATGATCTGCGTTTGGAGTTAGGATTTTATCGTTGAATCCTAAGAGTTTTCCAATTGTATTTTCCTTATTAAAATATATTGGATCCGTAGAGCTATTAACTTTAACCTGCATTGTGTTATTATTGGCTTCTATAAAAATTTTATTTTCTCTACCATATTGTTTGTATTCTTCCTCTATATAATCAACTATGTCATTCAATTCATAAGATCCAATTGGTATTTCAATCACATTTTCACCTATATGAAACAAATTGTTGTAGACATCAACATTTGGAATGCTATTATACGAATGAAAATTTAGTTAGAGCACATTCATATGTCTCATTTAACTCAATAGGAGGGAAGTAATTGGCTGATAACTCTGAAGTGTTGGAGCTCAGAGTAAGTGTTATTGACATTATGCCTGCTTGATTGTAAATGAATAAAGTTTAACAAACAATATGGTTTATAAAATTTAATCTTTTTTGTTTTGAATTTACATTATAATTTTTAATACTAAATGGAATAATTCTTAATACAATAATTCTAAATATTTTGCTTCAACTATAATATTTCATCTTTACTTATCCAAGAATTGTGTTCATTAGTAAATCCTAACCACTTAACATACGCTTTATCTCCTTTAGTTTTAATAATCTTTTCAACTAGATATATATTTGGAAATCTAGTTTGGAGAGTTCTTCATCGTAAAATCCACCTTGAATGAGATTACCACGATAATCCTCTAATATGTATGTTGCAGGATATGTATTTTGAATTGTTTTAATAGTGAAAATTTCTGTTGTCCAATTTGGAGTATAACCTTTTTCAAATGTATGTTTGTATTTGCTTATGCGCACATGATCTCCAACATTAAATTTCGAGATTTTATACATCTTCAAATGACTGTATACTGTATTTAATAAGTTTTTCTCATTTGTTGAGTTGACTTTAATTGGAGGCATTTTGATGGTACGATGAACTTTACTGTTGTATGCTTTTAATAGATCTTTGTAGATATCCAACCAGTTATACGAACCATTAAAACTAAATTCTTTCCACATCATCCCTTTTAATGTTCTATTAAATCGTTCTACTATTGATGCTTTCATTGTGCTATACGTTGAATAGTGATTAATTTTGTGCTTATCCATCAATTTCGCAAAGTTTTTATTAAAAAATTACCATCGTCTGTTTGTAGGTTTTTTGGTACTCGTCCCAGTTGAAAAATATCTACCATTGCTTGTGTTGTTTCAAGTGCAGTTTTTGTTTTCAGCGGTACTGCCCATGCATATTTTGAGAATGCATCAATTATGGTTAACAAAAATCTATAATTTTTATTGTCTATAGAGTAATTCCCCATTTCAACTAAATCAGCTTGCCAGAGATCGTCTATTCCTTTCATCACAACTCTACGACGTGCAAAAGATTTTCGAGCTTGTTTATGGAGTTCGTTAACTAGATTTCTTTTTGAAGACATGTTTATAGTTTTAAGAATTGTTTTGGATATGTTGTAATCTGCTTGATGAACTTTTACTTATTGATGCGAATATGTAATTTTCCAATCTATAAATCTTTTCATTTAACTTTTCTTTTGTAGGCTCTCAACAAATCTTTGTAGATAACCATCTTCCAAAAATGTATTGATTTTGGAAATATTTTCTTCAATTTTCTTATTCTTTTCCAACTGCAATGTTGTTGCATGTTGTAGCATTTCGAGTTGAATTCTAAAAGTATCATACATTTTCTTGTTATCTTCCTTAAAGTATTTTAATAGTTTGTATTCTATGTCTTCGATTTGATTTTGCAGAAACAATTTACTGATAACATCGTTTTCCTCCACAGCCTTTTCCACATTTTTGACTCTTTTGTTTTGGACATCGATGTTGTTATTCGTATCCATAAAGAACCCCAACAGTCTAGGGGCATTTTTCAGTGAAATTATATCGCTTGTACCGTTTAGATAGTGTCCAAACTTATCAACAGACATACTTTACATAGATTATTGTATTATATTAGCTTCGCGTAGTTCTTCAATAATTGATACAATCTCGTTATTATGATTAGTATGACCAGCAGCTTGTGATGCTATCAATAGACGAAGTCGATCTACCAACTCATTTGGATCGTCCCAGTATATATAGTTTGGTTTATGGGGGTTAAATTGCATCAATCCACCACCTTTATAATTAGATGATACCTTATTTGCTATTGCTTTTGATACAGACTGTTGGTTTTGCTCTTTAAACATCTTTTTAATAATATGTTTATATTTATATGCTTTCGTTCCCTTGATTTGACCATCAGGTTTATATTCTCTTCTGTACGCTTTTGTACTAATTAAGATTTTTTTGTAGAGTTCTAGCTCATATTTATCATAGTTTTTTGGCGTTTTATGAAACATTAGAGAAAACAGTCCTGGCGTTAGAGCCCATATTTGACCACCAACCTGTATTTTACCCTCATTTAATTTGAGGTTACTATCATCAAATTTCCATTCATTATTGAAATCTTTATGTGGTCCATAGTTAGTATCTAATTCATTTCTGCCCTCCAAGACTGATAAGTCAGTGTAACTCTCTTCAATATTTGAATTCTGTGAGTAAAAATTATCATCATCCTCATTGTCACTATTACTTTCATTAGAATCATTGAATGATTTGCTATTATCAAATATTGCTCCTTCTACAAGTTTCTTTGGTGTGCTTGTCTCCAATTTAATTGTTGATTTATTAATATGAGAACTGTTAGTTTCTTCAATTTCTGTTTTCATCTTATTCTTTTCTTTTTTGATAATTCTATTGATATTGTTAAAACTATTTATAAATTCATTTAAGGGGTCTGTTATAGGTTTGAAAGTATCTCTATTAGTATTGGAGATCATGTGCGCATAAGCACAGGTTATACTCCAAATTGGACAACAGAAATTTTCACTATTAAAACAATTCAAAATACATATCCTGCAACATACATATTAGAGGATTATCGTGGTAATCTCATTCAAGGTGGATTTTACGATGAAGAACTCTCAAAAACTAAATTTCCAAATACATATCTAGTTGAAAAGATTATTAAAACTAAAGGAGATAAAGCGTATGTTAACTGGTTAGGATTTACTAATGAACACAATTCTTGGATAAGTAAAGATGAAATATTATAGTTGAAACAAAATATTTATAATTATTGTATTAAGAATTATTGCATTTACTATTAAAAATTATAATGGAAATTCAAAACAAAAAAGATTAAATTAAAATAAAAACGCTTTTTATAAACCATATTGTGTGTTAAACTTTATTCATTTACAATCAAGCAGGCATAATGTCAATAACGCTTACTCTGAGCTCCAACACTTCAGAGTTATCAGCCAATTACTTCCCTCCTATTGAGTTAAATGAGACATATGAATGTGCTCTAACTGATTTTCATTCGTATAATAGCATTCCAAATGTTGATGTCTACAACAATTTGTTTCATATAGGTGAAAATGTGATTGAAATACCAATTGGATCTTATGAATTGAATGACATAGTTGATTATATAGAGGAAGAATACAAACGATATGGTAGAGAAAATAAAATTTTTATAGAAGCCAATAATAACACAATGCAGGTTAAAGTTAATAGCTCTACGGATCCAATATATTTTAATAAGGAAAATACAATTGGAAAACTCTTAGGATTCAACGATAAAATCCTAACTCCAAACGAAGATCATTATTCAGATCTTCCAGTTAATATTTTCAAGGTGAATCTATTACGAATTGAAAGTAGTATCACTGTTAATACATATATGAACAATTCCAAATCACATACACTACACGAGTTTCCGATTAATGTGCCTCTAGGCTATAAAATAGCTGAGATTCCTAGAAACCTCATTTATTTACGTGTGAACTCCAGAGAGGTAGGTTCACTAACGCTACGAGTAGTTGATCAGTACGGCGATTTAATTAATTTTCGAGGAGAGGAAATAACAATAAGAATTCATTTAAGACCAACTAAGTAATGTTGATATACAACTCAAGTATATCGAAAAATATAACAACAACAACAACATACAACCCTAAAACATTATCACAACTTAAACCACAATTGAAAAGATCAGTTCATCAGTTCATCAGCAAATAAAAATTTTCGAAAGTTTCTTAATTTCAAACTGAAGACAAAATGAGTTCAATAATAAATGTATTGGATAAGCCATTATCTGATGAAAATATAATCAAAAAGGACTATCATACATATGTGCCATACCTACAATCTTACAACAATAATGATGAAATACGCATTTCAATACAAAATCAAGATTTGTATGTTATATATATGTGGAAGGATCTGTTGTAGATGAGAAAACGTCTAAATCTACAGGTAATTTCAAATTAAAAAACAACTTTGTGGCATATCTATTTGATGAAATTCGCTATGAGCTGAATGGCATTGAAATTGATCATACAAGATATTTAGGAGCCACAAGCACCATAAAAAACTTGGTTTCTTTATCACCAACGGAAAGCACATGAATGCAGAATGCTGGTTGGAATAAAATTGATGATTTGAAACTTGTAAATGGCTACTTTAATTTCTATGTACCACTTAAGATGCTTTTAGGATTCGCTGAAGACTATAATAAAGTTATACTAAATAGAAAGCATGAATTGATATTCTTACGTAATAAGAATGATGAAAATCTTCTACACTCGAACGTTTCTACTGAAAAAGCAAAACTTGCAATTTCACTCATCTCATGGAGAATTCCACACGTACAATTATCTGATCTTTGTAAGCTGAATATGATTAAAATTATTAGCAATGGTGCTTCTATACCGCTGGCATTCCGTAGTTGGGATTGTCATGTAAATCAGTAGTATATTTATGGGCATTCTGGCACACCAATTAGAATCTAATTAGATTTGGCCTCCTTATGGAAAAAATACACGTATAGGCATTCTGGCACACCAATTATAATCTAATTAGATTTGTCCTCCTTATGGAAAAAATACACATATGGGAATTATGGCACACCAATTAGAATCTAAATAGATTTGGCCTCCTTATGAAAAAATACACGTATGGGCATTCTTGCACACCAATTAGAATCCCACTAGATTTTACCTCCTTATGGGAAAAATTCACGTATGGGGAAAATACACGTATAGAGATACTGAGTCATATAATGAGAAAAATGTGATCATTCTGTTACACATGCATTCATATATTTTTCCATGTGTATGCTTTTACAATAAAGAGAAATTCAAATGAGATATTTTTTTCGCACCATGTCAATGAGATTCTTATTTGAGTAGTTTTTATTAAAACCTAAAATAAGAGTTTTACTATCCAGCACAAATTGATATAAAAGAACGTTCAGATTTTTTTGTTTATTATTGTTCTTCACAGTTACTTGAAATCACATTAAACAAAAGTTAAAGCAGCTTTTCGCATTAAACAAAATGGTAAGTATACAGTTTTATAATATATAAAAAATATTTTATTTATTATATTGATGCTGTAGAAAAAATATACAAATATTTATACATATTATATGATTGTTTTTATTTGATTGCTTTTAGATCTATCAACAGTTAATTAACATAGCCCAAGGAATAAAATCAGAGTACACGAAAATTGATGATATTCCCTTAAATGAACCATTAAAAATTTTAAATTTTGAGTGGAAGGTTACACAATATGGATCCAAAGTCATAGCATATTTGGAGAACAATAAATGGTTTTATCTACCTCAAAGAATGGTTAAATATTTAAACAGAGAGGATCCTTACTTAGCCAATATGAATAAAAAAATTTGGACAATTATTTACAAAGGACGACAATCGCCAAATGGTTCTGCAATATTCGAACTAAACTACAGCTAATTTTTTTAATAAACATAACTAGTTTTGTAATGTTGTAAATCTGTATATTATAAAACAATAAATGTACATATGTGGTAATGTGAAATGAATCTCGATTATGTATTTATTTTTGCACATGCGTAGACTTGCATTTTATTCGCTTTATATATTTATTCTTCATTTTAAGACATGCGTAGGCTTGCATTTTAAGAAAAAGTATAAAACAATTCAAAATTAATTGAAAAGTTAAACATGCATGAGCAAGAAATAAGGTCAAAAATATGCTGCATTATTTCCTATTTTATTTCATTTGTTGTTTTTAATCTTTCTATGAAAAGGTAGTAAAATTTAAACATTTGTTTGTATGGAAAAACTCTTAAGAACGAAAGACATGCGTATGCTTGCTTTCACGTATTTTTGTCATAGTGTGTGGGTGCATTAACTATTTTTATTGAAGGACACACATTTTTTTCTACTTCAATGTTTTAAAATGCAATAATTTATGAGGCAATAAATCTGGTATGGTATGTTTGTTACCTAAGAAAAAATTGTATGGAAATTTTTCAAACAAGGGTGATTAACAGTATATGTGTATGTAGTAGTGCCTCTAGAAAAGTATAAAATCAGCTATTTTTTCGAACAAAATTCTAGTTCTGTGAAATTATTACACACAGTAAGATTTATGTGAAATTATTCGACGTAAAAAGATTTATAAAACTTTAAACATGGAATGTAAAAAATATATTTGCGAAATATGTAAATTAATTAGTTTTTCCACATGGTGGAACAAAAAAAGACACTATTTAAAACAACACAACGTTGTATTAAGAAAGCCTATATGGAACACTCCGCTGTACCATAATGCTATGAAGGCTAATTTAAAAAAAGCAGAATCAGAAGCAGCAATAATAATATCATCAGAAGCAACAACTACATCAGCAAAAGCAACACCAATAACATCATCTGAAACAGCAATATCAGAAACAACAACTACATCAGCAGAATCAACACCAATAACATCATCTGAAGCAGCAACATCAGAAACAACAACGATATCAGCAGCAACAAGAACAGCAATATCATCAGCAGAAGCAGCAGCAACAACAACATCGACAGAAACAACACCAACAATATCATCAGAAGCCACAACATCAGAAACATATCATCATCTTCGCGATGGAGATGATGATATCTTTCTAAATATTAAATTATCGAAAGAAATTATTCACATTAGTGAAATAATTATGCTGCCTCCATTTGATGTAGCATCATACTTGGCCCTATATGATGGCCAAGATGATGTATTAATGGAGGCAGTAAATAAAATTCCACTAGTCTAGAAAAACTTATCATTGAATAAATAAAAAAAATATATAAAAATTTAAATGTATGTCTTTCACTAAATTTTATTATTTCTCTTTTTTATTAATTAGATTTTTTGAAAATTACAATTTTTACATTTGCTAATATTATATATGTTGTAATAAAATTTCATAAGTGTGGTTGTTTCTTTCTCTATTTCAGTATTACGTATCCTATGTTGTACACATGAACAGGTATCTGGTCCACATGTCTCATTTTCATTAGACCAACAGCAATTGTAATAATGCTCTCCATGTTTACTTATCGTTGTTTTCAAATTATTTGTCCCTTCTAGATGTGATTGAATAGTCATGAGTTTATATTTATCTTCATCGGAAATAATATGGGAACACCGTTTTAAGAAATCGTACATATCTTTTAGAATCATCCTTGTTAATGAGAATGACTACATATGTAGACAAAGTGTTTGTGAATAAACTTTAATGATGTTAGATTAGATATTTATACCATTTTTTAATTTATTTATATCTACAATAGTTTTCTTATTTCATTTGTCAGGGGGATATATTCAAACATTTTATCATGTATAATTAAGCAATAAGCAGACATATTAGCGGGGATATTTTTTAAGGTTTTTATTTCAATCCGTATGTCGATTGGTCCAGTTTTGATTGATTCATTTTGATGTGTTACATCCAATACAACTATTGGAGCCAAAGCTTTGAAATTTTCTCTTGTTAATAGTGGTTGAGGATCGCGTGAATAATAAATTGATTGAAACTTTAAATACATATCATATAGTATGGCAAAACGATTTCTATCAAATTTTAGGTTTAGATCATCATAGGGATATGTATCAGAGTTAAGATGTACTTTTATATCTGTCAAATCACAATGTTGAAATTTGTTGGCACTGTTTCGAAGACCCAAAAGTAGGAAACGTGGTCTTTCGTTTTCGCTGGCTAACTTAACATTCCATAAAACCGTTGTACTTTCTGGAAGTGACGGGTAGTAATACATATCCCAACTTCTGAAAGATATATTTAAAGGATGGCGATTGTTAATTGTTTTAAACATCTGCAATTTGTAAGCGTCAGCAAGTTGAATGTGTGGTATTTTCCAAGAAATATTTAAAATAGACAACTTAGTTTTTTCGGTTGATACATTAGATTTTAAAACTTGTTTATCATCTTTAGATCGCAAAAGAATCAATTCATGTTTAGAATTAACTATTATTTTATTAAAATCTTCAGCAAATCCAAGTAAGAATTTTAGTGGCATACAGAAATTGAAATAACCGTCTACAAGTGTAAGATCATCATTATTATGTGGCGACCATCCTGCATTTACTAGATTATCACTTTCTGACTTATTCAGCGACACAAAGTTTTTTAATTCTGTTGCAATACCCAAATGACGTGTACGATCAATTTCTACACCATTGATTTCATATCGAATTTCGTCAAACAGATGTGCAATACAATTGTTTAAGAGACGTATAGATGTGGAAGCTGTTGAATCTTCCTTTGTTGCAAGCCCTTCAATGTATAGAACACTTTCGCTGGGTAAAACATATAAATCTTGATTTTGAATTGTTATACGAATTTCATCATTATTTTTGAATAACTGTAGATATGATGTGTAGCTGTGATACTCCTTTTTTATAATTGAACTATCCAAATGTGGTTTTTGTAAAATATTAATAATATTACTTATTTTATAGAATTTTTCAGGCTCGATAACTATTTTTTTAATATAAATCCCAAATTTATTAAAAACTTTTTATTAACTTCACTAAGAGTGTTACTTAGTTCAGGCTTAATACCTTCAATTTTTCTTTTATACTTTTCTGATTGACTTTCACAGCGCGATGACTTTTCTGATTTGTATTTCGTTGTTGTTGATGCTAGAATGAAGTCGGACTTATTTTGCAACTCACTTTTATTAAATATAATCATTCTCTCATAGGCTTTAAATGTAATCTTATTGTTATTTTTTCACCGCGAAAGTTAAATAAATTTCCGTTTTGATCGACGACTTTCAAAACAAGACTATTAACTGATTTTGAATTCACGGGTAAATATATCACATTCGATGGCACCTCTTTTATTTTATATCCAGGGCTAACGTTAAGTGAAAACTGATGTAAAATATGTGCAGACATGTTATTTATATATGATCCGCTTACAATATTACATTCAACGATTATTGTATTTAGTTTTGTTATATCTATTGTTTTATCCGAGTAATGATCAATATCTGGTTCTAATACTCTTTCGCTAAAGCCCAATAAGGAGCCGATAGAGTTCTTTTTATTGAAATAAATGGAATCAGTTGTGCTTTTGGTGTATGTTTGTAATGTATTATAATTTGCTTGTATGTCAAGGGTTCCTTTCTCATTCAGATTATGATATTTATTTCTTAGTAATTCAGCTATATCAGCTAATTCATATGATCCAACAGGAATTTCTATTTCATGATTGCCAATATAAAATAAATTGTTTTCTACATCAACATTCGGAATTGAATGATATGTGTCAAAGCTTATTAAGCCACAAACATAATTTTCATTTAGTTCCATCGGTGGAAAATAGTTTGCAACAAGATATGAAGAGTTTCCGTTTAATGTGAGTGTTATTGACATTTTAAAGACTGATGAATGAATTATTAATAACATGTGTTATGATTTTTATGATTCATTGCTTATATTAATCCAAGAGTTGTGTTCTGATGAAAATCCTAGCCATTTTACATAAACCTTATTCCTTTTTCGTTTTAAAACTTTTTCTACTAAATATGTGTCTGGAAATTTAGTTCTCATTAGCTCGGGCTCGTAAAAACCACCTTTAATTTCATGACCTTGATAGTCTTGTAATATATAAGTATTTGGGTTTGTATTTTTTATAGTTTTAATTTTAAATATTTCTGTAGTCCAATTTGGTGTGTAACCTTTTTCAAATGTATGCTTATATTTACTTATTCGAACATTATCATTCACTTTAAACTTTGGTTTTTTAAATATTTTTAAATTGTTGTAAACGGTATCCAATAACAATTTTTCTTTTGAAGAATTCACTTCATTAGGTGACATTTTTATTGTTCTGTGATATGTGTTATTATATTTGTCAACAAGGTCTTGATATATGGTTATCCATTTATATGAACCCCGATAGCTAAACTCTTTCCACATCATTCCTTTTAAAGTTCTATTAAATCGTTCTACTATGGATGCCTTTAAAACACTATATGTTGAGTAGTGATTAATTTTGTTTGATTGCATTAGTTGATGAAACTGATTATTGAAAAATTCTTTACCATCATCTTTTTGTAAATTTCTTGGTTTTCGATTGTTATTAGTGAAAATACTCCTCATAGCATACGCTACACTCAGTGCAGTTTTATTTTTTACTGCTGCAACCCAAGCTTTTTTTGAGAAGGTATCTATTACTGTTAGAAGATAACTATATCCATTATTATATAACGCATAATTCCCCATTTCAACCAAATCAGCTTGCCATAAATCATCAATTCCTTTCATTATAATTCGTCTTCTTTTAAAATTTTTTCGCGCTTGTTTGTGTAGTTCATTAACTATTTCTCTTTTATCCTCGTTCATTTTGTATATGATTATTTTTTCTATGTCATTCTCATAGATATATATCTTATAAAGTTTTGTTTACTTAGCCGTCTTAATTTTAGGCCATTCAAGTTTTCGTTTTTTCACATCATCCACATTAGTGTTTTTATCAATCCGTTTAAAAATAAAATCATCAATTTTATTAAATCTTTCTTCTATATTTTTTATAAAGTCTTTATTTGAAGAGTATATTTGACCCTTCACAGCTTTTTCAATAAGTGCAACAATATTTTTTTTTATGTTTTCTTGTAATATTTTTATATCACTCCTAATAATATTTAATTGTGAGTCATATTCATTTTTCAGTTCTTCTATGCTAATCCATTTAAAAATATAGGCTTCAATCTCATTTAGTCTATTTTCGATTTTATTGGAGAGGTTCATATTTATATCATGGAACTGATCCTTTATAATCTTTATAGTAGTATATATCTTTTCTATATCTTTTGTTATGTTATTGATTTCTAAATTATGTTGGGATATCCTTAACTTCGAGTTATTTAGATTATGCTTAATTGAACTTTCACCAAATTTATTTATATAACTCATTTTTAATATATTATGTTAGCTTCTCTTAATTCTTCAATGATGGAAATTATTTCATTTCTGTGATTATTATGACCAGCACTTTCCGATGAAATAAGTAAACGCATTCTGTCAACTAATTCATTTGGGTCATCCCAATATATATAGGTAGGCATACGATTGTCTACAGATTTTAGCGATAATCCACTACCTTTCGTAAAAACATTTGTTTTAGTATTAAATAAATTTTTTATTATGCGAACATATTTGAACGCTCGTGTACCTTTAATTTGAGCTTTTGATTGATATTGTCGTTTATGTGCATTTGTACTTATTAAAATTTCTTTATATTTTTTTAAATCATTTTTATTGTAATGTAGGGGTTTTGAATGAAATAATAATTCAAATAATCCTGGAGTCATTTTCCACGTTAAATTCCCTATTTGAATTGAGTTATCCACATTAAAATTTAGCACATTATTTGCATAGCGCCATTTTCCACTTTCATCTATGTTGAAACCATAAACTTTATCTATCGTTTTGTTAGTCAGGAGCAATTCTATATTTTCCGCTAGTGACGATTTTTTACTACCATTTAACGCTTCTTGATCATAAGCTACAGCATCGTCATAATTATGAGAGCTATTATCGGATGGTAGTGATGGAAGTTGTGAATCTGTTATGTCATCACCATTTGACTGAAAATCATCTGATTGATAATCATAAATTTTTTCAATTTTCTTATTTGAAGGTTTTGTTATATCTTTGAATGACTCGTGCAATAAATCATCTGATTGGTAATCAGCAATTTTTTCATTTTTTGTATTTAAAGGTTTCGTTAGAGATTTAAATGTATCATCTAATAAATTGTCTGATTGATAATCATCAATTTTTTTAATAATCTTTTTTAAAGGTTTTGTTATAGGTGTAAATGTATCTTCCAATAAATTAAGTCTCTCTACTTCATTTAATTTAATATTTTTTATTTTTTCTTTAAAATCGCCCTTGTATTAACAATATCTTTTAATATTTTATTATTACTCATATCGATCTGATTTATATCTGAAATCAATCGGGCTTATATCTGATGTCGAACTGCTTTATATCTGATTGTGAACTGTTTTATATGAACTGCTTTCTATCTGCTATCGACCTGCTTTTTATATGATTATAAACTGTTATGTATTTGGGAAATTTATTATTGATTTCCCTAAATTAAAAAGGCGGTGGTGTATTTAGTTATTTAATTCAATTTTATTAACTAAATTATAATTTGTGATTTGTGTTTTATTAAATAAAATGAAGCGTGTTGAAAGCGCGAAAAAGTAAAAAAGAATGAAAGAAAATGTTTTTTATTATTAGTGTTGAAGAATCTAAAAACTAATTGGTACGAGTATTTGGTTATAGTATTTGGTACTTGTATTCGGTACTAGCCAAGACAATAGGGTGCCACATTATTCCCCGCGCTAGAGGAGGTTCACCTGAACCTTAAAGGAACCGTAACCCGTCTGACGCAATGCGAGAATAGTCGACAATTTGATTAATTGAACCAATGCGAGAAAGTGCGTCAGCTGTAGCATTTTCTAAACCAGGCGTATGGCGAATATCGGTGGTGAACTGGCTGATGAAATCGAGTTGACGTATTCTACGGGGCGAAGCTTTCTCGAGCTTTTGTTGAAATGCAAAAATTAGCGGACGATGGTCGGTGACAATGTAACAACTCCTTCCTTCTATCATATAACGGAAATGGGACACAGATTGGTACATTGCTGCAAGCTCGCGATCATATGTTGAATATTTTTGCTGGGTTGGTGTAAATTTTTTGGAATAAAACGCCAGAGGTTGTAAATCACCATCAATTTTTTGATGCAAAGCTGCCCCAACAGCTGTATCGGAAGCGTCCGCGAAGATTGCTAACTCGGCTTCGGCAGCGGGGTGTACTAAAAGTGCTGCGTTGGCTAATTCGTTTTTACATCGAGCAAAAGCAGCTTCCGCGTCTGGGGTCCACTTAATTGCTGTACGATCGTTTTTTTTATTGCCGACGATTAGCGTCTGCAGCTGCGTCTGATAAGAAATTGCATGTGGCAAGAATTTTCTATAAAAGTTCAGCATGGCGATGAACCTTTTAAGCTCTTGAGCCACTTTTGGTTTTGGAAAATCGCGTATAGCAGCTACTTTCTCCGGCAAAGGTCGGATTCCGTCAGCGTTAACCAGATGACCCAAAAATTTTATTTCGTTTTTACCAAATTCACATTTTTTCAGGTTGATGGCGAGATGATTGTCTTGAAGGCGTCGAAAAACTTCAGCAAGATCACGACGATGTTGTTCAGCAGAAGACGAAGCGACACAAATGTCATCGATGTATGGAAAAACAAAATCCAGACCACGTAGTACCTCATTTATTAACCGCTGGAACGTTTGGGCGGCGTTGCATAGCCCAAATGTCATAAAGTTAAACTCGTACAGGCCGAACGGGGTACTAATGGCGGTTTTAGGTACGTCATCGGGATGGATCGGCACCTGGTGAAAAGCTTTTTGCAGGTCAATTTTAGAAAAAAAAATCTTACCTCTCAAATTTGCTGTGAAATCTGTTAAATACGGCAAAGGGTAACGATCTGGCAACGTCTGCGCATTCAGGGCTCGATAGTCGCCGCATGGTCTCCAAGTTCCGTCACTTTTTTTGACTAAGTGCAACGGACTAGACCAGTTGCTTTTTGATGGTTGGCAAATGCCAGCTTTCATTAAAAAATCAAACTCTTTTTTTGCAGCTGAGAGCTTTTCCGGAGATAAACGTCGTGGTCGACAAAAAACAGGCTGCCCTGTCGTTTCGATCCTATGAAAAATCGAAGATTTTGTCGTAGACCCATATGGCGAGAGTTTTGTAACGTCGGGAAAATTTTTTAAAATATCAGCAAACGGATCGGTTGCGTCGAAAGTTTTGATGACGGCTGCTTCGCAAAACGTTGACGATGTCAGACTTGATGAAAGACCAGTGATGTTGTCGATAAGGCGGTTACGTCGAAGATCGATAAGTAGGTCGAAATGTTTTATAAAATCGGACCCGATGATAGGTGTAGTCACGTCGGCGACCACAAATGACCAATGAAACTCACGGCGAAAACCAAGGTCAAGTTTCATACGTTTTTCTCCACTTACCTTAATGGGAGAACCGTTAGCGGCGTATAACGTGATGGCAGTTGAACGGACATCAAAAGACTTCGAAGATAGAGGCAGGACGGAAACATCGGCACCACTATCGACAAGAAAATTTGTGTTGGTGTAACTATCTTTGACTTGAAGGCGAAATATTTGGCACATGGTGGGGGAATTTTCGCCGGAAACCTCCACTGGCCGATTAAGTCACTGTGATGTACCTGTAGACAGTACATTGACTTTACGTTGTTTATGTCTACAAGGGCTGCGACACTTCTGAGCATTTCGGCCATATTTTTTATGGTACCAGCACTCGTCACCAGTCGTATCGCTGGAATACGAAGCACGATTTTTGGATCGGTTGCGCGCCACTATTGGTTTACCTGAACGTGAGCGCGAGCGTGATCGTGACCGAGTCGAAAAATTTTCAAATTTTTTTGTGAGTTGAACGACAGCTGCCCGAATTTCGCTTAATTCGCTTGATGGCCCAGACGCCACTTGATTAACTTGGCTCGATGCCATGGCGTCACAAATTGAATCGGCAATTTTCGTAAACTCGACTGGAGTGCCTGAAGAAGCAGCCACCACAGGTTGAGCGAATGCCGGCAGCCGTTGTGTCCATAGACCCTTTAGAGCCGCATCACCCAGAGTGCTTCCGGCGACCCGCTTCATTTCGAAATACAATTCGGATGGTTTTTTGTCGCCCAGGGGTAATTCAGACAACAGCCGGTTGAGTCGACGCTGCTCGCTGTCCGCAAAATGCTCGATTACATTCGTTTTGATATACTCATACCTTTCGGTGGCCGGAAGTGCAGCAATAACGTCAGTCAACTGTGATATTACATTTGGACTAAGCGCTGCCAACACAGTTGCCATCTTTTGTCGGTCAGCAGTTATCCCCGATGCCGTGAACCAGAACTCCATTGTGGTGAACCATGCCTCAATATTAGTGTTAGACATCTGAGGAACAGGCAATCTGGCATAGACGACAGAAACATTATGAGCCGGTTGAATATGTTGTGGGGATTCTTCGATATTGTGTCCACCAACATTGGATGCTGCTGTGGAAGTCCCACTGTCGTTTGGATTGACCATCGTAAGTTGTTACACAATTGTTACGTAACAATCGGCTTGATATTTTGTAAAAAAATATGGCGGCTCAAACCACGCCACTTGCTGTTGCAAAAAATATCAAAATGGCCGGTATCCAACAAAAAAAAATTCACTCCAAAAAAGGAAAAAATCACACAATTACGATCACCACCGATCACGTCGGGGTCACCAGTTTGGGAAATTTATTATTGATTTCCCTAAATTAAAAAGGCGGTGGTGTATTTAGTTATTTAATTCAATTTTATTAACTAAATTATAATTTGTGATTTGTGTTTTATTAAATAAAATGAAGCGTGTTGAAAGCGCGAAAAAGTAAAAAAGAATGAAAGAAAATGTTTTTTATTATTAGTGTTGAAGAATCTAAAAACTAATTGGTACGAGTATTTGGTTATAGTATTTGGTACTTGTATTCGGTACTAGCCAAGACAATAGGGTGCCACATGTATATATTTGTTAACTACTCCATATATTATTGTGAACTGCTTTTCCAACTATTCATGAAGTGATTTATATATCTTCCTTACAGTTGTATGAATTCATCAAAACCTTTCCTATATCGCCCTTGATTTATCAAATCGTCCTTATTCACAACCATGAATCCATATTTATCTTTCCAACACTAACTACATATATCCGTAAATTCTTTAAATGAAATATCTCCAATAATATGATCATTATATATATGACGCAAATTCATTTCGTCCTGTTTAAATATTATTATCATATTCGCATTATCCCGAATAAGATGTTTGGGAATTTTCGTATATGTTTGACATAAATAAAAACAATCTATATTCTTATGTCTACCCATGCAAAAGTAATCTCTTATAGCCCCCTGTTTTCCACATATAACATCATCAAAGATTATTATTGAATGAGGGATAGCTTCAGTCGGGCTTAGAACTTGCTCATTTTCCGCAAATGTAAAAATATTTATTCCGTTTATTGGGTCTATCAATTTCTTTAGATAACAATATTTTGGTTGATACAAAGATTTTGAATATATGTAAATGTTTTTGAAACTAAGACCGTTGGGACTTTCTATTAAACTAATCATAACATTAGTTTTACCACAATTTGAGGGACCCACAATTAATGCTCGTATTGAATTTGGTAAAAGTGTACTTCATCAGCATTTCTTATTACAATTTGCTTAGCTTGCTTTACTAGTCTCATTTTGATAACTAAATGGGTTTTGATATAAATTTCCTGTTATATAACAAAACCTAATCATTTAAATTTTTAGTGTCAATCATATTAAACGTATATTATATATAATTAAAAGAAAAAGTGAGTATAAACTATAGCAAAGGGGTTAAAAATAATCAGTATAATTTTGGAAGTGGTTTTGTAAACAACTTAATAAATAAATTACCTGTTGAACTGCATTTACCTGGTTATCAGTTTTGTGGACCTGGAACAAAACTTGAAAAACGTTTAGCGAGGGGTGATAAAGGGATTGTGACGGTCGCCTTAAGTCAAATTCGTTTAAATACAGCCAAAACGGCGAATTGGAACAATGTACGTTTGACACCACCTTGTAAACGGGCCATTGAACATGGGTTTAAATATTCATTTCGTGTAGAGATCAAATTAAAGATGGACGACCTTATGTCAAGTGCTATATGACAAGGTGACCCAGGTGACATTGAAAAAGAGTTAAAGACGATGAAAAGACGAAAAAGGTCAAAAACTGTTAAGCAAGCAAGAATACAAGACGTGAAGAAAAAATGGTCAGGGAAAAAGAAAAGGCTTCTAGAAAATAAGAGAAAAAATGGTGAAAAACCGCGTGTAGTTGTTCTGAAATTAAAAATTAACAAAAAGAAGCTTAAAGCAACCAAAAAAAAAACGGAAAGAAGTTTTTCTTTACACAGTTACTAGCCCATGTGAAGTAACGTGTCCAAGATATTCAACAAGTTTCAAAAATATAACTCGTGTTAATTGCGTCATATGAACTGGCTAATTTAATAAAATAAATAATTATAGAATAAATACGAGGAAAATATGAACTTTTTTAATTCTTTGTTGGTCATCATATTCGTTCCCCACTGTGACTTTGACATTTAATTTTTGTTTAAATTTAAAACCCGTAAAAATGCAATTACTGGGGTAATTAAAAAAAAGAACGTTATGAAAAATCCAATATCTTCAAAAAAAATTTATAAAAAACGGTGCGGAGGCTTCATATAGTGAGGCTCTTTATATACAAATATAAAGCTGCTGAATAAATTACAACGAGGAAGGAAGAAACGAATAAAAAAAGTAGTTGCGGAAAAAGAATACGTTATATTCCTAGAGCAACGAATTGAAAACTTTTCATTCCTATTCCTAACTTCAAAACAAACCACGCACCTATGCAAAGTGAAAAATATAGAAAAAAATTGCAATTATACCATATTATAAAAGGCGGTATTTCATCTTTACTCATTTGCCGGAGTCAGAAGAAAGTTTTTCTGTGTACGTGTAAGCCTAAAAGGAAACGCTTGAATGAGGCAAAATCCTAGTCCGAGGGGAGAGGAGTTTCTCCAACTTTCAGCCGCCTATGAAAACAAACACTTAGCTACACTTCCAAGGCGAGATAAGTACCACGTCGACATACTTGTGTTTCTTTCCCGGTAATGTAATCAGCATGTTAAAGCTATATTCATATACATATATATATTTACACCACTATAATTTATATTACCCCTATAAGATTAAATAGATATTTGCCATAACTCTATAACTAACAAAAACCTTATTTCCTATTTATACAATTGAATTATATCCTAATATTAAAGATAATTATTTACAACCTAAAGTAAATAAAATAATTCAAAAATTATAGAAATAAGTACAAAACAATCGGTATAAAGTAGGATAATACTTTTTGCAACCTAGCGCTAGTGTCTGAACAATAAAACAAAAAAAAGGAACATAACCTACTTAAGTCTAAATTTAATATTGTAATGGATCTGCTTAGATATAACAAATAAATACAAACGATTGCATGTCCCCCAATTTATAGTAAAGGGAACTAAACATTTTATTTTGTGTGGCCACGAGCGTGCACTAAATAACGTATTCGTGTAATTAGGTATTTGTATTAAGGGATAAGAATACAAACGGGATAACAATAAGAAATTGAATTATAACTGTATTGAACAAGAAACGTAACATATAATATAGTGTAAATCTATACCGCTACTTTGCATGTAAGCTACATACTATTTGTTTCATGTATTTCCTATTTATAAGAAATAAAATAAAAACGTAATATGTACACTTTATAAAAAAGGAAGGAATATGCATTATATGTGTTGATTAATTCAATGGTTGATGAGTAGTTAGGTTTGAAGGTTGGACGTTCAATATATGTTTTGGGACATTACTATTTATCTTTTCAGGCACCAGTAATGTCATGGACGACATGTCTATGTCGTAAGGGGTGGGCAGCCTACCTAGGGAATCAACATCATTCCCCTAGCCCTGAATCCGTCTCCACGGTCGCAGTCCAATGTCCGTCTGTCATATTAGGGATACACTAAGCCTTCCCCCGTGTGTCCATAAAATTGTCCGTTGAGCTATATATATTTTTTTTGTTTGTCACCCAATAAACCACGTGAATTTAAATGTGTTAACCAAGCGGAGGAAAGAACCCCCCATTCCGGCGAGCTACAGCCTAACCACCTACGTGCCACCTCTGCGGCTCAAGGTTTATCACAGGATAAATTTGTTAGATGCAGCTTGTAGGGAACACGATATTGCATATTCACAAACAAACGATATTAACAAAAGACATAAAGCAGATCAAATATTACTTGAAAAGGCTTGGAAACGAGTACAATCTAAAGATAGTGATTTCAAAGAACGAGCATACGCTTGGCTCGTAACAAACACTATGAAATCGAAAGTTAAGTTGGGGTTAGGTATGAATCATATCAAAACTCGTAAATCCAGAAAATCACAGAAGAAAAAATGTAAAAAGAGAAAATTGTTTTCAACAACTGTTAAAAATACTCTAAAGCTCTTGAGAAACGAAAAACCAAACAATTTAAATGCCGCTGTTAAAATTGCACGAAAAGCCGTTACTTCAAACTTTAAAGGGAAGAAGAGAGCTAATATTGCTATACCGAGAGTTATACCAATGCCGAAAATTGGTGGATTTCTTCCAATTATTCCAATCCTAACAGCTTTGTCAGCACTTGGAGGTTTGGCTACAGGTGGGTCAGCTATTATTAAGGCTGTTAATGATATAAAAAATGGAAAAGAACAACTAGCAGAGGCTACTCGACATAATAAACACATGGAATCAATTGCTATGGGAAGAGGTCTATATCTTAAACCATATAGATCTGGATATGGTCTGTACTATAAGCCAGCTCCAAAAAACTTTTAGATAAGCTACCCAATCGACCATTAACTGATATAGATTTGATGAAATATGGTAAACAACTATGTAAATTTAGAGGAATTTTTATGCGTGACCGTTTACCCAAAAAACCATTACTTCAAGAATGTGGTATTGTTAATTTAGATAATTTTCAGGGTCCTGGAACTCATTGGGTAGCTTATTATAAAAATCGCAACTATAAAGAATATTTTGATAGCTTTGGAAACTTACAACCTCCAATTGAAGTAGTTAATTATTTAAAAAGACCTATTGAATATAATTATGAGCGAAAACAAAACTTTAATACATTTAATTGTGGTCACCTATGTCTAAATTTTTTATTCAATAAATATAATTTGAAATAAATAAAACACAAATAGTTATATTTTTATATTTAAACATAAATACATAATTAAAATTTTATTAAATTTTTTCTTTTTGTTTCATACTATACTCGTTTGAATTCGGTTGTATAATATATAAATATTAATAAATAAATATTATATTATTATATTGATAAATATATAATAAATATTATACATATGTGGGAGGGGTTGTTATCGAAGCAGTCCACAACTGTAACGGGACCCTTTTTCGAATCCCCTCCTTTCGTGTCTCAGTAGTTGATTGTTCAGTCCACCATTGTGATAGATCTACCAATCCCTGAGACACGCGAGTTAAGTTGTCTATTTATTATAGAATTAAAAAAAATATTTTTTTCCTGAACGACGTGCGCTCAACTTTTATTTATTTTCTCTTAATTCTAATGAGTATGTCTTAGTACACATGCTAATTCAAAAACTGACTATTCTCGTGAATAGTTTGTCTTATATATTAAAAATGTAAGTATTGATTAGGATTAGTTACTCATCTTTATCAATATGTTTACAAACTGTTTATTTCTTAAATTACTTTGTTTAGATATTTTATACGTACTTATCATATATTCTTTGTTATATAAAATTGTGTTCTTATCATATATTCTTTGTTATTAAAATGTGTTATTATCATATATTCTTTGTTACATAAAAATGTGTTATTATCGTATATTCTTTGTTACATAAAAATGTGTTATTATCGTATATTCTTTGTTACATAAAAATGTGTCCTTGTCATAACTAAGTATGATAACATTTTCTGCTTAACTTAAGTGTTAGGTTGATTCAATTCAAGGTTACGAGTATCTTTCTTAAAAGATAAAATTTAAATAATCAATCTACATACTCGTGTACCTTAACTTACATATTCATGTACCTTAACTCTCCTCCTTCTTAAAAAAGATCGCCCCGATATTTCCTAATTCTACCTAAAACTGTATTATAATATGCGTAGTATAATTCTGCTTGTTTCTTTTGTTTATAGATTAAGAAATATTTATACAATTTTAGTCCGAATATAATTATACCTATAACTGTTACTATTATAAGTAAAGAATAAAAGGTTGATCTGAAAGGATGTTCTTCATATGGAATAATGAATTTTCTAATTGAATCTATATTATTAAATGCATTTTCCTTATCTGATTCTATGATTTTTTCTATTTCAAAATCTTCATGGTGTTTGTTATGTATGGCTTCTACTAATCTATCATGAAGGTTCCTATATAAAATACCATCAATATTAACTTTGTCCGTATATGTAACTAAATGTGTTCCTGTTATTGATTTGTTTTCTACTGTGTGGTCTCCGTCTAATAATATTAAACCTTCATCAATTTCTAATAATGCACTGTTATATTCCTGAATGACTGTGCATTTGCTATTTTTATCTTCAAGAAGTGGAATTATACATATATCCGTTTCGTTGTTTCTTTGACAAATATATCTTCCTAGATAATTTTCGCAATGGGTGACTCTAATATATTCTTTATTACAATAGGCAATTTGTTCATCTGTTTTGATTTTCCCATGTCGAAAGCTTATAGGTGTGATTTTGAAAAGTTTACAATGATTGTTGAGTATAGGGTATTTATAAATAGCTATAAATAAATCTCCTGTTCCAGCAATATGAACGTCTGCGTATTCTAATATGTTTATTATAGGTACAGTAATTAG
The DNA here is from genome assembly GCA_956483585.1 of Gymnocheta viridis. Taxonomy (NCBI): domain Eukaryota; kingdom Metazoa; phylum Arthropoda; class Insecta; order Diptera; family Tachinidae; genus Gymnocheta; species Gymnocheta viridis. Next base: position 78,803,277 of record OY101441.1, on the reverse strand, counting down.
TTCATGTTGTATTACTTCCTTTATATCGACAATGTTTAAAGATTCTGTTAAATATTCATTGTTTTTCGCAGCATTAATTGTCCTAACAAGTAGCATAAGTTGGTCATACACCTGTTCTATTATAAGGTTATTTGTTAATGTGTGATTGTGTAGTTCGTCAATTAATTTCTCAAATCTTGAATTAACTAGGCGTTGTTTTTGGTTGTTGTTTATTAATTTATTTATTGCTGTTTCCATTTCAATAAAGTCGTCATGATCCGGATTTCCTGTGATAAATTTCAATGCTGATCCTAGAAAGTTTAAGGATCTTGAGTACCGTTTGTGTTCATTTAATTGATCTGCTAAAGCTTCAATCTTCTTTATTCAGATAGTTTCTTGAGCAGTTGGTTTATATTCCTTTGTAACAATCTTCCTATATGGAGTTAAGATTTTCGTCAAATTAGTGACGTGAAAAAGATATGACTGGTCATCATATAAAAGAACGTCATCAGTTCTAGTTAGAACGTATTTCTGATTTTGCAGGTTTTTTAGTTCCATGGTTGCCTTGTTTATTTGGCATACCGCGGCGAGTAATATCAGGTATAATATCATCATTTTTGTTTAAAGTGTAGTTTTTAATATTGTTTTTATGAACTATTACTCCTCCCTTTGTTAAAATCGTGTCCTCACGATCTTCATGAACAATATGTTTTTTGTACTTAGCGTCACTTTTTTTCCTTAAATTCTTTATATTCACTAGAATTTGTTCTCCTTCTGTAAAGGTTCTGTGTTTTGTTCCTTGATTTAATTTTCCTAAAACTTTATCGGACGCTTTTTTTAAATTATTATAAATTTTTTTACTATCAAATTGGATAGTGCCAAAGTGTATTTCACTAGGTTTATGTTGAGTGACTGAATGTATCGTGTTGTTTAGTGCTTTCATAGCTGTAAATAATTCTTCGGTTGAACTCGTTTCATTCTGTATCTTTAATATTCTTGTTAATTCCGTTATCGTTCCATGTTCTCTTTCTATTTGACCATTTGCTGATGATCTGTACACTGGTGTGTTTATTTTATCAATATTGTGTTTTGTGCACATTATTTTTACTGCAGCTGTGTTCAAACATGGTTCGTTATCTGTCATAAGACGTTTGCAATTGGGATAATTATTAATGATAAGTTCTTCTATTTTTTCATCCATATGCGTTTTATCTGAAACTTGTCTCACTACGACGTATTTGGAGAATTTGTCGATAGCGCAAATAAATGTTTTATTTTCATTGTAATATACGTCCATGTGTATGAGCTGATTAGGTTCTGTTGGAATTGTAGCATCTCTCAATGGTTGTTTTATTGGATTTCTTTCGTATTTACCGAAAAGACATGGTGAGCATTTTTTGTTGTATGCTTTGCAATGTTTTCTCATATCGGGCCAGTAACATGTTAATAATATTTCTTTGATATTATTTTTGTAGCCTCTGTGTGCACGATTATGTGTAAATTCAACAATATTACGTTGTTGTTCTTTATCAATAATGTCTTTTAGTTTAATTGGTGTATGTATAAATGTTGTGTTTAAAAATGTATTTTTGATAATAGGAGCTACTTTGAATATAGTTTCTGCTGTCGCATGTATAGCTGTTATTCGTTTTGGTATTATCACCTTTTTTAATTCTTCTATCAAATTTTGTTCTGACGTATAATTTATTGTATGTCTTATTCTATTTGGAAAAACTGTACGTGTTCTTACTTCATTGATGTGTTTATTTGGTACTAGATCAATTTGTATACCATATGCATTAAATGGAGTATGAACAGTTTTAAATATAGTTTCTAAAGATGATTCGGCTGAATGTATGGTGTCTTCTGATGTCGTACTTAGTACATTTACAATGTGTCTTGACAATGCGTCTGCTACTACGTTTTCTTTACCTGGCTTATACTTAAGCTTAGCACCATATTCTTCAATTATATTCTTCCAGCGTTTCAGCTTTGTGTTTGGATTTTTATCCGAAATGGAAAATGTTAATGACTGATGGTCAGTAAATATTGTTAAGTCTGGACTTCCGTAGACATAGTTCCTGAATTTTTGTAATGCCCAAATTATGGCTAATAATTCTTTTTCGTTGGTACTGTAGTTTTCCTCAGTACTTGACAAAGTTCTACTAATAAAAGCAATCGGTTTACCTAGTTGTGTTAGTACTGCACCTAAAGCTATGTTTGATGCATCTGTCGTGAGTTCAAATGGTTTATCAACTCTGGGTTGTTGAAGTTCCACTTGTTCCTTTAAACAATTTTTTAATTTATTGAACGCATCTATGGCTGGTTGATCTAATTTTATTATAGTATTTTTACTTTGATTTTTTGTAACATTACCATTTTCTCCTCTCAAATGAACAGTAAGTGGCTTAGCTATTGTTGCATAGTTCTTTACAAACTTACGGTAGTAACCTGTCATTCCTAGAAAACCTCTAAGTTCCTTTAAATTTTGCGGAATGGGCAGTTTATCTATTGCTTCAATTTTTTCTGGATTTGTTGAGATTTTTCCATGCTTAATTACATGTCCTAAATATTCAACTTCTGTTTGAAAAAACTTACTTTTATCTTTGGATATTCTTAGAGTTGCTTTATTTAGGGCTTCGAAGACAATTTCAATATGTTTCATATGCTCATCAGCCGATGATGAATATATTAAAACGTCATCAATATAAACATAAGCAAATTTTCCAATGTAATCACGAAGTATTTCGTCTACGCATCTTTGAAAGATGGCAGGAGCATTTTTTAAACCGAAAGGCATTCTTTTATATTCATAGTGACCACCTAAGACAGAGAAAGCTGTCTTTTCCTGATCAGAATCTTTAATTTTTATTTGATGGAATCCTGATTCCAAATCAAGTGTTGTAAACAATGAGGCCTGTCCTAAATTTTGCAGTACCGTCGTAATATCTGGTATAGGGTATTTATCTGAAATAGTATTTTTATTTAGTTTTTGAAAGTCTACGACCATTCTACGCTTGGGTTGACCTGATTCGTCTAATCCTTTTTTTGGGACTGTCCAAATCGGTGAGTTGAAAGGGCTATTACTTTTTGAAATGATACCTTCATCAAGTAATCTTTTAACTTCCTTATTAACAAATTCATTGTCAGCTATTGGGTATGGGTACTGTTTTGTATAAATAGGATCTTCTGTCACTGTTCTAATTGTCGCTTCCAGTAGATTTGTAAAAGGTAATGGCCCAATGCCATTGTTTTCTTCCATTAAATCATCTATTCTTTTTCTATATTTTTCATATTTTTCATTAACTAAATAATTAATCTTAATTGTTTCCTCTTCCCCTAATTTAAATATCATTTTATCTAAATCTATTTTTCCTTTTAATGTTTTTAATCCTTTGTAACCTAATAATATATCAAAATCTTTTAATTCATCTGTTTCGTAAAAATCTAATATTTTATTAAATATTTGAGCAGTTTGTTTTTTTTTCAAAGTAGATGTACCGTGAATTGAATAAACCTTAACGTTTTCTTTTAAATTTTCAGAGTCACTTAACTTAATTTCTGAATTTACATAGTTATGGGTTGCACCTGTGTCAACTAGTACAAGATAATCTCTACTACCGTCTGACAAGGTGAGACAAGGCAACCCGTGTCTTAGTTTAAATGCTTAAAATTATTTCTCTTTTTACTTACAATATTTGATGAATTTCCAGTTTCTACACACATGTCATCTTTGTCATCTTCCATACATAGGTTATTCACTCGCATAGCTTTTTGATGTTGGTAATTACCACTGGGTTCTCGTTGCCTTTTAGGTATATTGGAGTTGTAGGTACCTTGTTGGTTGAAACTCGATTGTTGCTGGTTATATCGTTGTTGTTGTGTTGATACATTGTTGATCCAAGGTTTTGTTATAAACTGTCGAGTATTTCCTGATGATATATCCATTGGTTCCGGACGAGTATAATTCTGTTGATGATGATGTCCATGTTGCTTAAATGTTGTTATATTTGGACGTCTTTGAAATTCTTGTCTCGATTGGTGCTTCGGACGAACATATCCTTCTTGTCTGGGCTCTTCATAACTTAGATTTAATCGTCTATGTTCATTATCATGCTCAATTGTTCTCGCAATTGCATATGCATGTTCTAGATCCTTAATTTGGTTACCATAAAGAGTGGATCTTATATAAGAGTTTTTAATTCCATCCTTAAATACTCTGACTGCTTCCTGAACAGCTTCTTCCATCATTATCTCAATTGTATTTTTTGGATGACCTGACATCGAAATTTTTGACGTGATGAGAGTCAGGGATCTGTTTATGTCATCATGATACTGGCTTAGAGTTTTATTGCCTTGTTGAAGTCTTCTCAATTCGTCTTGTAATACATAGATTGGTCTTTGATCTGCGTATGTGTAGTCCAAACGATTTTTTATAGCCTCCCAATTAAATATTGTGTTGTGATTTATAAGGACATCTGATGCAGATCCTCGTATTTTTGTCTTTACTATTGATAAAGCTTCACAATACCTGTTTGAAAATTCATGTTGTTTTATTCCATCCATCAACCTTGAGACGTCTTCTCTCCATGATCGGTATTCTAGTTGATTGCCATTAAACTCAGGCAATGTTTTAAATACATCCAAATTAATTTGTTCCGGGGTATTATATGTCATCATAACGGCTCGTAAGGGTTGTGGTATGCTTGGTTGTAGGTCGGGTGCTTGATTTAATCTTCGTTCAAGTTCCTCATTTTTTTCATTCAATGATTGCATGGTTAGCTGCATACTTGCAATTTGTTGTATCAAAGCTTCCATGTTTATTTGTAGGTTACCAGGATTAGCCATATTTTCTTCTTCCGTTAATCTGTTACTATCGAAAACTTTTTGTCTTTGTTTCTTCATTAATTGTTCACCTTAATTTTTTAATTTAAATTTTCTCTAGAGCACAAATTTACTTTATTGTGGTCAGAGTTTACTTAAATTATTTCTGGAGTCTTGAGTTACTTTACAAGAGTCAGTTTTAGTATCCTTGTTGCGGCAAGGATGAATATCGTGGTCCGCCTCGTGAAGAATAACAATATATTATTCTCCTGGCAGGATCGCCAGTTAAGTTGTCTATTTATTATAGAATTAAAAAAAATATTTTTTTCCTGAACGACGTGCGCTCAACTTTTATTTATTTTCTCTTAATTCTAATGAGTATGTCTTAGTACACATGCTAATTCAAAAACTGACTATTCTCGTGAATAGTTTGTCTTATATATTAAAAATGTAAGTATTGATTAGGATTAGTTACTCATCTTTATCAATATGTTTACAAACTGTTTATTTCTTAAATTACTTTGTTTAGATATTTTATACGTACTTATCATATATTCTTTGTTATATAAAATTGTGTTCTTATCATATATTCTTTGTTATTAAAATGTGTTATTATCATATATTCTTTGTTACGTAAAAATGTGTTATTATCGTATATTCTTTGTTACATAAAAATGTGTTATTATCGTATATTCTTTGTTACATAAAAATGTGTCCTTGTCATAACTAAGTATGATAACATTTTCTGCTTAACTTAAGTGTTAGGTTGATTCAATTCAAGGTTACGAGTATCTTTCTTAAAAGATAAAATTTAAATAATCAATCTACATACTCGTGTACCTTAACTTACATATTCATGTACCTTAACTCGCGCTAATATCAGCGTTTGCTCTGGACTTTAGTGATTTCTGGGAGTCAAATTGTAATTATCGACTTCCATTTTCATCACCGGTGTCCATAGTAATTGCTAGCATATAACATAGACTGAGGTATCCACCCATATAGACTCTACAACTAATATGTATCGACCCGGTGGTTCTGAGTCTAACTCATGTGCTAACCAAAGCTAAAAAAAAAATTAAAAATATGAAAAAATGAACAATCAATTTCCATTAACAAATTATCGTCAGCAGAATCATTTATAAATTGGTCTATACAATCAGGTGACCTTTGATTGTCTATATGGTCGATTTCCATTAGAAAATCGTCATTGCTATCGTTTATAAATGATTCTTGATAATGCCCCCAAGCCAGTATTTTTACACTATTATTGCACACGTATCTTTTGTTGTCTAAATAACTTAAAGATACCTTATTTATTAAAGACGTATATAAAACATGTAGTTTTGACTTAAAAGTATACATACTTCTATAATAGACTTTCTTATTATACAGACAGTTTTTGTAATCTAATAAACTTAAATTTCTAGATACATTCCTTTTTATACCCTTTGCTTTCTTGACTTCAATCATATCTTCCATTTTGTATGAGTACATTTTCGCTCTCAACCCCACAAATTCCTTCATTACCCTACCATTATTTTCATCCTTCATCATACCTAATATTTTTTTATATTTTTGTGGAATACCATATTTATTATTCGCTTCATAATCTGATGTATCAAACTTTGCATCAATATCGTTTATTATATCTTTATAAAAATCATCAGTTTCGATTATGTATATGAACGAATCGATATCCATATAATTCAGCTCTGCTTTGATATTATATTTTGGTAGTATATAACCATAATAAAAGTTGTACATCTTCCACTTTGAAAGTTCTAGTATTGTAAATCCTAAATAAATTGGTTTATTATAAAACGAATAACTTCTGTTTAGCTCCACAGCTATCATATTTTCCTCAAATATGCTGAATGAATGAAATTCTGGTTTGGCAATAAGGACACGAGCACCCATTTTCCTACCGACGCTTTCCCACTCATTTACAATTTTAACATTCTTACGCTTGTCAACGTTTTCCATTGTTTTACCGTATACGGCATTATTTAATAATTTGAAGAAATTTTTTTCAAACGTGTTTTGGGCGTTAGTTCTATATAAATTATTTAATGAAATATATGGCTTCAACCAGGCTGATTGCTTAAATTTCAAAATTCTATGAATTATTACTAACTTTAAACCATGTTTTAAACATTGTTGTAAATTTTTATAATATATTACATATCCATATTTATTATTTAAATCAACAATTAATTTCTTTTCTTTAGAATTTGGAGGATTTTTATTTTCGCTACAAAAAGGTAAATTATTATGAATATCATGAATTTGTAATGGATACAACAAATCAACTTCTAATATATATCCAGTAGCTGAGTCTTCTGGTATACTATCCAGACAAAAGTTTTCAATATCTGTTTCCCACTCAAAATTACCTTCTGGTAGCGCTTCAGACATTGCCCAACCATACAAATTATTTGCATCTAAATACATTAAATACTTAGATGGTAGATTCTCATTGTAATCATTCATGTATTTGTTGTTTGCAATAGAATGCCGTTGAGAGCACTGTACTATTCCTCCTCTTATCCCCTTTTGTATAAAATGAATCATTTCTATGTCTATCAACAACTCTAATTTAATATCTGTTATTTTTAACATCGCGTCCCAAGAAAGTCCTGGGGCTGTATAGTAATGACAGGGGTCTAATTTATAAATATTTTTGCTAATAAATCTAAAGTTTTCAAAAACATCTGTTAACAACAAAACATCAGTTTTCAAATACAATAATAAATAATCTTCTAAAGTTGCACACTCAAACGTACTCCATACTTCTTTAGCATGGGCGTAATCTTCTTGAGAACAGTTAATTTATTATAAAAGCTCTCTATATTCGGCAAAGAAGTTTCTTTAAGTTTTTCTATAGTATTTAAATAGCTGTATGGAAAGACATCTTTTCTAATAAGCAAATTAAATTTACTTTCGTTTTCTCCAAATATTGATTTTACTACTTTTAAATCTTGCTTAGCTAAATTTTCAACCAAATCATTTAAGCTTGCTGGTAAAAATCTATAGGAATCTAAAAATCGAATTTCAATGTTAGCACTATTCTCATCAGTTATAGTGTTAGAGAGAGATATATAAAGCTCTTTATTGAGTGGAATAATATTTATAGGGCCATCATTTATATTATTTATCTCCTTCACAAATAAATGGCAGTCATAACCAGAAAAATTGTGGAAAATTACTGGAAAGAATTTTGTCACTTTGTAATTAAGATTACACAAACTATGTGCAGCGCCTCTGTATTTCCCACTCATATGACAATGATCCCTAACTTTTGAATCATCTAAAATAACTTTAGAACAAATGTGACATATATTGGTCGAATGGTAATCTAAATTTTCTTCTTCTGTTAGGGGTAGCATGGGTTTTATTATAGATAAATAATTATTACTTAAATATTTTACGTCTTTAATTAAACTCTCTATAAACAGTGTAGGTGAATCTAAACCTTTAAAGCTACATAGCTTATTTAAATTGTCGTTGAAAGTACATTTAATGAAATATGATATAGCATAGGGGACATGTCTATCAACAAATGTTGTTGAAGAAATATCACCACACGGAATGCAAGTTTGAATATTTTCAAATATGCATTCCGAATCTGCGTATATTACGAACGGTACATCTATACTATTGCTATAATTACTAAACTCTATTGTAGACTTATCTGCTTTTGGTGTATATGCAATTTGTTTTTTACAATGTTGCCTATGAATTTCTAATTGTTGTTCATGGTGAAAATTCTGTAGGCAGTCATCACATAGGATAATGCTTCCATGATGACCTGTCTGTTGAGCTCTAATGAATCTGAAAAAATTACAAAATGGATGTATGAATAAATAAAAAATAGTATAATAAAGAAAACTAAAAAGAAATTTATAATTTTATTCGTAATCATAACACCTACCTTGATATATTTTTTATATAAACATAGTGTGAAACTATGTTTCCCTCAACTTTTTTCTGCATAAATAAAAGTTGGATATGTTTGGATTTTTTTCCTTTTGTTTTATAATAGGGTCCCACAATCAAGTCTTTTTCCATGTCATATCCAAAGACAATTACACTAATATTCGGATTATTAGTTTCAAAAATTTCTATATCTTTTAATTTTAGTGGGAAGCATAAGCCACTAAAATTTAAGCAAAAGCCGTTAAAGAAAATTTGTTGTTCATCAATGTTGACGCCATAACTGCTTGTTCTTTGAGAATTTCTATGGGTTGCTAAGGCTGATAGTATTGCCCATTTGAAGCAAAATTCATCATTGTTTTGTACATTTATGCATGCTTTTTTTTAACTTTATTTTATTTGGGAGAGGAATGAAACTGGAACCTTTTAGTGGTTGGTATCTATTTAGGTTTATATGAAGTTTTAAAAGTTGAACTAGAGTCCAACCACTATCCCGCTCTTGAAAGTCTTCCATTTTTGTTAATATTCTTTGAATATTATAACCATATTCATCGGCAAACTCTTCTATATGGAAAATTTCCTTCATTTTCGTTTGAAAATGTTTCACCTCTATTGGGCTATTTTCTAAGTCATTTACATTGGGGCGAGCATATAATCCATATATCTCCATATTAAATTTAAGAGCATCATTAGCCTTTAAGAAGTTGTCAACTTCTCTCTTTAACGGTTCCTCAGCTTCTTTCATAAGCATCTCCGGTAGAAGACATTCTTCATTACTATTTACATATTCTAGTGTTATAATCCTCTTTTTAAAAGCACTTTTTACTAGCTTTACAACACTTTTTTTTGAGTTCGAAGCATGAGATCTTTCATGCTCCCTGAAATTTTCCTCACTTTGAAAAGCTCTTTGACATTCTGAGCATTCTAGCTTGGTTGCTATTCTTTCCATAATATCACAATTTTTTTGGAAATTCACTAAAGATGTTTAAAAAATAAATTTTTTTGTATAGTAAAATTATTTAACAGTCTATATCACAATGTCGATCAAATTCTTGTGTATTCGTAGTGATAAAAATTAATATTAAAATCATTTTTACTAACCTGTTATGAATCAGAATTACAAAACACAAATTTAAAGTTTTTTCTTTTTAAAAAGTCTTACTAAAACACAAATATAATTTTTTTTCTTTTCTTTGGAAACAATCTTAATACATTGAATAATAAAAAACCACAAATTAAAAGTTTTATAAATCTTTTTACGTCGAATATTTTCACAGAAATCTTACTATGTTGAATAATTTCACAGAACTAGAATTTTGTTCGAAAAAATAGCTGATTTTATACTTTTCTAGAGGCACTACTACATACACATATACTGTTAATCACCCTTGTTTGAAAAATTTCCATACAATTTTTTCTTAGGTAACAAAAACATCATAACACATTTATGGGCTCATAAATTATTGCATTTTAAAACATTGAAGTAGAAAAAAATGTGTGTCCTTCAATAAAAATAGTTAATGCACCCACACACTACGACAAAAATAAGTGAAAGCAAGCATACGCATGTCTTTCGTTCTTAAGAGTTTTTCTGAAACGGATTTTAAAATTTTATTGCCTTTCCATACCCTTTTTTTGCTTAAGTAACAAACATACCATACCAGATTTATGGCCTCATAAATTATTGCATTTTAAAACATTGAAGTAGAAAAAAATGTGTGTCCTTCAACAAAAATAGTTAATGCACCCACACACTACGACAAAAATACGTGAAAGCAAGCATACGCATGTCTTTCGTTCTTAAGAGTTTTTCCATACAAACAAATGTTTAAATTATTGCCTTTCCATACCCTTTTTTTTGCTTAAGTAACAAACATACCATACCAGATTTATGGCCTCATAAATTATTGCATTTTAAAACATTGAAGTAGAAAAAAATGTGTGTCCTTCAATAAAAATAGTTAATGCACCCACACACTATGACAAAAATACGTGAAAGCAAGCATACGCATGTCTTTCGTTCTTAAGAGTTTTTCCATACAAACAAATGTTTAAATTTTACTACCTTTTCATAGAAAGATTAAAAACAACAAATGAAATAAAATAGGAAATAATGCAGCATATTTTTGACCTTATTTCTTGCTCATGCATGTTTAACTTATCAATTAATTTTGAATTGTTCTATACTTTTTCTTAAAATGCAAGCCTACGCATGTCTTAAAATGAAAAATAAATATATAAAGCGAATAAAATGCAAGTCTACGCATGTGCAAAAATAAATACATAATCGAGATTCATTTCACATTACCACATATGTACATTTATTGTTTTATAATATACAGATTTACAACATTACAAAACTAGTTATGCTTATTAAAAAAATTAGCTGTAGTTTAGTTCGAATATTGCAGAACCATTTGGCGATTGTCGTCCTTTGTAAATAATTGTCCAAATTTTTTCATTCATATTGGCTAAGTAAGGATCCTCTCTGTTTAAATATTTAACCATTCTTTGAGGTAGATAAAACCATTTATTGTTCTCCAAATATGCTATGACTTTGAATCCATATTGTGTAACCTTCCACTCAAAATTTAAAATTTTTAATGGTTCATTTAAGGGAATATCATCAATTTTCGTGTACTCTGATTTTATTCCTTGGGCTATGTTAATTAACTGTTGATAGATCTAAAAGCAATCAAATAAAAACAATCATATAATATGAATAAATATTTGTATATTTCTTCTACAGCATCAATATAATACCATTTTGTTTAATGCGAAAAGCTGCTTTAACTTTTGTTTAATGTGATTTCAAGTAACTGTGAAGAACAATAATAAACAAAAAAATCTGAACGTTCTTTTATATCAATTTGTGCTGGATAGTAAAACTCTTATTTTAGGTTTTAATAAAAACTACTCAAATGAGAATCTCATTGACATGGTGCGAAAAAAATATCTCATTTGAATTTCTCTTTATTGTAAAAGCATACACATGGAAAAATATATGAATGCATGTGTAACAGAATGATCACATTTTTCTCATTATATGACTCAGTATCTCTATACGTGTATTTTCCCCATACGTGAATTTTTCCCATAAGGAGGTCAAATCTAGTGGGATTCTAATTGGTGTGCCAGAATGCCCATACGTGTATTTTTTCCATAAGGAGGCCAAATCTATTTAGATTCTAATTGGTGTGCCATAATTCCCATATGTGTATTTTTTCCATAAGGAGGACAAATCTAATTAGATTATAATTGGTGTGTCAGAATGCCTATACGTGTATTTTTTCCATAAGGAGGCCAAATCTAATTAGATTCTAATTGGTGTGCCAGAATGCCCATAAATATACTACTGATTTACATGACAATCCCAACTACGGAATGCCAGCGGTATAGAAGCACCATTGCTAATAATTTTAATCATATTCAGCTTACAAAGATCAGATAATTGTACGTGTGGAATTCTCCATGAGATGAGTGAAATTGCAAGTTTTGCTTTTTCAGTAGAAACGTTCAATTTTACCACTTTTGACGGTGGATACTAGTGATCAGGAATATCAATCTAATTTGTTAAATAATACGGTTAAATAGTTGATATTCCTGATCACTAGTATCCACCGTCAAAAGTGGTAAAATTGAACAAAGAACGCTGATGAGATGGTGTAGCGACCTCGAAATCAGTACTGATCCGTTCTGCTAATATGATGAATAATAAAAATTGTTCTATATAGAGTACTCTCTTAATAAAAAAAATAATGAATTTATCCAAAAAATTTTCTAAAATAAAAAATTAAAAATAAATTAGAATAAATAAAAGGGTAAATTCGGGTTTGAACTTGAGCCAAAATTAATCGTTTAAATATATAAATATTAATAAAAAAAAGTTCGACTAATTACTTATAAACATTAATTATAAATAACGATGGCACGCGTCAAAAAAATCTGCATGTTTACGTGGTCATAGTTGGTTGAATACTAAAAAAGAAATTCAACTACAAATGACAGAAACCTAACAACATGATTAAGTACCGTTTATTCTCAGTAGCCAATGGCGCTGAATAAGCAAGAGAGACTAGAATATATAGAGTAGTTATTCATCATAGATGGGATTTCGTACTAACCGAAATTGATTTGACATGTGAAAATGAATAAGTTTGTACTTTTCGTATTCTAATTTGTTAAATAATACGGTTAAATAGTTGATATTCCTGATCACTAGTATCCACCGTCAAAAGTGGTAAAATTGAACAAAGAACGCTGATGAGATGGTGTAGCGACCTCGAAATCAGTACTGATCCGTTCTGCTAATATGATGAATAATAAAAATTGTTCTATATAGAGTACTCTCTTAATAAAAAAAATAATGAATTTATCCAAAAAATTTTCTAAAATAAAAAATTAAAAATAAATTAGAATAAATAAAAGGGTAAATTCGGGTTTGAACTTGAGCCAAAATTAATCGTTTAAATATATAAATATTAATAAAAAAAAAAGTTCGACTAATTACTTATAAACATTAATTATAAATAACGATGGCACGCGTCAAAAAAATCTGCATGTTTACGTGGTCATAGTTGGTTGAATACTAAAAAAGAAATTCAACTACAAATGACAGAAACCTAACAACATGATTAAGTACCGTTTATTCTCAGTAGCCAATGGCGCTGAACAAGCAAGAGAGACTAGAATATATAGAGTAGTTATTCATCATAGATGGGATTTCGTACTAACCGAAATTGATTTGACATGTGAAAATGAATAAGTTTGTACTTTTCGTATTCTAATTTGTTAAATAATACGGTTAAATAGTTGATATTCCTGATCACTAGTATCCACCGTCAAAAGTGGTAAAATTGAACAAAGAACGCTGATGAGATGGTGTAGCGACCTCGAAATCAGTACTGATCCGTTCTGCTAATATGATGAATAATAAAAATTGTTCTATATAGAGTACTCTCTTAATAAAAAAAATAATGAATTTATCCAAAAAATTTTCTAAAATAAAAAATTAAAAATAAATTAGAATAAATAAAAGGGTAAATTCGGGTTTGAACTTGAGCCAAAATTAATCGTTTAAATATATAAATATTAATAAAAAAAAAAGTTCGACTAATTACTTATAAACATTAATTATAAATAACGATGGCACGCGTCAAAAAAATCTGCATGTTTACGTGGTCATAGTTGGTTGAATACTAAAAAAGAAATTCAACTACAAATGACAGAAACCTAACAACATGATTAAGTACCGTTTATTCTCAGTAGCCAATGGCGCTGAACAAGCAAGAGAGACTAGAATATATAGGGTAGTTATTCATCATAGATGGGATTTCGTACTAACCGAAATTGATTTGACATGTGAAAATGAATAAGTTTGTACTTTTCGTATTCTAATTTGTTAAATAATACGGTTAAATAGTTGATATTCCTGATCACTAGTATCCACCGTCAAAAGTGGTAAAATTGAACAAAGAACGCTGATGAGATGGTGTAGCGACCTCGAAATCAGTACTGATCCGTTCTGCTAATATGATGAATAATAAAAATTGTTCTATATAGAGTACTCTCTTAATAAAAAAAATAATGAATTTATCCAAAAAATTTTCTAAAATAAAAAATTAAAAATAAATTAGAATAAATAAAAGGGTAAATTCGGGTTTGAACTTGAGCCAAAATTAATCGTTTAAATATATAAATATTAATAAAAAAAAAAGTTCGACTAATTACTTATAAACATTAATTATAAATAACGATGGCACGCGTCAAAAAAATCTGCATGTTTACGTGGTCATAGTTGGTTGAATACTAAAAAAGAAATTCAACTACAAATGACAGAAACCTAACAACATGATTAAGTACCGTTTATTCTCAGTAGCCAATGGCGCTGAACAAGCAAGAGAGACTAGAATATATAGAGTAGTTATTCATCATAGATGGGATTTCGTACTAACCGAAATTGATTTGACATGTGAAAATGAATAAGTTTGTACTTTTCGTATTCTAATTTGTTAAATAATACGGTTAAATAGTTGATATTCCTGATCACTAGTATCCACCGTCAAAAGTGGTAAAATTGAACAAAGAACGCTGATGAGATGGTGTAGCGACCTCGAAATCAGTACTGATCCGTTCTGCTAATATGATGAATAATAAAAATTGTTCTATATAGAGTACTCTCTTAATAAAAAAAATAATGAATTTATCCAAAAAATTTTCTAAAATAAAAAATTAAAAATAAATTAGAATAAATAAAAGGGTAAATTCGGGTTTGAACTTGAGCCAAAATTAATCGTTTAAATATATAAATATTAATAAAAAAAAAAGTTCGACTAATTACTTATAAACATTAATTATAAATAACGATGGCACGCGTCAAAAAAATCTGCATGTTTACGTGGTCATAGTTGGTTGAATACTAAAAAAGAAATTCAACTACAAATGACAGAAACCTAACAACATGATTAAGTACCGTTTATTCTCAGTAGCCAATGGCGCTGAACAAGCAAGAGAGACTAGAATATATAGAGTAGTTATTCATCATAGATGGGATTTCGTACTAACCGAAATTGATTTGACATGTGAAAATGAATAAGTTTGTACTTTTCGTATTCTAATTTGTTAAATAATACGGTTAAATAGTTGATATTCCTGATCACTAGTATCCACCGTCAAAAGTGGTAAAATTGAACAAAGAACGCTGATGAGATGGTGTAGCGACCTCGAAATCAGTACTGATCCGTTCTGCTAATATGATGAATAATAAAAATTGTTCTATATAGAGTACTCTCTTAATAAAAAAAATAATGAATTTATCCAAAAAATTTTCTAAAATAAAAAATTAAAAATAAATTAGAATAAATAAAAGGGTAAATTCGGGTTTGAACTTGAGCCAAAATTAATCGTTTAAATATATAAATATTAATAAAAAAAAAGTTCGACTAATTACTTATAAACATTAATTATAAATAACGATGGCACGCGTCAAAAAAATCTGCATGTTTACGTGGTCATAGTTGGTTGAATACTAAAAAAGAAATTCAACTACAAATGACAGAAACCTAACAACATGATTAAGTACCGTTTATTCTCAGTAGCCAATGGCGCTGAATAAGCAAGAGAGACTAGAATATATAGAGTAGTTATTCATCATAGATGGGATTTCGTACTAACCGAAATTGATTTGACATGTGAAAATTAATAAGTTTGTACTTTTCGTATTCTAATTTGTTAAATAATACGGTTAAATAGTTGATATTCCTGATCACTAGTATCCACCGTCAAAAGTGGTAAAATTGAACAAAGAACGCTGATGAGATGGTGTAGCGACCTCGAAATCAGTACTGATCCGTTCTGCTAATATGATGAATAATAAAAATTGTTCTATATAGAGTACTCTCTTAATAAAAAAAATAATGAATTTATCCAAAAAATTTTCTAAAATAAAAAATTAAAAATAAATTAGAATAAATAAAAGGGTAAATTCGGGTTTGAACTTGAGCCAAAATTAATCGTTTAAATATATAAATATTAATAAAAAAAAAGTTCGACTAATTACTTATAAACATTAATTATAAATAACGATGGCACGCGTCAAAAAAATCTGCATGTTTACGTGGTCATAGTTGGTTGAATACTAAAAAAGAAATTCAACTACAAATGACAGAAACCTAACAACATGATTAAGTACCGTTTATTCTCAGTAGCCAATGGCGCTGAATAAGCAAGAGAGACTAGAATATATAGAGTAGTTATTCATCATAGATGGGATTTCGTACTAACCGAAATTGATTTGACATGTGAAAATGAATAAGTTTGTACTTTTCGTATTCTAATTTGTTAAATAATACGGTTAAATAGTTGATATTCCTGATCACTAGTATCCACCGTCAAAAGTGGTAAAATTGAACAAAGAACGCTGATGAGATGGTGTAGCGACCTCGAAATCAGTACTGATTCGTTCTGCTAATATGATGAATAATAAAAATTGTTCTATATAGAGTACTCTCTTAATAAAAAAAATAATGAATTTATCCAAAAAATTTTCTAAAATAAAAAATTAAAAATAAATTAGAATAAATAAAAGGGTAAATTCGGGTTTGAACTTGAGCCAAAATTAATCGTTTAAATATATAAATATTAATAAAAAAAAAAAGTTCGACTAATTACTTATAAACATTAATTATAAATAACGATGGCACGCGTCAAAAAAATCTGCATGTTTACGTGGTCATAGTTGGTTGAATACTAAAAAAGAAATTCAACTACAAATGACAGAAACCTAACAACATGATTAAGTACCGTTTATTCTCAGTAGCCAATGGCGCTGAACAAGCAAGAGAGACTAGAATATATAGAGTAGTTATTCATCATAGATGGGATTTCGTACTAACCGAAATTGATTTGACATGTGAAAATGAATAAGTTTGTACTTTTCGTATTCTAATTTGTTAAATAATACGGTTAAATAGTTGATATTCCTGATCACTAGTATCCACCGTCAAAAGTGGTAAAATTGAACAAAGAACGCTGATGAGATGGTGTAGCGACCTCAAAATCAGTACTGATCCGTTCTGCTAATATGATGAATAATAAAAATTGTTCTATATAGAGTACTCTCTTAATAAAAAAAATAATGAATTTATCCAAAAAATTTTCTAAAATAAAAAATTAAAAATAAATTAGAATAAATAAAAGGGTAAATTCGGGTTTGAACTTGAGCCAAAATTAATCGTTTAAATATATAAATATTAATAAAAAAAAAAGTTCGACTAATTACTTATAAACATTAATTATAAATAACGATGGCACGCGTCAAAAAAATCTGCATGTTTACGTGGTCATAGTTGGTTGAATACTAAAAAAGAAATTCAACTACAAATGACAGAAACCTAACAACATGATTAAGTACCGTTTATTCTCAGTAGCCAATGGCGCTGAACAAGCAAGAGAGACTAGAATATATAGAGTAGTTATTCATCATAGATGGGATTTCGTACTAACCGAAATTGATTTGACATGTGAAAATGAATAAGTTTGTACTTTTCGTATTCTAATTTGTTAAATAATACGGTTAAATAGTTGATATTCCTGATCACTAGTATCCACCGTCAAAAGTGGTAAAATTGAACAAAGAACGCTGATGAGATGGTGTAGCGACCTCGAAATCAGTACTGATCCGTTCTGCTAATATGATGAATAATAAAAATTGTTCTATATAGAGTACTCTCTTAATAAAAAAAATAATGAATTTATCCAAAAAATTTTCTAAAATAAAAAATTAAAAATAAATTAGAATAAATAAAAGGGTAAATTCGGGTTTGAACTAGAGCCAAAATTAATCGTTTAAATATATAAATATTAATAAAAAAAAAAGTTCGACTAATTACTTATAAACATTAATTATAAATAACGATGGCACGCGTCAAAAAAATCTGCATGTTTACGTGGTCATAGTTGGTTGAATACTAAAAAAGAAATTCAACTACAAATGACAGAAACCTAACAACATGATTAAGTACCGTTTATTCTCAGTAGCCAATGGCGCTGAACAAGCAAGAGAGACTAGAATATATAGAGTAGTTATTCATCATAGATGGGATTTCGTACTAACCGAAATTGATTTGACATGTGAAAATGAATAAGTTTGTACTTTTCGTATTCTAATTTGTTAAATAATACGGTTAAATAGTTGATATTCCTGATCACTAGTATCCACCGTCAAAAGTGGTAAAATTGAACAAAGAACGCTGATGAGATGGTGTAGCGACCTCGAAATCAGTACTGATCCGTTCTGCTAATATGATGAATAATAAAAATTGTTCTATATAGAGTACTCTCTTAATAAAAAAAATAATGAATTTATCCAAAAAATTTTCTAAAATAAAAAATTAAAAATAAATTAGAATAAATAAAAGGGTAAATTCGGGTTTGAACTTGAGCCAAAATTAATCGTTTAAATATATAAATATTAATAAAAAAAAAGTTCGACTAATTACTTATAAACATTAATTATAAATAACGATGGCACGCGTCAAAAAAATCTGCATGTTTACGTGGTCATAGTTGGTTGAATACTAAAAAAGAAATTCAACTACAAATGACAGAAACCTAACAACATGATTAAGTACCGTTTATTCTCAGTAGCCAATGGCGCTGAATAAGCAAGAGAGACTAGAATATATAGAGTAGTTATTCATCATAGATGGGATTTCGTACTAACCGAAATTGATTTGACATGTGAAAATGAATAAGTTTGTACTTTTCGTATTCTAATTTGTTAAATAATACGGTTAAATAGTTGATATTCCTGATCACTAGTATCCACCGTCAAAAGTGGTAAAATTGAACAAAGAACGCTGATGAGATGGTGTAGCGACCTCGAAATCAGTACTGATCCGTTCTGCTAATATGATGAATAATAAAAATTGTTCTATATAGAGTACTCTCTTAATAACAAAAATAATGAATTTACCCAAAAAATTTTCTAAAATAAAAAATTAAAAATAAATTAGAATAAATAAAAGGGTAAATTCGGGTTTGAACTTGAGCCAAAATTAATCGTTTAAATATATAAATATTAATAAAAAAAAAGTTCGACTAATTACTTATAAACATTAATTATAAATAACGATGGCACGCGTCAAAAAAATCTGCATGTTTACGTGGTCATAGTTGGTTGAATACTAAAAAAGAAATTCAACTACAAATGACAGAAACCTAACAACATGATTAAGTACCGTTTATTCTCAGTAGCCAATGGCGCTGAATAAGCAAGAGAGACTAGAATATATAGAGTAGTTATTCATCATAGATGGGATTTCGTACTAACCGAAATTGATTTGACATGTGAAAATTAATAAGTTTGTACTTTTCGTATTCTAATTTGTTAAATAATACGGTTAAATAGTTGATATTCCTGATCACTAGTATCCACCGTCAAAAGTGGTAAAATTGAACAAAGAACGCTGATGAGATGGTGTAGCGACCTCGAAATCAGTACTGATCCGTTCTGCTAGTACTCTCTTAATAAAAAAAATAATGAATTTATCCAAAAAATTTTCTAAAATAAAAAATTAAAAATAAATTAGAATAAATAAAAGGGTAAATTCGGGTTTGAACTTGAGCCAAAATTAATCGTTTATATATATAAATATTAATAAAAAAAAAGTTCGACTAATTACTTATAAACATTAATTATAAATAACGATGGCACGCGTCAAAAAAATCTGCATGTTTACGTGGTCATAGTTGGTTGAATACTAAAAAAGAAATTCAACTACAAATGACAGAAACCTAACAACATGATTAAGTACCGTTTATTCTCAGTAGCCAATGGCGCTGAATAAGCAAGAGAGACTAGAATATATAGAGTAGTTATTCATCATAGATGGGATTTCGTACTAACCGAAATTGATTTGACATGTGAAAATGAATAAGTTTGTACTTTTCGTATTCTAATTTGTTAAATAATACGGTTAAATAGTTGATATTCCTGATCACTAGTATCCACCGTCAAAAGTGGTAAAATTGAACAAAGAACGCTGATGAGATGGTGTAGCGACCTCGAAATCAGTACTGATCCGTTCTGCTAATATGATGAATAATAAAAATTGTTCTATATAGAGTACTCTCTTAATAAAAAAAATAATGAATTTATCCAAAAAATTTTCTAAAATAAAAAATTAAAAATAAATTCGGGTTTGAACTTGAGCCAAAATTAATCGTTTAAATATATAAATATTAATAAAAAAAAAGTTCGACTAATTACTTATAAACATTAATTATAAATAACGATGGCACGCGTCAAAAAAATCTGCATGTTTACGTGGTCATAGTTGGTTGAATACTAAAAAAGAAATTCAACTACAAATGACAGAAACCTAACAACATGATTAAGTACCGTTTATTCTCAGTAGCCAATGGCGCTGAACAAGCAAGAGAGACTAGAATATATAGAGTAGTTATTCATCATAGATGGGATTTCGTACTAACCGAAATTGATTTGACATGTGAAAATGAATAAGTTTGTACTTTTCGTATTCTAATTTGTTAAATAATACGGTTAAATAGTTGATATTCCTGATCACTAGTATCCACCGTCAAAAGTGGTAAAATTGAACAAAGAACGCTGATGAGATGGTGTAGCAACCTCGAAATCAGTACTGATCCGTTCTGCTAATATGATGAATAATAAAAATTGTTCTATATAGAGTACTCTCTTAATAAAAAAAATAATGAATTTATCCAAAAAATTTTCTAAAATAAAAAATTAAAAATAAATTAGAATAAATAAAAGGGTAAATTCGGGTTTGAACTTGAGCCAAAATTAATCGTTTAAATATATAAATATTAATAAAAAAAAAGTTCGACTAATTACTTATAAACATTAATTATAAATAACGATGGCACGCGTCAAAAAAATCTGCATGTTTACGTGGTCATAGTTGGTTGAATACTAAAAAAGAAATTCAACTACAAATGACAGAAACCTAACAACATGATTAAGTACCGTTTATTCTCAGTAGCCAATGGCGCTGAATAAGCAAGAGAGACTAGAATATATAGAGTAGTTATTCATCATAGATGGGATTTCGTACTAACCGAAATTGATTTGACATGTGAAAATGAATAAGTTTGTACTTTTCGTATTCTAATTTGTTAAATAATACGGTTAAATAGTTGATATTCCTGATCACTAGTATCCACCGTCAAAAGTGGTAAAATTGAACAAAGAACGCTGATGAGATGGTGTAGCGACCTCGAAATCAGTACTGATCCGTTCTGCTAATATGATGAATAATAAAAATTGTTCTATATAGAGTACTCTCTTAATAAAAAAAATAATGAATTTATCCAAAAAATTTTCTAAAATAAAAAATTAAAAATAAATTAGAATAAATAAAAGGGTAAATTCGGGTTTGAACTTGAGCCAAAATTAATCGTTTAAATATATAAATATTAATAAAAAAAAAGTTCGACTAATTACTTATAAACATTAATTATAAATAACGATGGCACGCGTCAAAAAAATCTGCATGTTTACGTGGTCATAGTTGGTTGAATACTAAAAAAGAAATTCAACTACAAATGACAGAAACCTAACAACATGATTAAGTACCGTTTATTCTCAGTAGCCAATGGCGCTGAATAAGCAAGAGAGACTAGAATATATAGAGTAGTTATTCATCAGAGATGGGATTTCGTACTAACCGAAATTGATTTGACATGTGAAAATGAATAAGTTTGTACTTTTCGTATTCTAATTTGTTAAATAATACGGTTAAATAGTTGATATTCCTGATCACTAGTATCCACCGTCAAAAGTGGTAAAATTGAACAAAGAACGCTGATGAGATGGTGTAGCGACCTCGAAATCAGTACTGATCCGTTCTGCTAATATGATGAATAATAAAAATTGTTCTATATAGAGTACTCTCTTAATAAAAAAAAATAATGAATTTATCCAAAAAATTTTCTAAAATAAAAAATTAAAAATAAATTAGAATAAATAAAAGGGTAAATTCGGGTTTGAACTTGAGCCAAAATAATTCGTTTAAATATATAAATATTAATAATTATAAATATTTTGTTTCAACTATAATATTTCATCTTTACTTATCCAAGAATTGTGTTCATTAGTAAATCCTAACCAGTTAACATACGCTTTATGTCCTTTAGTTTTAATAATCTTTTCAACTAGATATGTATTTGGAAATCTAGTTTTTGAGAGTTCTTCATCGTAAAATCCACCTTGAATGAGATTACCACGATAATCCTCTAATATGTATGTTGCAGGATATGTATTTTGAATTGTTTTAATAGTGAAAATTTCTGTTGTCCAATTTGGAGTATAACCTTTTTCAAATGTATGTTTGTATTTGCTTATGCGCACATGATCTCCAACATTAAATTTCGAGATTTTATACATCTTCAAATGACTGTATACTGTATTTAATAAGTTTTTCTCATTTGTTGAGTTGACTTTAATTGGAGGCATTTTGATGGTACGATGAACTTTACTGTTGTATGCTTTTAATAGATCTTTGTAGATATCCAACCAGTTATACGAACCATTAAAACTAAATTCTTTCCACATCATCCCTTTTAATGTTCTATTAAATCGTTCTACTATTGATGCTTTCATTGTGCTATACGTTGAATAGTGATTAATTTTGTGCTTATCCATCAATTTCGCAAAGTTTTTATTAAAAAATTACCATCGTCTGTTTGTAGGTTTTTTGGTACTCGTCCCAGTTGAAAAATATCTACCATTGCTTGTGTTGTTTCAAGTGCAGTTTTTGTTTTCAGCGGTACTGCCCATGCATATTTTGAGAATGCATCAATTATGGTTAACAAAAATCTATAATTTTTATTGTCTATAGAGTAATTCCCCATTTCAACTAAATCAGCTTGCCAGAGATCGTCTATTCCTTTCATCACAACTCTACGACGTGCAAAAGATTTTCGAGCTTGTTTATGGAGTTCGTTAACTAGATTTCTTTTTGAAGACATGTTTATAGTTTTAAGAATTGTTTTGGATACGTTGTAATCTGCTTGATGAACTTTTACTTATTGATGCGAATATGTAATTTTCCAATCTATAAATCTTTTCATTTAACTTTTCTTTTGTAGGCTCTCAACAAATCTTTGTAGATAACTATCTTCCAAAAATGTATTGATTTTGGAAATATTTTCTTCAATTTTCTTATTCTTTTCCAACTGCAATGTTGTTGCATGTTGTAGCATTTCGAGTTGAATTCTAAAAGTATCATACATTTTCTTGTTATCTTCCTTAAAGTATTTTAATAGTTTGTATTCTATGTCTTCGATTTGATTTTGCAGAAACAATTTACTGATAACATCGTTTTCCTCCACAGCCTTTTCCACATTTTTGATTCTTTTGTTTTGGACATCGATGTTGTTATTCGTATCCATAAAGAACCCCAACAGTCTAGGGGCATTTTTCAGTGAAATTATATCGCTTGTACCGTTTAGATAGTGTCCAAACTTATCAACATACATACTTTACATAGATTATTGTATTATATTAGCTTCGCGTAGTTCTTCAATAATTGATACAATCTCGTTATTATGATTAGTATGACCAGCAGCTTGTGATGCTATCAATAGACGAAGTCGATCTACCAACTCATTTGGATCGTCCCAGTATATATAGTTTGGTTTATGGGGGTTAAATTGTATCAATCCACCACCTTTATAATTAGATGATGTCTTATTTGCTATTGCTTTTGATACAGACTGTTGGTTTTGCTCTTTAAACATCTTTTTAATAATATGTTTATATTTATATGCTTTCGTTCCCTTGATTTGACCATCAGGTTTATATTCTCTTCTGTACGCATTTGTACTAATTAAGATTTTTTTGTAGAGTTCTAGCTCATATTTATCATAGTTTTTTGGCGTTTTATGAAACATTAGAGAAAACAGTCCTGGCGTTAAAGCCCATATTTGACCACCAACCTGTATTTTACCCTCATGTAATTTGAGGTTACTATCACCAAATTTCCATTCATTATTAAAATCTTTATGTGGCCCATAGTTAGTATCTAATTCATTTCTGTCCTCCAAGAGTGATAAGTCAGTGTAAGGTCAAAAATATGCTGCATTATTTCCTATTTTATTTCATTTGTTGTTTTTAATCTTTCTATGAAAAGGTAGTAAAATTTAAACATTTGTTTGTATGGAAAAACTCTTAAAAACGAAAGACATGCGTATGCTTGCTTTCACGTATTTTTGTCGTAGTGTGTGGGTGCATTAACTATTTTTATTGAAGGACACACATTTTTTTCTACTTCAATGTTTTAAAATGCAATAATTTATGAGGCCATATATCTGGTATGGTATGTTTGTTACTTAAGCAAAAAAAGGGTATGGAAAGGCAATAAAATTTTAAAATCCGTTTCAGAAAAATTTCTTAAGAACGAAAGACATGCGTATGCTTGCTTTCACTTATTTTTGTTGTAGTGTGTGGGTGCATTAACTATTTTTATTAAAGGACACACATTTTTTTCTACTTCAATGTTTTAAAATGCAATAATTTATGAGCCCATAAATATGTTATGATGCTTTTGCTACCTAAGAAAAAATTGTATGGAAATTTTTCAAACAAGGGTGATTAACAGTATATGTGTATGTAGTAGTGCCTCTAGAAAAGTATAAAATCAGCTATTTTTTCGAACAAAATTCTAGTTCTGTGAAATTATTCAACATAGTAAGATTTCTGTGAAAATATTCGACATAAAAAGATTTATAAAACTTTTAATTTGTGGTTTTATATTATTCAATGTATTAAGATTGTTTCCAAAGAAAAGAAAAAAAATTATATTTGTGTTTTAGTAAGACTTTTTAAAAAGAAAAAACTTTAAATTTGTGTTTTGTAATTCTGATTCATAACAGGTTAGTAAAAATGATTTTAATATTAATTTTTATCAATACGAATACACAAGAATTTGATCGACATTGTGATATAGACTGTTAAATAATTTTACTATACAAAAAAATTAATTTTTTAAACATCTTTAGTGAATTTCCAAAAAAAATTGTGATATTATGGAAAGAATAGCAACCAAGCTAGAATGCTCAGAATGTCAAAGAGCTTTTCAAAGTGAGGAAAATTTCAGGGAGCATGAAAGATCTCATGCTTCGAACTCATACAAAAGTGTTGTAAAGCTAGTAAAAAGTGCTTTTAAAAAGAGGGTTATAACACTAGAATATGAAAATAGTAATGAAGAATGTCTTCTACCGGAGATGCTTATGAAAGAAGCTGAGGAACCGTTAAAGAGAGAAGTTGACAACTTCTTAAAGGCTAATGATGCTCTTAAATTTAATATGGAGATATATAGATTATATGCTCGCCCCAATGTAAATACCCCAATAGAGGTGAAACATTTTCAAACGAAAATGAAGGAAATTTTCCATATAGAAGAGTTTGCTGATGAATATGGTTATAATATTCGAAGAATATTAACAAAAATGGAAGACTTTCAAGAGCGGGATAGTGGTTGGACTCTAGTTCAACTTTTAAAACTTCATATAAACCTAAATAGATACCAACCACTAAAAGGTTCCAGTTTCATTCCTCTCCCAAATAAAATAAAGTTAAAAAAAAGCATGCATAAATGTACAAAACAATGATGAATTTTGCTTCAAATGGGCAATACTATCAGCCTTAGCGACCCATAGAAATTCTCAAAGAACAAGCAGTTATGGCGTCAACATTGATGAACAACAAATTTTCTTTAATGGCTTTTGCTTAAATTTTAGTGGCTTATGCTTCCCACTAAAAATAAAAGATATAGAAATTTTTGAAACTAATAATCCGAATATTAGTGTAATTGTCTTTGGATATGACATGGAAAAAGACTTGATTGTGGGACCCTATTATAAAACAAAAGGAACAAAATCCAAACATATCCAACTTTTATTTATGCAGAAAAAAGTTGAGGGAAACATAGTTTCACACTATGTTTATATAAAAAATATATCAAGGTAGGTGTTATGATTACGAATAAAATTATAAATTTATTTTTAGTTTTCTTTATTATACTATTTTTTATTTATTCATACATCCATTTTGTAATTTTTTCAGATTCATTAGAGCTCAACAGACAGCATTATCCTATGTGATGACTGCCTACAGAATTTTCACCATGAACAACAATTAGAAATTCATAGGCAACATTGTAAAAAACAAATTGCATATACACCAGAAGCAGATAAGTCTACAATAGAGTTTAGTAATTATAGCAATAGTATAGATGTACCGTTCGTAATAAACGCAGATTCGGAATGCATATTTGAAAATATTCAAACTTGCATTCCGTGTGGTGATATTTCTTCAACAACATTAGTTGATAGACATGTCCCCTATGCTATATCATATTTCATTAAATGTACTTTCAACGACAATTTAAATAAGCTATGTAGCTTTAAAGGTTTAGATTCACCTACACTGTTTATAGAGAGTTTAATTAAAGACGTAAAATATTTAAGTAATAATTATTTATCTATTGTAAAACCCATGCTACCCCTAACAGAAGAAGAAAATTTAGATTACCATTCGACCAATATATGTCACATTTGTTCTAAAGTTATTTTAGATGATTCAAAAGTTAGGGATCATTGTCATATGAGTGGGAAATACAGAGGCGCTGCACATAGTTTGTGTAATCTTAATTACAAAGTTCCAAAATTCTTTCCAGTAATTTTCCACAATTTTTCTGGTTATGACTGCCATTTATTTGTGAAGGAGCTAAATAATATAAATGATGGCCCTATAAATATTATTCCACTCAATAAAGAGCTTTATATATCTCTCTCTAAAACTATAACTGATGAGAATAGTGCTAACATTGAAATTCGATTTTTAGATTCCTATAGATTTTTACAAGCAAGCTTAAATGATTTGGTTGAAAATTTAGCTAAGCAAAATTTAAAAGTAGTAAAATCAATATTTGGAGAAAACGAAAGTAAATTTAATTTGCTTATTAGAAAAGGTGTCTTTCCATACAGCTATTTAAATACTATAGAAGAACTTAAAGAAACTTCTTTGCCGAATATAGAGAGCTTTTATAATAAATTAACTGATGAAGACTGTTCTCAAGAAGATTACGCCCATGCTAAAGAAGTATGGAGTACGTTTGAGTGTGCAACTTTAGAAGATTATTTATTATTGTATTTGAAAACTGATGTTTTGTTGTTAACAGATGTTTTTGAAAACTTTAGATTTATTAGCAAAAATATTTATAAATTAGACCCCTGTCATTACTATACAGCCCCAGGACTTTCTTGGGACGCGATGTTAAAAATAACAGATATTAAATTAGAGTTGTTGATAGACAGATGATTCATTTTATACAAAAGGGGATAAGAGGAGGAATAGTACAGTGCTCTCAACGGCATTCTATTGCAAACAACAAATACATGAATGATTACAATGAGAATCTACCATCTAAGTATTTAATGTATTTAGATGCAAATAATTTGTATGGTTGGGCAATGTCTGAAGCGCTACCAGAAGGTAATTTTGAGTGGGAAACAGATATTGAAAACTTTTGTTTGGATAGTATACCAGAAGACTCAGCTACTGGATATATATTAGAAGTTGATTTGTTGTATCCATTACAAATTCATGATATTCATAATAATTTACCTTTTTGTATCGAAAATAAAAATCCTCCAAATTCTAAAGAAAAGAAATTAATTGTTGATTTAAATAATAAATATGGATATGTAATATATTATAAAAATTTACAACAATGTTTAAAATTAAAACATGGTTTAAAGTTAGTAAAAATTCATCGAATTTTGAAATTTAAGCAATCAGCCTGGTTAAAGCCATATATTTCATTAAATAATTTACACAGAACAAACGCCCAAAACACGTTTGAAAAAAATTTCTTCAAATTATTAAATAATGCCGTATACGGTAAATCAATGGAAAACGTTGACAAGCGTAAGAATGTTAAAATTGTAAATGAGTGGGAAAGCGTCGGTAGGAAAATGGGTGCTCGTGTCCTTATTGCCAAACCAGAATTTCATTCATTCAGCATATTTGAGGAAAATATGATAGCTGTGGAGCTAAACAGAAGTTATTCGTTTTATAATAAACCAATTTATTTAGGATTTACAATACTAGAACTTTCAAAGTGGAAGATGTACAACTTTTATTATGGTTATATACTACCAAAATATAATATCAAAGCAGAGCTGAATTATATGGATACCAATTCGTTCATATACACAATCGAAACTGATGATTTTTATAAAGATATAATAAACGATATTGATGCAAAGTTTGATACATCAGATTATGAAGCGAATAATAAATATGGTATTCCACAAAAAAATAAAAAAATATTAGGTATGATGAAGGATGAAAATAATGGTAGGGTAATGAAGGAATTTGTGGGGTTGAGAGCGAAAATGTACTCATACAAAATGGAAGATATGAATGAAGTCAAGAAAGCAAAGGGTATAAAAAGGAATGTATCTAGAAATTTAAGTTTATTAGATTACAAAAACTGTCTGTATAATAAGAAAGTCTATTATAGAAGTATGTATACTTTTAAGTCAAAACTACATGTTTTATATACGTCTTTAATAAATAAGGTATCTTTAAGTTATTTAGACAACAAAAGATACGTGTGCAATAATAGTGTAAAAACCATGGCTTGGGGGCATTATCAAGAATCATTTATAAACGATAGCAATGACGATTTTCTAATGGAAATCGATCATATAGACAATCAAAGGTCACCTGATTGTATAGACCAATTTATAAATGATTCTGCTGACGATAATTTGTTAATGGAAATTAATTGTTCATTTTTTCATATTTTTAATTTTTTTTTAGCTTTGGTTAGCACATGAGTTAGACTCAGAACCACCGGGTCGATACATATTAGTTGTAGAGTCTATATGGGTGGATACCTCAGTCTATGTTATATGCTAGCAATTACTATGGACACCGGTGATGAAAATGGAAGTCGATAATTACAACTTGACTCCCAGAAATCACTAAAGTCCAGAGCAAACGCTGATATTAGCGCGTGTCTCAGGGATTGGTAGATCTATCACAATGGTGGACTGAACAATCAACTACTGAGACACGAAAGGAGGGGATTCGAAAAAGGGTCCCGTTACAGTTGTGGACTGCTTCGATAACAACCCCTCCCACATATGTATAATATTTATTATATATTTATCAATATAATAATATAATATAATATTTATTTATTAATATTTATATATTTTACAACCGAATTCAAACGAGTAGAATCTCGACATTTGCGTGGTGCAAGAGCCCTGGGTGGCGAACTCCGTGGTAAAGGGGTTCCCTTTGTCGACGTACAATGTGCTCTATGCGAAAGGATACGGTAAGCCAAGATCATGCCTAATAGCCAAGAAACATATTAACATTTTTCTCTGCACACAGCTCAGCTCAGCGGACCTAACAGTTGCTAAGGTCGAGCTGCCCGAAGACAGAAGCTTCCTCATAGCATCATGCTACATGGCACATGACAAACCAGCACCGCCAGGCGAGCTGAAAACGGTTATGTCATCTATGGGTGCCAACGAGAACATCATCTTATGCTGTGATGCCAATGCTAGGCACACAATATGGGGCAGTAGTGAAATCAACGAAAGAGGTGAGCATATCCTAGATTTCATTAATTCTCACAACTTAACAATTTGTAATTCCGGCAACTCGCCGACTTTTATCTTTCCGAGCTCAGACAGATTTAGAGGGTGGGAAGAAGTTTTGGACATTACTCTTACGAACGACAAATTTAGATTTCTGATCGACAAATGGAGGGTGTCCAATAAAAGATCCTTTTCGGATCATAATTGGATACTCTTTGAAGTCAGACTTCAAAACAAAAATAAACATTGCTTTAGAAATCCGAGGAGAATAGATTGGAATAAGTTCAACGGGATTCTAAAGCAAAAACTAAATCGAGTACCAGAGATCGAGAATACGATAGAAGGACTTGAACACCATGTGGACATCTTCAACAAGGCTATTACTAGAGACTTTAAGATCTCCTGCCCCTTGACAAAAGCCCGGAAAAGCTATCCTCCTTGGTGGAACTCAGAACTCTCTATTCTACGCAAGGAGGTACGTAGGGCTTTCAACATAAGCTACGAGAATAAAATGTGCGAACAGCTTTATCAGTGGGCAACAAATGACTGTAAATTATGAGATAATATCCTCGGATAAAATCTCATGGGCTATTGACAGTTTCTCACCGTTTAAATCGCCAGGTCCGAATGGCATCATGCCAAAGATGTTACAGAGCGCGAAAAGCTCCATCATCCCCTGGCTTTCTAAATTCTATAAACTCTGTCTCTCTCTTAGCCACGTTCCGAGTAGCTGGAGAAAAGTCAGAGTCGTATTCATTCCGAAGATCGGTAGAAGAAGTCATGAAGACGCAAAGGACTTCCGACCAATCAGCCTCTCATCTTTCCTGATAAAGACATTGGAAAGACTATTAGATACCCACATTAGGCAGCTACTGGGATCGTCAAGGCTCTCAAATAGCCCGCATGCCTATCTTAAGGGACGCTCCACAGAAACAGCTATACACGAAGTAGTAGGTTTCATAGAGAGATCTCTGGAACACAAACAATACACCTTGGCGGCCTTCCTAGATATAGAAGGTGCCTTCAACAATGTATCGGTGACAGCCATCCAAAATGCTCTCCGGGACAATGATGTAGAGGATTACATCATACACTGTATAATAAACATGCTGGGGGCAAGAAATGTCACCGCGAAATTAGGTAACAGCGAGAGGTCTAAATGGGCATGCAGAGGTACACCGCAAGGTGGGGTGATCTCACCCTTGCTCTGGCTTCTTGTTGTTAACACAATACTTTTCAGATTAGATGCCGCGGGGGTTGAAGTTGTGGCGTACGCGGATGATGTGGTAATAATGGTCTCAGGGATGTTCACGGACGTGATTAGCGATATCATGTCCAACGCTTTGGGCACACTCAGTAACTGGGCTACAGACTGTGGGCTAGGAGTGAACCCAAACAAAACGGAACTGATGCTATTTACCACAAAGACCAAGGTACAGGACTTCAGACTTCCTCGGCTGAATAATCATCAACTGTCCCTATCGGACAACGCAAAATATCTAGGAGTTATACTAGATCAAAAACTTTCATGGAAACTGAACGTTCAACACAGGGTTAGAAAGGCAACGGTTGCCTACTATTCCTGCCGTAGGATGTTTGGCTCAAAATGGGGCTTAAACCCCAACATGCTAAAATGGATGTATACAGCAATCGTGCGTCCAATACTGACTTACGGCTCTGTAGTTTGGTGGCCGGCCAAAAGTAAGAAATACGTGGTAGATCAGCTTTATAGAATACAGAGATCCTCCTGTGTCGGGATAACAGGATGTTTACGTACCAGTCCTTCGGAGGCTCTGAACGCTTTACTTAACCTTATTCCGATTGACCTTCATGTATTGGCGGTATCCTCTAGTATCGCGGCAAGATTAGCGGCATCTGGGTGGTGGAGATCAAGGCCGTATGGTCACGCCAGAATCCAGGATCAACTACCCCCTATGCTGAGGAAATCCACTGATTACATGATACCTCATCTGAACTTTGATAAGGTGTTCAAAGTTCTATTTCCATCCAGGCGGGAGTGGAAGGGAGGTACAATAGTTAGACAATATGACGTCAGAGTATATACTGATGGATCAAGAATGGTCTGCGGTGTCGGCTCTGGAGTCTTTTCAGATGATCTAGGTATAGAACGTTCCTTCCGTCTCCCTAACGAAGCCACAGTTTTTCAGGCTGAAATTCTGGCTATAAGGGAAGCGGCCAGAATGCTGGTCGACAGGAAGGTACAAGGTAAAGTCGGCATCTTTGTCGACAGCCAAGCAGCGCTTCTATCCCTAAGATCACATACCACCTCCTCTATCCTAGTAGGGCAGTGCAAAAGGGTGCTATCTAGACTGGGTGATCAGGCTGATCTCACCCTTATCTGGATTCCAGCACATAGCAATTTCTTAGGCAACGAACAGGCGGACGAGCTGGCTAGGGCTGGCTCTGCTCTTAATGCCTCCAGCGCCGAAACGGTAGCCATGCCGTTTGGCACTATTAGAAACTGCATCTTCAAACATTATTTCCATAAGGCTGAATGTAGATGGCGCAATATAAGCACGTGCAAGGTTGCAAAGAAATTGTGGCCTTGCTATAATTATAAGCGCTCAATACAACTAACACGCAGAAACCGCAAGGACATCTCGAGGGTCGTGTTATGACGGGACACTGGACGGTTGGCAGACATGCTAGTAGGATAGGTCTGTCCTACAACGAGTTCTGCCATAGTTGTCGAGAAGAAAGCAAAGAGGAGACAATCTTCCACTTTCTTTGCGAATGTCCGGCTTTGCATATCTCGAGACACAAGTTTTTAGGCAATCATGTACTAGAGGACCTTTCAGATTTATCAGAGATAGGACTGAGCGATCTTATTAGATATCTCAATTCGACGGGTTGGATCTAGTATCAATCACTGTATCCGAGTACTTAGATACGGCTACACATAGTTTGACACCGACGAGTGCAGTGGGCCTTTCAAAAAGGAATCATATAGATTCTACTTGAATACCTACGTGTAGTGGGCAGCCACGTAAACCAACCAACCAACCAACCATAGTATGAAACAAAAAGAAAAAATTTAATAAAATTTTAATTATGTATTTATGTTTAAATATAAAAATATAACTATTTGTGTTTTATTTATTTCAAATTATATTTATTGAATAAAAAATTTAGACATAGGTGACCACAATTAAATGTATTAAAGTTTTGTTTTCGCTCATAATTATATTTAATAGGTCTCTTTAAATAATTAACTACTTCAATTGGAGGTTGTAAGTTTTGTAGCGTGGTTTGATTATCACTATAACCAACAGTGTGTAGTAGGCATTTGCAGTCTACAGTGCAGCAACATACAAGCTTCTAATTACATTGCCAAATGCCAGACAGAATATTTGTGCAGCGGTCACTTGACACCTTGTGTGTGTTTCGTAGGCCGTTGTTAAAGTCACTTGAACAATTCCTTGTGTTTTATAAGCAAGATCTATTATGCACTCATAGAAACTATACAAACCGTTGAGACGCGCGCCGTATCTTTTCCTTGGGAAACTAAAAGACACTCGAAATAGCTAAACGATCTATGTCTTTTATATTCCCACAATTATTAATATTAAGAAACCACTCAATCATGAGTTTTAGAAACAGTCTAAAATTTATGATTGCCTGGTAAAATATAAAATAAGCATACTGTAAGAATAGAATTAAGTTTTGAGTGAAGTTCTAGAATGTCACTCATTTAAGTCGTCTAGAACTTCTCATAAGTAGTATATAAGTAGAGTAAGATTTAAAATTAAATTAATTAATAAAGTTACAGCTTAGGAGCTCTTAATTAGCTCTAAGCTAATAAAAGTATTTAAACCAAATCTTTTAATTAAATTCTACATGGCGATCCTGCCAAACTTTGGAGTGCTTAACAAAGAGCACCCAAAGAAAATTTAATCCTTAAAATTTAATGTTTCCTGACGGACCAGCCTAAAACGATCCGTCAGAGGAAGATGACCGCCTGGCCAAAAGGCAGAGTAAACAGTAACTACTGGCAACAATCCAAATAAATAAACTGCTTTTAACAATTGGAAACTGGACTACAAAATTGGAATGGAATCATCATCATACTCACGTACCAGAAAACAATATCAGCACACCACCACCAAACTAGGACGATGACACAAGGATAAATGAGAGACCTGTCTATCAAAAGACGTAAGCTCCTCAATGAAGCCTACCGGTACATAAATTCGTATCAGATGTACATGAACTAAAATTTTAGATTAATGACATGATTAACTTAACTATTTTTATCTTAACTGTAGTGCGCTAAAGCCGCACACTAGGGCCAGTAAGCGTTAACCGCTCGTGGCGGAAAAAAAAACTTTTATTTTAAATTTTTATTATGACACCAGTGGGACCAAAACCACTACCAATTGAACAATACAGAAAACGCCAGAATAGACAACAAGAGGAAAAGGCCACAAAAATAAAATTAGTTAAAAAGCCAAAACGTAGAGGTGGCTATACAAATAAGCTCAAAAGAGATAATCAAAACACAAAAACCTTTTTTTAAACAATTATCAAGATGGGTAAAGAACAATCAAAAATTGAAAAACCCAACGCAAATGTGGTTACCAATTTAGAAATTGTTGATCATACTTCAGAAATAAATTCATTATGGATACTAATGTTAATATTAGTCATAATATCAGCAGTAAATTTTTTACTTAAAATGTACCTATTACATAAAAGATCGCTCAAAAAGCAGTACATTAGTAGGGCAAATGATTTGGATAAAGTCTAATATATTAACAAAAACATATAGGTTGAATTTATGGACTGGCAAAGTATAATTACTAGCTGTAGAAAATTAAAGGAAGAATTTAACAAATCATACAAATGCCTTAATTTAGAAAGATCAATTAAAGAAGAAACATTACAAAAACATTTAAAAATACTTTTACAAAGAACAGAACAAATTAGAGTAATATTAAATGTAAATTATAACAGACTAACAACAGCACATAAAACAGCTGCTGAAGCATTTTTTCAGGATACTAGGAATAAATTAATATATATTACCGAAAGAAAAGCACTTAAAATTACAATACCATTGACTTTGCACGAACAAATAGAAATAGCACAACTTACCACTGAACCAGCAAACGAAAAACAACCAATCATGGCGCAAACACCTGTAGATTTCCTAAATACAGCTGCAAAGCTCATTCCCGATTTCGATGGAAAATCAGATAATTTGAGGTCATTCGTTGATTCACTACTCTTAGTAAATTATATAATAGGTACTAATGAAGCACTAGCAATAAACCTTATAAAAACTAAATTAAAATGCAATGCCAGAAACTTGATAACTAATGAAAACACAATAATAGAGGTCATAGATAAATTAAAAAATACAGTAAAAGGCGAGTCAGTAGAAGTACTAACCGCAAAACTCATGAATATAAAACAAAACCATAAAACTGTCAATGCTTATTGTAATGAAATTGAAATTCTTACAAAATCTTTGGAAAATGCTTACATATCAGATGGATTATCAACTGATATTGCAGGCAAATACTACACACAAGCTGCTGTTAAAGCACTTACGAAGAACTGCACCATAGATAAGGTAAAACTTATTATGGAGGCAGGACAGTTCAACAACATGAACGATGCAGTAAGTAAATTTGTTAACAGTTGCACCGAAGCAACCGGTCAACAAAATGCCATTTTACACTTCGGACAGAAAAGATTCCGCAGTAATTACCGAGGAAATAACAATATACAATTCCATGGAAGGTATAATAACCAACGAAATAACTTCCATAATAACAACAGCTATAATAACAATAATTTAAATAGCAACAACAATAATAACAATAACATTAATAGAAATCGACCAAGATACAATAATAACGTTACACGTAGAAACCAAAACTACGTTAGAGCAACAGAAACAAATGAGTCGGAAAACCGCGATCTTCCCCTAAGATCAACACAATAGACAATAGAATATACAATCTAAACCTTAACTTTTGTAGGAGCAGATATTTCATTAATAAAACTAAAACATTTTGAATTAAAACACATTAACACTAACAAAACAACTAACCTTAGTGGAATAGGACAAGGTGAAATCAAATCAATAGGCAGTGTATTCTTTGATCTAAAGTTCAAAAATTTCCTGATACCTCACAATTTTCAAGTGATACACAATGATTTCCCAATACCATGCGATGGAATCGTTGGAATGGACTTCATAAAAAAATATAACTGCATTTTAGATTTCAATGATGATTTTGATTACTTTGTACTTAGACCATTCAATATACCTCAACCAATAACAATACCAATTACTAACAACAATTCTGATATAATTTTACCCGCAAGATCTGAAGTTATACGTCTAATAAAAATATCTAACTCAGACGAGGATATTCTAATACCTAATCAAGAAATTGAAACAGGAGTTTTTGTACCAAACACATTAGTAAAATCCAATAAAGCATTTATTCGTATCCTAAACACTAATAACCAAATCATTCACATTAAACCCACACAAATAAAAACAGAAAATGCCACTGATTATGATATAATCAAGAATAAAAAATATCATAATAAACATAGAAAATCAGAAATATTAAAAATTTTAAAAGAAAAATTTCCAAATCATTTTAAGGAAACATTAACTAACCTTTGTTCAGAATACAGTGATATTTTCGGTTTGGAAACAGAACCAATAACAACTAACAATTTCTATCAACAAAAGTTAAGGTTAAAAGATACACAACCGATATATATATAAAGAATTACCGTATACCACGTACTCACAAAGAAGAGATCGACGAACAAGTGAAAAAGTTAATACAAGATAAAATCGTTGAACCATCATACTCAGAATATAACAGTCCAATTCTATTGGTACCGAAAAAATCATTACCGAATTCAGACAAAAAGAGATGGAGACTTGTCATTGACTATAGACAATTAAATAAAAAATTAATAGCAGATAAATGGATACCGAGGATAGATGATATTCTGGATCAACTAGGCAGAGCAAAATATTTCTCTTGCTTAGATTTGATGTCAGGATTTCACCAAATTGGTTTAGAAAATGACTCTAGAGATTTAACAGCATTCTCAACAAGCAACGGTTCATACAGATTTACTAGATTACCATATGGTTTAAAAATAGCACCTAACTCTTTTCGAAGAATGATGACACTTGCTTTTAGTGGTTTAAAACCAGACCAAGCCTTTTTGTATATGGATGATTTAGTAGTGTTGGGATGATCAGAAAAACATATGCTTTCAAATTTACAAAATGTCTTCGACTTATGTCGACAGCACAATTTAAAACTTCACCCAGAAAAATGTTCATTTTTTATGAGAGAAGTAACTTACCTTGGTCATAAATGCACAGATAAAGGAATATTACCCGACGATAGTAAATATACAGTTATAGAAAACTATCCAGTACCAAAAGATGCTGATAGCGCAAGAAGGTTTGTAGCCTTTTGCAATTACTACCGTAGATTTATTAAAAATTTTTCGGAATATTCCAGACATCTAACAAAATTATCCAAGAAAGGAGTACAGTTCGAATGGACTAAAGATTGTGACCATGCATTTAATTATCTTAAAAAAGCACTAATGACACCAACATTACTTCAGTATCCAGACTTCACGAAGCAATTTTGCATAACGACAGATGCAAGTAAACAAGCTTGTGAAGCTGTACTTACTCAAGAACATAATGGAAAACAATTGCCTATATCATACGCATCAAAAATTTTTACTAAAGGCGAAAGCAATAAGTCAACAATTGAACAAGAACTAACAGCCATACATTGGGCTATTAAACATTTCAGACCATATATATATGGCAAACATTTTCTAGTACGATCCGATCACAGACCACTCTCTTACCTTTTCTCAATGAAAAATCCAAGTTCAAAATTAACAAGAATGCGACTTGATTTAGAAGAGTATGATTTCACAGTCGAATACCTTAGGGGAAAAGACAATTATGTAGCGGATGCATTGTCACGCATAAATATTAGTGAATTAAAAGAACTAAATGAAAATAATAATAATATATTAAAAATAACTACAAGATCAATGGCTAAAAAGACACAAAATATAACAAATAGTAATAGCTAATAGTAAAAATAATAAGTATCAATTAAATGAAGAAATTAAGCCCAAAATATACGTACCAATAAACAACTCTGACGTCAGAAAATATAACAAACTAAGAATTAGCCCAACAAAATGCTATATTAAGCAAGGCAAAACGTTACTAACATATATAAATATTAACGAGTTATTTACTAATGGGAAAATTGACTTAGGACAATTCTTCTCTTAGCTAGAAAAAGTGGCCGGTAAACTCAAAATAAATAAATTACAAGTGGCACCAAGTGAGAAAATTTTCGAATTTATCTCTACAAATGAATTTAAAGAACTGGGCAATAAATATTTGAAAAATTTAACAGTAGCGCTACTGAACCAGGTGACCCACATAAAGAATGATACTAAAACTATAGAGAACATAATGAATCAATACCACGATGACCCTGCACAAGGCGGACATTCAGGTGTTTCTAGAACTCTAAATAAAATCAAAAGATACT
Organism: Gymnocheta viridis; assembly: GCA_956483585.1. NCBI lineage: Eukaryota > Metazoa > Arthropoda > Insecta > Diptera > Tachinidae > Gymnocheta > Gymnocheta viridis. The sequence goes on along the minus strand of OY101441.1, from coordinate 78,764,767 downwards.
ACTATTGAAAAAATATAACAAAAGATGTAACAAAATACGTCAAATCTTGCCAAGAATGTCAAAAAACCAAAATAACAAAACATACAAAAGGTCCAATGATAATTACGCCGACGCCTACACAAGCGTTTGACACGCTGATTATAGATACCATTGGCCCCTTTCCTTCATCATTTAATAACAATGAATATGCAGTCACAATAATATGTGACCTTACAAAATATTTAGTAACTATACCAATACCTAACAAAAGCGCGAAAAGTGTAGCCAAAGCAATTTTCGAGAATTTTATTCTCACCTATGGACCAATGAAGACGTTCATTTCGGACATGGGTACTGAATACAAAAATTCAATAATAACAGAACTATGTGACTTACTAAAAATTGAAAAATGAACATCAACAACTTACCATCACCAGACATTAGGTACAATAGAACGAAGTCACAGAACTTTTAATGAATACGTTCGTTCGTATAAGTTAATCTTTTTAGCGTTTAAAAATTAACAACACATTTGTTTGAGTACTTGACTTCAACTGAACTTTTTATTAGCAAAAGAATAATTTTATAATTGACAATTATGCTTACTCTTAATAAATATTATTTATTTAAAAATACTACAATTTCGAAACAGCAGACATAGTGTCAGCAGTTTCGTATTAATTGGAACAAAGAAAAATGAACTCCAATATGTGGCGTGTGCAACATAAAAAAAATCAAAGGTAAGCACAACAAATTAACCCAGCGAAAAATGAAATATTTATTTCATTAACTCCTCCCCTTTTAAGTTGATTGTCCACAATCAAAAATAAGGGATCTGACCAATTCTCTCTATTGGATGCCCTGTAAACTCGGTTGCACCTGCAGTAATATTCTGTGGTGGTACTGGAGTATTTGAAGTATTAATGCTAATAATTTTTGGACACTGTAACCTTTTTTTATCGTACTTTTTCTTCAGACAGACGGACAACATTGTGATTAATGTGAAAATAGCTAAGGCGTAGGCAATAGCATTACCTAATTTAGTCTCAACGTCCAGAAGTTGTATTGCTTCTGTATTATTGGTGTGCATTTCCTTAATCAATTCTAACGAGAGGATTTCCTCCACATGTGGGTTTCCAGTTATTGATTGTACTATGGCTGGTAATGGGTCAGAGAAATTGATTTCTGAAAATGAAAAAGTAGTCCCGTTCACCAACACTGTTTCGTTATGAAATTTAATGATGAAGGTGCCAGTCAAGTCATAAGGTTCCTGGCTTATGATAATTGTACCATTGAATTGGTTTAGAAGCAATGTACCAGGAAGTATTTCCTGTACAGTGGGGATATGAGAGTTATTTATGAAAGTACAGTTAGAGGGTTTGCTATGGATTAAATTGAGTAGGCATTCCGAACCACTGATATCCTCGATATCTTCGTCCTTGCACATTGTCAACATGTTGTAGTTCTTACATTTATTCTTTACGCCAAACATTTTCTTCTTACAATTTAGTACTTCATTAAATTTAATTTTAGTAGCAATCTGTTCAATTTTCACAGGTCTTATCAATAGCCTATTACATATCTCATTACTAGCCGTCGGGATACTGACGATATAAATTAGAGAATTCTTATTTGACGCTATTCTTATCTCGCTAAACTCTAGTATTTCCTCTATATTTAAGTATGGAATTTTATTATTTACAAATAAATTTTCTATTGTTTTCATCTCGTTATGGGATATAATAAATGAGTTAACTACTCCTACTTTGGCCCAATGAATGGCATATTGTAGGTTTACTATTTCCTCCTTTATCATCTCTAGCTTGAATTTAAATTCAGTGATATCTAGATTTTGGAGGGTTCGTGTTTCTTCTTGCACGACTTTTACGATCTGATTCATTTTGAAGGCTAACTCGTTTATTCTATTTACCGATAATTTGTTAATTATAACTTGTCTGTTATTGTTTTCTAATACATTATTTATTTTCTGTTTTATTATCTCGAAATCTTCATGGTCAGGATTACCTGCTATCCATTTCCATGTCGAACCTATAAAATTAAGAGATCTTTTGGATCTTGGTTTTAATTGGTCCAATTTATCTTGTAGTTGGGAAATTTCTAGGATTAGGAGGGGATGTAAAGGATGGGATATGCTTATTCTCGCGGCCATTGTCTTCTTCATACTGTCAATAAAAATCTGGTAATTATCCAGATCAACTACATGAACTAATTTTACAGCCCCCGTTTGAAGTCTAGCTACTCCGGTGTCAATCGCCACCACCCGTGAATTAGTGTAATCTAATATCTTCACTTCTCCCATTACTGCAGAGATCATTGTTCTAAAAGGACAAAAACAAAAAAAATAATAATAAACGAATGAAACCACTTAGTTACGAATATTGTTCTTGTGGACAACCCTTCCACTTTCCGCCAATACCGTGGTGTTTACTCCCCGGGCATTATTCTTACGAGCCTGAGTGTAGATCGTTTCAATTCCATTTTGCATGTTCTTTGCTTCATATATACATACATACATACATACAAACCTAATTCAAAAGCAAAGAACATGCAAGGGAGAAACTAACCAGGCAGTTGAAATACAATCGTACGCGCGAGTTAAGTACATAAAACCAAATACTAACACTTACATTAAGAATGACCCTATAGATGAATTTATTGAAAATATAATTACTAACAAATAAAGCCAAATGTAATATAAAACCCATTTCCGATTTGCTAAAAGAAATTATAATTAAATTAATAAATCAAAATTATTTTTCGGTCGCAATTCCAAGAATTGCAACCGTCCAAATTTAATATTAAAGAATTAACTAAATTAAAGCACTAAATAACAATATTTATTTTTCGGTCGCAATTCTGAGAATCACAACCGTTTAAATTTAAATAACATTTCACTTATAAAATAATTTTCATTAAATATTGTCAAATTGCATTTATTGCATTTCCGTTCCCAAACGAAAATGCAATATTAAAATTCCATAGAATAATTAACAAAAAACAATAATTTTAATCTATAAGAAGCGATTGTAATTTAGAATAAGTTAGTCTGATTCCTCCCGCCGGTCAACAAGTGTCAAAGCTACAATTAAAAATAAATAAAGTTTAATAAAAAAAAAAGAACAAATTTAGTTTTTTTTTTAAATAAAAACCAAACGCGGAAACATAATTGGCGCAGTCGGTAGGATCCTTGTGAAAAATAAAAGGATCCAGTGATACGAACCGCGATCGCAAGAAAAAAATTTTTTTTTTGGTGCAGTGAAAGCTTAGATAAAATTTCAAGCCGAAACCATCAAAGTACTGTGAACATTTCTAACGTGAAAGTGAATCACCACAAAAGCAGTGGAAGCTTATTTAAAATTTTAAGCCAACACCATTAAAAGTGCAGTGACATTTTCTTTACGTAAAAGTGAAACACGACAAGCAGTAAATAAATTTTTTTTCAAAATTAATCCAAAAGCTAGAAGACAACGAGAATTTGACCAAAACAGGATGGCAGAGGAACAGCCTCAAATTGCAACTCTAAATTTGGCCGACGAACTAGCCAGGAAAGATGCCCAACTGGAACGCTTGAGGTCTGCATACATGGAATTGCAGCAACAACAACAGCTCCAACAACAACAGTTCCAGCAACAACAGTTTCAACAACAATTCCAACCACAACAGCATAGTCAGCTCGAAAGAATTTATAAAAATGTTGCATACCTACCAACATTTACTGGTATAGGAGACATAACAATAAACTCCTTCCTTAGCAGCGTGGAGTATATGCTTTCCAGCATAGAAGAAGAGGAACTTAAGAAGGAAGCCACAAAGGCCATTTTCTACAGGAATATACAGGGAGACGCAAAAAACGTAGTAATCAACGTACAGCAACCCGACAACTGGCAGATAATAAAAAGGACTTTGAAGCTGAGATACCGACCGAACTTGGAACCTCATCAAATCTACAGGAAAATAAATGAACTTCGAGTTAACACCGTAAGTGAATTAGCTATAGAATTACAAAATCTAAAATATAAAAATGATGAATTAAGTGTATATTATCAAGATGATCAGTGTATAGATTTGTCTAATGTTGACAGTTTACTTGTAAATATAGCCAAAGAAATGACGCAGGGAATACTTTTAGATAAGATATACCCCGAAAGAGATCTAGGCACTTAATAGAGATTATGATAAACCGTAGATATGAAGATAGCTGTATTAGGCAAGAATTTAGAAAATTTCGCGGAAATTATTCCAGTACCTTTAAACAAACAAAAAACTAATAGCTCAAACCCAAACTATAATAGAAATCAGAACAAAGGGCATGGCAATTTTAATTTTAGACCCAATAATAACGAATATAATTATAATAATAGATATATGAATAGCTCAGGGCAATACAGACAGAATAATAATGGAAGGATTAACAATTTTAATAAATATTCAAATTCGGGTAATTTCCAAAGGTTCACACAGGCAGGACACTCTGGGCCAAATTTTTACCAAAACCGTTTAAATCAACCCAGGCAAAGCCAAACTGAACCCATGGAAATAGATAACATTCAAACGCATAGGCAAATAAATGAAGTTAATTATAATGAAAATAATCAAGTAATTAATAATATTCAAAAAACCGCCCAGTTAGGAAACCCTAGAACAAAAGGCAGCCAATATCGCTTGCCGACACCTAGGCAAGAACGAAACGGAATTTTTGAACATAATAGTGAAGAAATAAACTATGACCAATTGGCAGGACACTCGGAATCGAACCTGTGTCACAGTAACACAGCTCCATCCCGACAAAGCCAGGATCAGTTTTTTTCCGAACGACATCAGATTACCTACCCATCATAACCATAACAATTAAAAATAAGAAATATAACGCACTAATAGATACAGGTGCGAATATAAGCATAATTGATGAAGATATAAAAGGATTTGAGAAAAAACTATTAAAAGAGCCACTAGAATTTAGTACGATAAATGGAAAGGATATAATTAGATTTGAAGTATTGACAGACGCACCCTTAGAATTCAATGTAGAGAAAACTGCGAAAATAAAATGGAAAATGACGAAATTAATAGGAAGAAAGTATGAGTTCATTATTGGGATTGATCTGATGAATTGTTTCAACACAATAATGGATTTAGTAGAAGGACAAATATCTTTTAATAATAAAAAAACTAGTTTTATAATAAATCCGTACAAAACCGTTAAAATTTGTGCATTAGAAGCTGCTAACTTTGATTGGAATAGAATACAATTAGACCACTTAAATAAAGAAGAATACGACGCAATAGTAAAAATTTTGAGTAAATTTAAAGGATTATTCTTCAAAGAAGGTGACCAATTAACTAGCACAATGGAAATCCAACACGAAATTAGAACGGTGACAGATGAACAAATAAATTCCAAATTATACAGGTATCCACCACAACACGAAATGGAAGTAAGGAAACAAATAAAGGAAATGGAAGAACAGGGAATAATAAGAAAAAGTTGTTCCAGATATTCAAGCCCTCTAATAGTAGTACCGAAAAAAGTTGACAATTCAGGAGAAAAAAAATACAGGATCGTAGTTGACTACAGAAAACTCAATGAAGTTACCATTGACGACAAATTTCCACTACCAAATATAGACTCAATTTTAGACAAATTAGGAAGAGCTCAGTACTTCACAACATTAGACCTTGCGAAAGGGTACCATCAAATTTTAATAAGGGAACAAGATAGGGAAAAAACCGCTTTTGTTACACCACATGGGCTATATGAATTCATAAGGATGCCATTTGGTTTAAAAAATGCCCCAGCAACCTTTCAAAGACTCATGAATGAAATACTACGTGACTTCATTAACAAAACATGTGTAGTTTACCTCGATGATATCCTTATATTCAGTACATCTCTTCAAGAACATATTAAATCAATAACAGACATTTTCAGAGTTTTGAAACAAGCCAATTTAAAAATACAGATAGATAAGTGCAACTTTATGAAAAGAGAGACAGAGTTTTTAGGCCATATTTTAACAAAGGAAGGACTCAAACCAAATCCTAATAAAATTAAAACAATTCAGGACTTAACTTTACCAAAAACCGAAAAACAAATTAAAAGCTTTCTAGGACTTACGGGATATTACCGTAAATTCGTGAAAGATTACGCAAAAATCGCCCAACCTATAACAAAGTACTTGAAGAAAGGAGTTAAAATAAATGTTCGAGATCCAACTTATATAGAGGCTTTTGAAAAGCTCAAATTACTTATAATTTCGCATCCTATTTTGAGATATCCAAATTTTGAGAAACAATTCACGTTAACAACAGACGCATCAAACTATGCTCTAGGCGCAGTGTTATCCCAAGAGGGACACCCAATTTGTTTTGCCTCAAGAACACTAAATAATCATGAACGAAATTATTCTGCTACAGATAAAGAATTTCTCGCCATATTATGGAGTGTGCAGTATCTTCGACCTTATCTCTATGGGAGAAAATTTAAAATCCTTACAGATCACCAACCGTTAAAATTTCTACATTCGAAATACAGAGGAAAAGATATTTCCCCAAGACATCAGCGATGGCTACTGAAATTAGGAGAATACGACTTCGAAATAGAGTATATCAAAGGAAGAGAAAATAGAGTAGCAGATTTTCTAAGTAGACTGGAAAATGAGAAAGACGAAAATAATTTTAAGGATACAGAATCCAATTTGAATTTAGTATACAATATTGAAGAAGACAACTTGTCAATGATGACAATTCACTCTGCGGATGAAAATCTCTTAGATCACTTTTCCATAAAAGAAGAAATAGTTAACAAATACAAAAATCAGCTAATTTTAACCAATAATAAAACAGAGGAATCAAAAACATTACATGGAAAAAGAATTATTTATATAGCAGAATGTGACTTTAATGTAATGGGTGATATATTTAAGAATTATATCACAAAAGGAAAGATAGGCATATATTCAGAACTTTCAGATCATAGTTATAACATAGTACAGGAAAAACTTATAAGTATGTTTTCAAATGATAACCAAATTGAATTTATCAAGTGCACGATGAGGGCACAAGATATTGAAACGGAAGTAGAAGCAGTTAAGCAAATATCCTTTTATCACATAAGAGAAAGCATACATTCGGGAATCAATGAAACCTATAACAATATTAAAAATAAGATATATTATCCAAAACTTAGGGAACTAATTCAACTAGTAATAAATCAATGTGACATTTGTCAACTAGTTAAATATGATAGGCATCCGATTAAAAATAAATTTCATCTTACCGAGACACCGTCGAATAAAAACCAAATTATACATATCGATACATATGTAATAAAAGGCCATCACTTTCTAACAACAATCGATAAGTTTTCTAAGTTTGGAGCTGCTTATTCAATAAGCGACAGGAATCAATTAACCATAATAGAAAAATTAGAAGAACACATTACAAAATTCGGAAAACCAAATAAAATAATAGCGGATAATGAATTTAAAGCATTAAGAATAAAAGAATTTCTAATAGAGCAAGGGATAGAGTTACACTTAACAAAACCAAATAGCCATACTGGAAACTCAGACATAGAAAGATTTCATAACACTATAGCAGAAAAATTTAGAATTTTATATCAAACAAACAGAGATTTACCGATACCTCAATTAATTCAACGAACAATAAGAAATTACAACGAAAGGTTTCACTCTAGCATAAAATACACACCAAAAGAAGTACAGGAAGGACTTATAAATTTGGATAAAATCAAGCAAAATTTAGAAGAATGTAAGAAAAAGAAAATTGATATATTTAATTTAAATAGAGAGGAGTACAGGGAAACAAGAGAAGAAGGATTTGTAAAAAACTACAAAGCACTAAGACATAAAGAACAGCCAAAATACAAAAAGGCTAAATTAGAAGGAATACACCCAAATAATATTATAAGAGCGTTAAAATTTACAGATAATAGCCATCTTCACCCTGATAATAATGTGGACACCAATGACTAAAGGAGAACTGACTACTAAACGACTTACGGAGCAAGCAGGATTTATAAACATCTACATGAAAAACATAGATATAGTTAAGGAATCGGACATAATACTACATATAGTGAACTTACATGAAATAGAAAATATTTTAAACCAGATGAAAGAAAATATCAATTTGCTGAAAACAAAAAATAAACATTTACTTCAATTAGAACTGTTAGATGCGAAAAACAAATTAGTTACTCTAATACCAAAACAAAACCGACAACGAAGAGGACTCATTAACGGAATAGGAAGTATATCGAAATTTTTATTCGGGACTATGGACGACGAAGACAGACAAAACATTCAGAAACATATTTTAAGTATAGATGAATTCAAAGAGAATAATAACCAACAAATACTAATTAATGAATATTTTAATGAAACTATAAGCCATCTAAAAGTTATAGTCAAAAATGATAGAAAAATAATAGAAAGAGAAGTAAACTCTATCAATAAATTTTTAGAAACCGAAAATGATAAACACGTATATTTAGAACAACTATCAAATATACAGTTAATTAAGAATAGAATAGAACATCTACAGGATAATGTAATATCCTCAAAATATGGAATTGCTCATCCTAGTATATTGACTGCTAGTGAAATAGAAAAATATGCAATAGATTATAATAAACTAAAATATATTCAGACAGGAACTACATTTTTTAATAATTCATGTTTAATTTTTGGTATAAAAATACCCAAAACATTTATAACTGTTAAGCTTAAATATATTGTTCCACTACCAAATGATCACAATGACGAGATAGACTCTGTAATAGAGCAAACAATTGAGTTTGAAAATAAAACATACAAATATGAAGAAAATAAACACCTAAAGAATTTAAAATTAAGCAATCACTGTCTAATAACAAATAACTGTCAACTAATAAAGAATAATGACTTAGAAATTATACAATTAGACATAGATACAATCATAATTAAGAATGCAATAAATATAAGTATCAATCAAAATTGTAATTTTGAAAAAATTATGCTAAACGGAAATTATATTATAAGTTTCAATAATTGTTCAGTTAGAATAAAAGACTATTATTTTTCAAATATAATTGAAAACATACAAGAAAAAGAAATTGTTGAAAATGTACACATAGAAAAAAAACTTCTCTCATAAAATAACATTTCAAGAAATCAAAACATTAAATAGCAATAATTTTAAAAATATTAAAGCACTACAATATCATAGTAATATATCGTATGGACTTTATCTCCTATTAACAATAATAATTATTATTATCTTAATTTTTGTAATTGTAAAGCAAAGATATATCAAAATAATATTAAATAAAAGAATTCAGGAGAATTCTAATCTAAAGGAGGGAGAAGTTAAGTACATAAAACCAAATACTAACACTTACATTAAGAATGACCCTATAGATGAATTTATTGAAAATATAATTACTAACAAATAAAGCCAAATGTAATATAAAACCCATTTCCGATATGCTAAAAGAAATTATAATTAAATTAATAAATCAAAATTATTTTTGCAACCGTCCAAATTTAATATTAAAGAATTAACTAAATTAAAGCACTAAATAACAATATTTATTTTTCGGTCGCAATTCTGAGAATCACAACCGTTTAAATTTAAATAACATTTCACTTATAAAATAATTTTCATTAAATATTGTCAAATTGCATTTATTGCATTTCCGTTCCCAAACGAAAATGCAATATTAAAATTCCATAGAATAATTAACAAAAAACAATAATTTTAATCTATAAGAAGCGATTGTAATTTAGAATAAGTTAGTCTGATTCCTCCCGCCGGTCAACAAGTGTCAAAGCTACAATTAAAAATAAATAAAGTTTAATAAAAAAAAAAAGAACAAATTTAGTTTTTTTTTAAATAAAAACCAAACGCGGAAACATAATTCGCGTTCGCATCAATTTTTTCGGTCAAGGGTCAGTGGTAATAAATTTTACAAGTAAACAATTATATACATACATGAACTATAAAATAATTTATATTTTACTAAAATAAAAACAAGAACATTTAAAGTGCCTCAAAAAAAATCGTAATTGACTTGTTAATTATTAACCTCAAAGAACAGGTGCAAGTGCGCGTCAAAAATCACCACCCGAAGAAGGAAATACCATCTCAACAGGGAGTGCCATCTTCAACATATGTACATACATAGAGGTAATCACCACGATCGACAATCAAAGTGAGTAATCCTTTTCATTTTTTTACACACCCCCATATCCCCCCCAACATTTTTGGACCTTCGAACCGGATAATTTTGGATCCACCCCTAACGGAACTGCTCCACTTCGTTCGGAGTTGTTCCAAAGGAAAATCCCCGTGGATTATCCATATATAAGTGTGTAAATGTATAACAAAAATACGCCCTTGCATTGACATTTGGTCGTTGCACATTTCAAAAACCTACATACATACTTACATACATACATTTCGCGACATACCAACGATTCAGTGCCGTTATAGCGGTTTATTATTGTTGTTGTCGTCAACAAAAGTTTTGCAAAATTCACTTTTAAGAAACGAATTCCACAAGTAACCATATCAAAGACATCTTGATTGACCTTGTGTTCGCCCTTTAACTTTACTTCATTCCATCTTTTTGCATTCCACAACGACTCGCTCTTATGTTGTACTCTCTTCAGGTCGATCATACTGAGAAAGTTCTAACTTAAACATTTGAGTGTGAAAATCGGCCAAGGAATTAATACACAAATAAGGGTTGGCATCAAACTTACTCGCCATCGAACTTTTGCTTGTGTACAACAAAGTATATACATAGTTGAAGAAATCAAAAGTAGGTCAGCTAATACCTAAAGAAAACAAAGTATATAACAAATGTATGTATGTAGGTCAGAAATGTTCACAGCTGCAACTTAAAAATACGTGGTTCGTGTGACAAATCGCTTCTACGAGGCATATCCGGAAATTTTATAAGATTTTCTTCTCCTGAAAAATTATAAAAACCCCGTATACTTATGCGTATATGTAGAAAAATAATTTATCTATAATTTGTCAACTAAAAAAAAAAAATCTACGAGGCGCTCACAGGAATTTTCTAATACATTTATTCATATATTTTTAAAAAAAGAAAAAATAATTATATAACAATATATACCACACATTTTTAATCACTTGCCGCTTCGCCGAGGCGCACCCCAAAAGTGCTTTAAAATTTTTTTTTACTTCTCTTCGAGAATAATCAACCCCCTTTTTTCAACTTTTGGGCACTCGTAGCTTATACGAGGCACCTCCCAAAAGTTCTTTAAAATTTTTTTTTTACTTCTCTTCGAGAATAAAGCAACCCCCCTTTTCAACTTCCGGGCACTCGTAGCTTATACGAGGCACCTCCCAAAAGTTCTTTAAAATTTTTTTTACTTCTCTTCGAGAATAATCAACCCCCTTTTTTCAACTTTTGGGCACTCGTAGCTTATACGAGGCACCTCCCAAAAGTTCTTTAATTTTTTTTTACTTCTCTTCGAGAATAAAGCTACCCCCCTACTAACTTTTGGGCACTCGTAGCTTATACGAGGCACCTCCCAAAAGTTCTTTAAAATTTTTTTTCTTCTCTTCGAGTATAAAGCAACCCCCTTTTCAACTTCCGGGCACTCGTAGCTTATACGAGGCACCTCCCAAAAGTTCTTTAAAATTTTTTTTACTTCTCTTCGAAAATAAAGAACCCCATCTCAACCTTTGGGCACTTGCCGCTTATACGAGGCGCACCCCAAAAGTTCCTTAAAATTTATTTTACTTCATTGCAAGAATAAAATAAAACCCCACCTCAACGCGTATATACTCGTCGCTTATACGAGGCGCAACCCAAAGTTCTTTAAAAATTTTTTTTTACCTCTGTTCGAAAAAAAACCCCCTTCCCTTTTGCGTATCGCCACTCTTACGTCGATCATTTGGAAAGTCGTGAACACCTACGTTAAAGGTCATCATGTCGTTGCTCACAGCCTTAGTCCGTGCGTCCGACCGCATAGTCGACTTCCGAATGTACATGACTCAGCGCGATCAGGCAGAAGATTCCGTGCACACTATGGAGGTCTATAAGAGTGAAGTTACCCGTCTTTGGTCCGGCTTTCGATCATGCTATGATAATGCGCTTGATAAATATGAGGATATCAAGAAGGAAATCGATATGGAAACACTTAAAGCTCGTTTCTCGGTCACGTTCAAGGCGCATGTCGAAGTGCTCTCAAGCATCAACGGAATCATCGATAGTCTTCGCCGAAGAGATAGCTCGCTCGCTACCCCTCCAGAGATGCAACCGGATCAAACAAGGCACATATCTTTACCCCCTTGCGACACAGAAATCTTCTACGGAGATTATAAGTCATGGCCCTCGTTCCGCGACATGTTCACGGCCCTCTACGGAACCAACCAACGCCTGTCACCTGTGGAAAAGATGTGCCACCTGATTAAGAAGACTCAGGGAGAAGCCCGTGAACTTCTCAAGACTTGCCCTATTACTAACGATGGATTTGACATGGCATGGCAAAATCTAGTCAATCGCTACGAAAACAAAAGGGTATTAATCAATGCGCAGCTCAAGTGTCTTTTCAATATCTCCCCCATCGCAAAGGAGACTGGCCCGAATATCCGACGACTACAGCGTACAATTAACGATTGTGTCACCAATCTAACGCGACTTCAAATCGATACCAAAAATTGGGACATAATTTTCGTTTATATATGTTCAACGTGCCTACCGGATGTAACACTTAGCATGTGGGAGCAGTCCTTACCCAATAGCACAAATTTACCTACGTGGAAGCAAATGGACGATTTCCTGACATCAAGATTTCAAAACCTAGAGTCCGTCGCGGATATTCGATCCACGTTTAGCAGCACAAGTGCAACTAATCCTAACAAAGCGCTTACGATAAAGAAAACTGAGCCAAAGAAACTTAACAGTTACAGCACCGGCGTCTCAAACGAAAAGGCGGGAAGAAAATGCACGCTTTGCCCTTATCAACATCCCCTAAGACTTTGCCCTTCATTCCTGAATATGTCCGTTGAAGAGCGTTTTGCGGCGATTAGACGACAGAAATTATGTATCAATTGTCTAGGACATTCTCACGATGTTAAGAAATGTAAAAGTCGATTTGCGTGTAATGTGTGTAAAAGGAAACACCATTCGCTAATCCACCGTGATGAGCCCCATCCACCTCCAGACTCCGCTCCTTTTCACCCCAAGGCGGCTTCTAACCCTACAAAAATTAAGCACCCTGCCCCGGAAAATCATATGCCGTCTACCTCTAGTCAAGCAACAGATCGAACACTACAATCCTTTTAAGCTCAATTACAATCGTCTGAACACTCCGTTGTTCTTGGTACTGCCCTTGTTTATAATAGTGATACTAAATATACCGTTAGGGCTCTCATTGACTCTGCATCCGAGGCAACTTTTATCACCAAAGGATTACAAACAAAGCTGGGACTGGAGATGCGTTCTGTCCAGGCGGAAGTCCATGGGCTGATGATTCACTGACAGCTACCTCCACACACGTCTGTCACATCAAAGTCGGTTCCCCCACTAACCGATTGTTTAGAATTCACGCTGATGCATTAATTGTCAGAAAACTTACGGGAAAACTTCCTTATTACCCAGCGTCCTCCCTCAAAACCAGCAATTTTGCTCATCTTCCACTAGCCGACACATACCGCCAAGCCTGCTCGGAGATCGACTTGCTCCTGGGAGGCGATGTCTACCCTAAGGTGATTCAAGATGGGTTACACTGGGACAATAACAGGTCGCTAATTGCTCAAAATACAGTGTTCGGATGGATAGGTACGGGCAAGGTTAGAAGAAACCCCTTCACACGGTCAGTAGTTTCTTTCTTCAACGAAATCACCCTTTCGAAACAGCTGCAACGATTCTGGGAGCTCGAAGACGTACCTCAAAGTCCTAAGCCATCACCTGATGATTTGCACTGCGAACAGTTATTTCAAATGACAACCACCCGAAATAAGGACGGCAGATTCGTGGTGTCACTCCCCTTTAAAAAGGAATTTCCCGAAACCCTCAACGTAGGAAAATCACGCAACATTGCGTTATCACAATTCTTCCGCAATGAAGCGAAACTAAGCAAAAACCCCCAATTAAAATCCGAGTACGATCGTGTGATCACCGAATACTCGGCCCTAGGTCAAATGACCGAAGTAACCCCCTCTCCTGACGGTAACAAAAGTTACTATCTACCCCATCATGCGGTTTTCAAACCCGACAGCACCACAACGAAATTACGAGTTGTATTTAACGCCTCAAATTCTTCGTCCAATGGAATAAGTCTCAACGATCTTCTCCATCCAGGCCCTGTCCTGCAAGCGGATCTGACCACTTTGGTCTTGCGCTGGAGACCTTTTAGATATGTTTATAATGCGGACATCGAAAAGATGTACCGGCAAATCCTGGTGAACCCTTCTCACACATGTTATCAGCGCATAATTTTTCGAAACTCCCTCCACGAACAACCCCGCGATTATGAGTTGAACACAGTCACCTTCGGTGTGAACTGTGCCCCCTACTTGGCCATCAGAACGCTGTTACAACTAGCAGACGAATGTAAGTTAAACCAACCCCAAGCATCTGAAATCCTCAAAAACTTTATGTATGTCGATGACGTATTAGCCGGGTCACACACTCTCTCATCAGCATTAGAGGCAAGAAATGAACTCATCAGAGTCCTGGACTCTGCCGGTTTTTCTCTTCGAAAATGGACGGCAAATCACGATTATTTGCTTAAAGGCCTCCCCCCAACCACCTCCTGGGTGAAGAATTTCTCAAAATTTCAGATTCGAGCATTACCAAAACTTTGGGTTTGCGGTGGAACGCTGGAAACGACCACTTCTATTTCAAACTCAAGTCTCTTCCCGACCGAACCATGACCACAAAAAGAGCAGTTCTCTCAGAAATTGCCAAATTGTTTGACCCCGCCGGATGGCTGTCGCCGAAAATCATCGTTGCGAAAATCATTATGCAACAAATCTGGAAAGATGGTACTGATTGGGACGAAGATCTTGAACCCTTTAGGAACTTTCCACCAGTGGAATGCTTTCCTAGATGACTACACCCGGATAGAACAAATTAAGATTCCTCGTTACTTCGACTTCGACCCAGCATACTCTATCGAATTACACGGGTTTTGTGACGCCTCAGAGAAGGCCTACGCAGCAACTCTCTATATTCGGGCTGAAAATGACGGATTTGTCTCCACCCATCTTCTAGTTGCTAAAACCAAAGTTGCGCCAGTGAAATTTGTCTCACTGCCTCGAAAAGAACTCTGCGGAGCAGAATTAATGGCGACTATGATCGATTCGATACAACCCCGACTCAATCTCAAAAGCTACAAGCTCTTTTTATGGACAGACTCAACCATCGTGCTGGCATGGTTGCAAAAACCCCCTAACAGCTGGAAAACTTTCGTCGAAAATAGAATTTCTTCCATTATGGAAAAGGTAGGAAACGACTCTTGGGCCCACGTCGCGTCCAAAAGTAACCCCGCTGACTTAGCATCCCGTGGTCTCACAGTGTCGCAACTCACCTCGAACGACTTATGGTGGCATGGACCATCATGGCTAAAACGCCCGCAGTCAGAATGGCCGTCCAGGACCTCAACATTTTCCACCGACGAAGAAGCCAAGCCAGTTCTCGTACACTCGGCAATAATTGGACCAGTTGACATTCTGAATAATTTTTCAGATCTCCCCAAAGCATTGCGTATTGTCTGCCACATATTCCGTTTTTATTATCGCATAAATCATAAGCCCAAACCTAACTTCAGCATAAATGATGAATTCTCTGCAGCTGAACTCAATCTCTCTAAAACCCGTTTAATAATCGCTTGTCAGAAAGCATACTTTACTAGGGATTATCATAATCTCTCTGAAGGTCAATCGCTTTCACGCAAAAGTAATCTGCTAACATTTAACCCCTTTATCGATGCTGACGGCGCACGGTGGCTGAAAATCGTTTTTCATTGGCCAAAAGTCTTTTTTTTTTTGTCACCGATTTTTAAAATTTTTACGCCCTTTTGCAGCTAATATATCTACATTAAGGTAGCCAAAAAATTAGGTTAACCTATTGATAATTGTGGGCGTGGTATGCTGTCAAACTCAACGGTTTTTTTTAATTTAAGAAAAAGGTGTTTTTCTTTTGTTTTTTATAAAAAATAAATGGTTACTACTCGCAAGCTATCATCGATAATGGCCTGCGGTCTTTTTTATAATGTTGGTAGGATTATAGTCTTTAGTTTTTGTAAGTGGTCAGAGCTCTAGCGTTTAATATTAAGGGCGTTACGTAATATTTATGAAACTACTATATTTTTCTCAAATTTAAACTTTAGTGGAATAGAACTTCTAGGGAACAAAAGGGAACAAGAAATGTATACCACCCGGAGAAAGGTGAAAGTGTCCTCTTTACCGCTATATATACTTTTGCACCCGTGGCGAGCCGTGTGTAGAACACTTTTTTCATTTTAATGAAATTACTCCAAAGTACTCGTATACAATGGTGTATATAATTTTCACTTTTTTGCCTAAAAGTTTATGTTTTTTACTTTAGACTACGTAAAACTAAAAAAATTAAATATAATACCTGCGAAAGGGTTTAATGGCTTTGTTTTGATCAGCCAAAAATTGGTAATAAAATTATCACAAATTATCACAAAATTCTACAGTAAACATATGATCTGTTTCTAAATTTACCTGTTATCAAATGTTAGGGTCAACCAAAGTCATAAGCAATTTTATAACAATAATCGGGACATTAAACCACTAAAAATAAAAAAACAACCCAACAACAACAACAAATATTGGCGAGATACTAATCAGTTTTACCTGATATTAAGGTCTGGACAACATGTGCAGTTTTGTGCAATTTAAGCACTAGCTGCTATGAAATTAAAGATCAATGTGTGAATAACATGTATCTAAAAATGTATAAAACTACGGATTCGATAAGGGATTACTCAGTAATAAGTTAATCCTCTAGGTGTACGGGTAAAACATAACAGACGCAAATAAAAATATTCACAAAAATATGGAGAGCTTCAGTTATAAAGAACTGGCGGAAGAGTATTATAGAAACAAATGATGCCATTAACAAAGAAGTTAGTGATATTAAGGCCCAAATTGCAACACTACAGCCATTACAATTACAGTTAGATGGGCAGCAAATTGAAGTAAGCTACCAATTAGTGCTGACAATGATAGATGGAAAAGTAGGTCAGGCTTTGACTAACACGAAGGCTGAATCCAGCTGCATTATATGCCAAGCAATATCAACAAAATTAAACCAAATCCCGATAAAATCATTAGATAATACCGATGCATATGAATTTGGATTATCACCACTACATGCAAGAATATGACTTATGGAACATTTGGTGCCACTTGGGGATCTATCAGAGGAAGCTCAGGAAAAAAGGAACAAGGATTACAATACTAGAAAAATTTCACGAAATTCAACAAATGAAGATCTATTTAATATATTATTGGCAACGTCAGATCCGTTTATCTCCAGTATTAGAAATCAATGGAAAGTGGAACATCGGGATTTAGATGAAGAAGCCAAAAAACTACTAAAGAACAGAGATAGCACAGAACAAAATATGGAATATTTGCAATCAATATTTGAGTCAAATGAATAATAATTATAATTGCCTTTCATTGTTATTTAAGTACGAAAAACATAGTATTAGTAAAAAATAATAATAAACAGAACCTACCATTGTTGCAAATGCTATTAAAATTTATTGCAGTTTTTATTTTTAAAATTATCAAATTTGATAGCAAAAAATAATAAATTTTTCTGTAGTAATAGCAATATTTTTAGATAATATTATTAACGTTTTTTTTTAACTGTAACTATTCTTTGAGTGTAAACAAATTTGCAAATTTGACAGCAACAAATTTTTAATTTTTCTGTAATAATAGCAAAATCTCCAGTTGATTTTACTATTTTTTTCAGTGTAAATTTTTGTTTAAGTGTAACATTAAAAAAATTCCATTATTAAAAAAAATATTTACAATTATTATTAATTTCCAAATATTAAATTTTTTAATAAATAAAAAAATAATAAACCCATATTTCACTCTAAAAGTTAAAAAAATTCAAAAGTTCAACTTTGACCTAGAATTCCTTAAAAACTCCTCCATCAATTTTAATGTAATTTAAACTGAGTCAAGCTGAACTAAATATCTATCCAATAAAATAAAAATTACTGCAATATTTTGATCGGTTCAAAAGTTACAGAATTTTGGCCAATGAAAAACGATTTTCAGCCACTGTGCGGCGTGATGAGAATTAACGGCAGATTATCGAACTCGCCAACACTTAGCTATGATGAACGTTACCCCATCCTACTGCCTTATCACGCCCGCTTTACCAGATTATTTCTCAACTACCTTCATCAATATTCAATCCATGGTCAAAATGCGCTTTTATACCGATTAATGAGAAGTCGTTTTTACGTTCCCAAACTAAAAACGCTAATAAAAACAATACTCTCTCAATGTATCGTATGCTTAAAACAAAAACGTCAACGAAGTCAGCAAATAATGGCTGCATTACCCCCGGAGCGTACTACCCTCTCACGTCCCTTCTATGACACCGGAATAGACTTCGCTGGGCCGTTTGACATCAAATCCTACGCTGGACGCGGATGCAGGGTTACCAAGGGATATGTACTAGTCTTCATTTGTTTCGCTACTAAAGCCATTCACCTCGAGGCAACCGGTGAAATATCAACACAAGCATTTTTAGCCGCATTCGCACGGTTTTTCTCTAGACGTGGTACCCCCGCTCATTGTATTCTGACAACGGAACGGCCTTCGTCGGCGCCTCTAACATTCTAAACGGCGATAAACAGCAGTTTTTGTCTCTAGTACGAAAAAATGTATTGTCTAAAAATAGCTTTTCCCTCCTAGAATGGCATTTTATCCCACCAGGGGCACCCCATATGGGAGGCCTCTGGGAAGCAGGAGTCAAAAGCTTCAAATCTCACTTTCGCAAAATCTGCTATAGCCAAAGTCTCACATATGAAGAGTTCAACACTATGCTTGCGCGCATCGAAGCCTGCTTGAATTCAAGACCCCTCAGTCCAATGAGCGACGACCCCGCTAACTTATGCGCGTTAACCCCTGGCCATTTTCTCATTGGCACCACTTTACTCTCACCCCCCGAACCCGACTTGACTAGTCATTCACTAAGTTACGTCAACCGCTGGCAAAAGCTTAAGATACTTCATCAACAGTTGGCTCGAAGATGGAAACACGAGTATCTGATAGAACTTCACAAACGAGTAAAGTGGAAATACCCCGAACGTGACTACGACATCGATGATCTAGTTGTAATCAAACAAGATAACCTACCACCTAACCAGTGGCGGCTAGGTCGTATCAATAAAACTTACCCCGGTCCAGATAAACGGGTCCGGGTCGCTGACATTCGTACCGCTAATGGCGTCATCACTAGAACCATTACTAAATTAGTCTTGCTCCCTAACCCAGGACCACAATGACTATCTAAACTCTTATCTCTCTTTTTTCCAGTCAACATGCCTCGTATCAACCGTGCAAGTATCTCTCCAATAGAGCAGAAACGCTCGAAGCCACAACGTTCCAAATCAGCCAACAAAGCGCACTCGTATGATTGTCGTATATGTCGAAAAAATCACGCACTGAGAAAATGCCTCAAATTTAATGATATGGATGCTAAGAAAAGACTTGAGGTCGTTAAACGTTTTCAATACTGTGAAAACTGTCTGGCACATTCTCATCAAAGGCCACAATGTCAAAATACCACACGTTGTCGACAGTGTAGAGGTAGACATCATACCCTCCTTCATCGTCAGGAATGTCCTCGAACACCTAACAACATGGCGTTTGCATCGGATGCACGCTCAACCACCGGCGGCACGGCTATCGTTGTACCAACAGTCCTTGTCCAAATTCAGCTGAATGCCGAATGGGGAAAGGTGCGAGGTCTTCTCAACCCCAGCGTAGAGCATAGCTCGATTGCAGCCTTCATTATCGGAAGGTACAATCTACCCACGGAGACAACTGGTGATGAAAAATGGTGCACCATAACTTTTCGTTCGCGTTTTGAAGACAGTCGCTCCTTTGTCGTCACTGCTAAAGTAACTAGAGATCTTCCAACAATTCAACACCGAAAGAGGCTTGATGATCGAGTAGCCGAATCCTATCAGAACCTTCGACTAGCTGACCCCGACTTCTTTAAAGGTCCTGAAATAAACCTCGTTCTAGGAGCGGACATTTACCCACAACTAATTAGAAGTGGGATTCAACCAGCATCCGTTGCATCAACTATGGCTCAAGATACCATGCAAGGCTGAGTCATTATTGGAAAATTCGGGGTTTAACCCGCACGTTTTTCACAACATTTAATTATTGTACTATTATACATATTTTATTATACTTATTTGATCACTAACAATTTTTTTGAATTGCATTTGTTTAAAACTTATTCGTTATTTTGAATTGTGCATTTGTATCTATTAAAGATTATTCGTAAAATCATGCCACTTGACATCTCACTACACCGGTAAAATCGCTCTATTGCTCCTGCCCTCGTATCTCCCCGTTTTTTTAATCTTGTTGCATCTTGCATTATAGCAAGGGGGGCGGGATGTTTACGCCCCGGGCATTATTCTTACGAGCCTGAGTGTAGATCGTTTCAATTCCATTTTGCATGTTCTTTGCTTCATACATACATACATACAAACCTAATTCAAAAGCAAAGAACATGCAAGGGAGAAACTAACCAGGCAGTTGAAATACAATAGTACGCGCGTTCGCATAAATTTTTTCGGTCAAGTGTCAGTGGTAATAAATTTTACAAGTAAACAATTATATACATACATGAACTATAAAATAATTTATATTTTACTAAAATAAAAACAAGAACATTTAAAGTGCCTCAAAAAAAATCATAATTGACTTGTTAATTATTAACCTCAAAGAACAGGTGCAAGTGCGCTTAAAAAATCACCACCCGAAGAAGGAAATACCATCTCAACAGGGAGTGCCATCTTCAACATATGTACATACATAGAGGTAATCACCACGATCGACAATCAAAGTGAGTAATACTTTTCATTTTTTTACACACCCCCATATCCCCCCCAACACGTGGTATGCCTATTCTCCTTTACTACTTCCCTCTTATAATTCTTAGACAATTTGGTCCCCAATCTCTTGTTGTCCTTAAGAAAAATTTGCTCACCCACTTTGTAGTCCTTCGGCTCCTTTTTATTCGTATTATGATATTCCAGGGTAGACCGCTGTCGATCCTTGAAATTTTACACCATTTGAACCCTACTCTTTTCCCACTCCACAGGATCCTTGACAAGTTTTCTGCCGAAAAATGCCTCAAAAGGTTTCCTACCGGAAGTCGAATGAATCGTATTATTTATTGTATTCATAAACCGATTTGTCCAGAAGTTCGGACAATCCATTTTGAGTTCCCTCCGCCTTTATGCACCTCATAATTTCGGAAAGGGTGGAATGAAATCGCTCGATTTGGCCATTAACCGTGCTGGCATATGGTGGGATTCTGAATACCCTTACGTTAAATTGATTCTCGAGCATAAATATTATTGCCTTGGAATTAAAAGATTTCTCGTTGTCCATTACTACCAATTCGGGCATACCAAAGTTTAGCAATATTTCCCTTAATGGCTGTTTGATGTCTTCTGTTGCTCTTGACTTTAGTGTTCTTGCTTGCGCATATTTTGTTAGCTTATCAATCGCTGTCAGAATTGAGGTTTTTTCCGTGCTATAAATATCTATGTGCACTATTTGACCGGGATATTGAGGGATTGGAGTCTCCTGTAAAGAAATATCATTAGGATGTCGGTCATACTTGTTTTCCTTACAAATTCGGCACGATTTTGTTATCCTCTTTATCTTTGCCATCATCTGGGGAAAATAGTACCTTTCCAGGATCTGTGCTTTGTTCTCATTAGCGCTCCTATGGGCTCTGTTGTGTTCATTTATTATCTCCACTTCCTGTTCGGATTCGTCAAGAACATCGAAGACCATTTTCCTTGTGTAAAGGACTTTATATTTGTGGAACCGATTGGCGAATATTTCCTGCAATTTCCCCAAGATTGCGTCTGTAGTCTTTACGCAATTTGTTACTGATGGGTTGAGATATTTTTCAAGGATCTTTTTCAAATTTTCTTTGGAAAGATGCGGTTCTGACACTATATGTCTGTGATAGGTTGGGAAGATTATTTGGAATTCGTATGATGAAACGTTATGTGGTTCTATAATAATCTGGTTTTTAAATGCATTTATTGGTGTTTCTGTATACTGGATAGAATTTCCTGGAGAGCTTTGGTTACTATGTTGGATGGCCGCTGTTGAGTTCATCGCGCATATTTCCTGTGGGAGTCTGGATAGAGCATCCGCTACTGCGTTGGTATTTCCGGGTTTATATTGCAGTACATAATTATACTCCTCCAGTGTAGCCTTCCATCGCCTGAGTTTGCTATTAGTGTTGCTACTTGTCAAGGCGTGTGTCAGCGGTTAATGATCTGTGAGTATTTTTATTCTTGCAGCTCCGTAGAGGTAATTTCTTAGGCTTTTAAGTGCCCACACAATTGCCAGCATTTCCTTCTCGTTTGTGGCATAGTGTTCCTCGGTTTTATTCATCGTTCTTGAGATGAACGTAATTGGTCTGCCTTCCTGTTCTAGTACAGCGCCAACTGCGTAATTTGAAGCATCTGTCGTTAGTTGAAATTCCTTGCGAAAGTCGGGATATGCCAGCATGACGTCTTTTGATATTAGTGTCCTCTTTATTTTGTTGAATGCTTCCAGTGCTTCGTCATCCAGATCGATGGCTATTTTGCTAGAGGTAAATTTGGACATTCGTCCCTCCTCCCCTCTCAAAAGAACCGTCAAGGGCTTTGCCAACTTGGCATAGTCTCTAACGAAGCGGCGATAAAATCCCGACATGCCTAAGAAAGATCTGAGATCCTTCAAAGTCTTTGGTACAGGAAGGTTATTTATTGCCTCTACTTTTTTCGGATTTGCCCGTATTCCCGACGTGGAAATCAGGAATCCTAAAAATTCCACCTCCGGTTTCAGGAAATCACATTTGTCGAGTTGTACCTTCATATTAGCTGATTCCAGAGTGTTAAATATTTTCCTAATATTCTCGAAATGCGTTTTCTCGTCTTTTCCGAATATGATTATGTCGTCAATATAGACGTAACATATTCTTCCAATATGTTCCCTTAAGATGTCGTCTAAGGTGCGTTGAAATATTGAGGGTGCGTTTCTCAATCCGAACGGTAACCTGGTAAATTCGTATTTTCCGTTATTTATGGAAAATGCGGTTTTCTCAATATCTTTTTCCTTTAACGGAATTTGATGAAATCCGCTCTTCAAATCCAACACTGAAAAGAAATTATTTTTCCCCAATTGGGAAAGGACCTCATTAATTTCGGGTATGTGATATCGATCCGGGATAGTTATCGTATTAAGCTTCCTGTAGTCGATCACTACTCTATACTTTTTTATACCCGAGGCGTCCATTTTTTTGGGTACAACCCAAACTGGTGAGTTGTATGGGGATTTTGACGGTCGTATGATGCCTTGGTCCAGCATTTCCTTGATTTGTTGTTCTACTATTTCCCTTAGGTGTGTCGGGTAAGGGTAACATCTAGAGTAGACGGGATTATCTGTTGTTGTCTTTATTTCTCCTTTCACTGTGGTTGTGTAAGTTAATCGTTCGTTTGGTTCAGCAAAAAGGTTTGGAAATTCCGTTACCAATTTTTCTATTCCGAGTTTCTGGTCTTTCGTCATATGTTCCGTTCTTATTGGGATGTTATTTGTTTTTTGTAGAATATTATTCACACTCTCGGAAGCTTGTTGTTTTAATTTTATTCTAATGTTATCCTTGATGGTCATCAGGCTTTCTGCCGTATAAATAACGGCCGAAAGTTCCTTCAGGCTGTCGTTTCCTAGTATAGCGTGAAAAGACTTGAGAGTTGGAAGGGCGAAAAATTTCAATTTCGTAGATTCTAATCCGAAAAGGTTAATGAAAGTGTGATGGGATATTAAGACTTTTCCTCCGGCGGAATTTGCAAAAAAAAAATTTTCATTAGGTTTGGCTGATGTTATAAGTTGAGTTTGGATGTAGTTTTTATTTGATCCTGTATCCACTAGAATCTTCAGGATCCTGCCATCTTTCGTCTTGGCCTCGAAGTATGGCAAAGACAAGTCGTTTATTCTAAAAAATGGATGTCGGCAAATTCTTCCTCACCAATTGGTTCTGATTGATTATTCGGCTCGTATGTTCCAAATTGATTGATGTATTCGTTAAATGGTTGTAGCGTTCTGTCTCTTCATATATTTGTATTTGGTTGTTATATTCGGCTTCTTCCTCGATTTCATTATTAGTAGTCTCGATATTAAAATTTCTCTGGAATTTCTGGGCGTTAGAAGCAGGTTGTTCCATTGGTCTTTTCCCCGTAAATCTGTCATTGGGTCTTGGTCGATTCATATAGTTGACGTTCCTTGTTTGGATGGTATCGGTTTCCATGGGCACAGGTCTTGGTTGCGGTTTTGGTGCATTTGGTCTTTGTGGGGGTGTATTGTGCTGAGTTGGGTATCGGTTTGGGTAGGGGTTTTGGGTGGGATATTGTATTGGATTCTGGGGTGTATATTGATTTGAGTTTTGATATTGATATTGGGTGGGATATTGTATTGGGTTTCGAGGTGTATATTGGTTTGGATAATGGTTTGTGTTCTGGTTTTGATATTGGGTAGGATATTGTATTGGGGTTATATGTGAGTTCTGTGGAGAAGGTTTCATCGATCCATAATGTGCAGGGTTTCCATAGCTCCGGTTTTTAGAAATTATCTGTGGATTTCGGGAATTTTTATTCAAGGCATGATCCGTTCTAAAATTCTGGTTTTGTAGCTTAAGGCACCAGTGGAGTGCCTGGGGTAGGCTAGTTGGCTCACGGATGCATAAGAGTTTCGAGAGATCGCCTCTCAATCCTCTTATAAAGGTGTCCAGTGCCTTATCCCTGTACGTTTGGATAAGTGTGTCCATAGCCTCTTTGCCAATGGTCATACAAGTGATGTTATTTATGATCAGGGATAAATGTGAATATACTTCCTGATAAAAGTCCTGCACCGTAGAGTATTGGAGGGCGAAGTGTTGCGAATACAACCCTGTTCATTTTTGAAGTCTCTTTTACTGATGCTTCTCAAAAGTATTGTACTATTCATTTTTATCTTCTACTTTCATTCACTTATTGTTCGTCAAACTGAATGTAATAAAAGACGCCATTTTTATTTAAAAACCAACGTTTAAATTCTTATAGGTTATGGGCCCAGAACGAGCTGAAAGCGTGTGAAAATTTATTTATTAGAAAATAAAACATCCAGAAAATATTGTTTACTTAAACACTATGGCAGGAGCAGTGGTACGCATTGAACCATTAAATGCAGAAAATTACGACACATGGAAACTTCAAATGAAGGCAGTTTTAATTAAAAACGATCTGTGGCCATATGTCGATGGAACAATTACCTGTCCTGCAACAGCATCAGAAGCTGCTAAGTGGAAACAATTTGATCAAAAGGCATGTGCGGACATTATGTTGTCGATAACTCCCTCGGAGCTAAATCAGATTACTGAATGCCAGACTTCTAATGCGATGTGGTTAAAATTGAAGGAAACGTTTGAGTCTAAGGGGCCTGCAAGAAAAGCTACGCTTTTAAAACAGATTGCATTGGCTCGAATGTCTGACGACCAAAATGTAAGGGATCATCTAAATAATTTCTTTGATGCCGTAAAGAAATTACGAGAGATCAATGTCACAGTGGGCAATGATTTGCTTGCTATTTTGTTACTGTACAGTCTTCCTGCTTCATATGAGACATTTCGTTGCGCTCTCGAGACAAGAGATGAGTTACCAACTCCAGAAATGCTAAGAGTTAAAATTTTAGAGGAAAGCCAATCACGCAAGGCAACGGAAGAGAGGACAGAGCAAAACGCTTTATTTGTAAAGATGAACAAAGGTAGCAAAAATCATCTAAGGTCAAACAAAGATCAAAAACGTAGTGGCAACAAAAAACAATCGCTAAATTGTTACAAGTGTGGCAAGCCGGGCCATTTTGCAAGAAATTGCAGAACAAAAAATACAGACAGACAAAACGGCAGCGTTGGTGAACAACAATCAATGTTTAACACAGTAGAAGCTGCATTATTTTGTGGAAATATTGACAACAATTTTTGGTGCTTGGACAGCGGTTGCACAACACACATGAGTGCGGGCAAAAACAATTTTAGTGAATTTAAGCCCATACACAAAACGTTAAGTTTGGCGAATCACAATGAAACCAACATAACAGGTGTCGGCAGCGTAAACATTAACATGCAAGAAAAAGGCTCCGTATCCAAAATAAGCCTTGATGAGGTAATGTATGTTTCAGATTTAAGAACAAATTTGCTGTCGGTTTCTAAAATTACAGACAAGGGTTTTGATGTGCTATTTCGTCGTGACAGTGCGGTGATAATGAAAAATGGTCGTCATTTATACACAGCAAAAAGAATTGGGAACTTGTTCTATTTAAAATGTCAACAAGATCGAGCAGCCGTGGCTGAAAATAGAACTGGCAATATAGACATGTGGCACAATCGTATGGGGCATCTTAACGAGGGTGATTTGAGAATTATGGTGCAGAAAAATTTAGTATATGGAATGAAATTTTCAAAAGACGAAAAATTATCTTCATGTGATATATGCGTTTCACAAAAACAAACACGAAAAGCGTTTCCAAAATGTGACGGTAGTAGAACTTCTGACCTACTACAAATTGTCAGTAGTGATATTTGTGGTCCTATGAGGAGCAACTCTATCTCTGGAGCAAGATATTTTATTACGTTTATCGATAATCATTCTCGATATTGTGAAGTATTTTTCTTAAAACATAAATCAGAGGCATTCGCCGCTTTTAAGAAATATAAAAATGCTGCTGAAAATTTTACTGGCAGGAAAATAAAATATCTTCAAACTGATAACGGTACGGAATACATTAACGCCGATTTCAATAAATACCTTGAGACATGTGGTATAAGAAGACGTCTGACATCTCCCCATACCCCACAACAGAACGGCATATCCGAGCGGAAAAACAGAACCTTGATTGAAATGGCAAGATGTATGCTGAAACATGCAGAGATGCCTCCTGAATTTTGGGCCGAGGCTGTTAATACAGCGTGCTACACCAGAAACAGATGTCCGACCAAATCTTTGAACGGCGAAGTGCCATTGAAAATATGGACACAAAAGACGCCAAGTGTATCACATATGAGACCTTTTGGAACAAAGGCATACGTTTTAATAAAAGACAAGTCAAATGGAAAATTTGACTCAAAGTCAGAAGAATGTGTTTTGGTTGGGTATTCGGCTGAAGCCAAGGCTTATCGCCTATGGTCTCCCAGTAAACAGCACGTCATTATCAGTCGTGACGTTAATTTTTTAGAAGAAATGTTCTTCAACAGTGAACTTGATGAAACTCGTAAAAATAAACAAGGTTGTTCAACATCAATAGAATACCTTTTTCCTGCAGAAACAACTGTAAGGGATGATGACGTCATGGTAAAAGTTCCTAAAGATGAAAGCAAACATGAAGATCCTAAAACAATGACCAGTAAGTCTGAAAGAGAGACACATATTAAGAGACCTGGTCTGCGTCCCAGAAAAAATCGCAAGTACATCAACGAGATTAACAGTGACCAAGACAGCCAGTCAGATGAGAATATGTATTTCGAGGATTGTGAGACTGCAAGTTTTGCTATATCGGATGACCCAATTAGTATAACTGAGGCTTTTGACGGAGAAAACTGCGGAGCATGGGTTCGCGCTCTTGAAGATGAATATTTAGCGCAAATAATAAACAAAACTTGGGATATTGTCGAGCGTCCAGAAGAGAGAAAAGTTATTGGTAATCGTTTTGTCCTTCGTACTAAAGAAGATGGTAGAAAGAAAGTACGATTGGTAGCCAAAGGTTGCTCTCAACGTCCAGGAGAGGATTTTGACTCAACGTATTCCCCAGTGGTCAGATCGTCCTCAATAAGGCTATTGTCAGCAATAGCAGCAGAAATGGACTTAAAGATACATCAAGTTGATGTGGTCACCGCCTACCTCAATGGTGAACTCAACCAAGACGTTTTTATGGAAATCCCAGATCATTTAATGAAGGTATTGAACAAATTAAAAAGTGGTGCTACAGTAGGGACATCAATTGGAAAGATAGACAAGGCAAAAGAGACCGCCATAGAGTGGTTAGAGAAAATTCAAAATTGCAAGAAACCGGTATGCAATTTAAAGAAAGCGTTGTATGGTTTACGGCAATCGGGCCTTGAGTGGTACCAAAAATTAACAGCTAAACTAAAGGAAATTTCACTTATACCTTCCAAACATGACCCCTGCCTTTTTACAGCACGTAAAACAGGACATATTTTAATTCTGGCAATTTATGTAGATGACTTGCTGTTGGCATCCGATGACGAAGATTGGGTGACTGAAATTAAAAGGTATCTGGCAAAATGTTTTGAAATGAGAGATTTAGGTCATGTGAAATCTTGTCTTGGTATACAGTTTAAACAAGATTTGAACAAACATCAAATACATTTAAGTCAATCAAATTATACGATTGAATTGTTGCGTAGGTTCTCAATGGAAAATTGTAAACCAGTTCGAACTCCAATGGAAGTGAATCTCAAGCAAGGAAAACCCATTGCCACTGAACAAAAGGTGAAAAGTAATTACCCATATCAAAGTCTAATTGGCGCGCTCATGTATCTTTCAGTCATGACACGCCCTGATATTGCGTACGCTGTCAATTATTTAAGTCAGTTCAATTCGTGTTACGATTTGGAACACTGGAAAGCAGCAAAGCGAATTTTAAGATACCTGAAAGGCACTTCAGATTATGGCCTTTTATACCAGAGAAACGGCTCAAAAATGTATGGTGTAGTTGATGCAGATTGGGGCGCAAACCAAATAGATAGACGTTCCTACACTGGATATGCATTTATGTTTTCTGGAGCGGCCATTAGCTGGCAAGCACGAAAGCAAAGAACTGTGGCATTGTCTAGCACTGAGTCCGAGTATTTAGCCTTATCAGAAGCCACCAAGGAGGCACTATACCTAAGCGGTATTTTGAAAGAAATTGGTCTGAAACAAAGTTCAACAAAAATGTACAACGATAGTCAAAGTGCCCAAAGTCTTGCAAAATCTTTTGGCTATCACCCACGCACTAAGCATATCGACATCAGACACCATTTCATCAGAGAAAAACTTAATTCTGGCGAAATTGAAATTTTATATCTGCAAACAGAAGACATGCCAGCAGATATGTTAACTAAAGCTCTTCCTGCACAAAAACATCTCAATTGTACTGAAGACCTTGGCATCGCTCTACCCAGCTAAGCTATTCTACTCACTTCGAGGGGAGGTATTGGAGGGCGAAGTGTTGCGAATACAACCCTGTTCATTTTTGAAGTCTCTTTTACTGATGCTTCTCAAAAGTATTGTACTATTCATTTTTATCTTCTACTTTCATTCACTTATTGTTCGTCAAACTGAATGTAATAAAAGACGCCATTTTTATTTAAAAACCAACGTTTAAATTCTTATATAGAGTTCCCTTGAATAAGAGTTGTCATCTGGTATTCCAAGGTACTTACGTCTCTTTTGTCTGCGTAGTGTAATGTTAGGCAACGTGAAATTGCTTGCCAGCAGAGGGGCGTATTATAGGACTCAAGCGCTGAATCTGCGGCTCCGACTATTTTGTTCCTTGTCACGTTGAGGATTCCAAAATATCTTGGTGTTCCTCTTTCCGCTTCGTAAAGGTTCAGGACTCTTTCGACGCTCTTTTTCCACGAGCTAAATTCCGACGCGTTACCAGAAAATTCCCTCAGGCAACGTACCACGTCTGGTACTTTATCGAGGTCACCAAGATTACCTCTATATTGCTCCTCTATCTCCTGGTCCCTTAATATGAAGTCTGGACTGGGGTTCGCACTATTCCCTACCAAATTTCTACATTGTTCCCTAAATAATCAGGTAACTAGATCCGTTATAGCCGCTTCCATCTGAGGAATATTTATCGCATTTGGGGAATTGGGGGGGTTAATGGGATTAGGGTTTTGTGGAGCGTTTAAAATTGGTGGCCTTATTAGATTATTTGGGTTGGCCATTTTAGGGGAATGTTTAAGGGGGTTTGAACAAATGAATTTAATAAAGGGTTTAAAAAAAATCTTTTTCTTTAAAAATTATATTAAAAGTATACTATTTTATTTGGGAGAAAACTTATTCTTCAAAAAACTAATATAAACTTACAAATAAATTATTGTCATTGGTTCCATATTTGATGACTTCTTCAAAGATGTTGAGTGGTTACAGATGACTGTTTAAATGGTGTTTAATGGTGCTTCAATGTTTCACTGATGTGCTGCCCAAGCAAAATTCGTTGCTTGGTGACTTGATTCCAAGTAGATCAATTCAAATGGTTTGGTAAAAGGTGAGTTTGTTCACTTTGTTAATTATTCCTTGTATTGTTAGATTTTGTAATTTTTAATTTGTAAGAAAATTATTTTGTTTTGATGAGTTTATTCACTTTGTTGATCGTTTATTTTGTTATTTTAATTGTTCCTTATATTGTTAGATTTTTTTTTTTTTATTTTCAATTTGTAAAGTTTCTTTTGTTTAAGTATTTACCATTAGTTTTTAGTTTATTTAAAATTGTTCAATATTTTAACTTTAAATGTTTCACATTGGTTCAAATTATTAGTTTTAAATTAGTTTTTGGTATTAGGATTAGATTTTATTTAAATAAATTAAGTGTTTTTTCTTTACGAATTTGTGTTCACTTTTAAGTTATAAGTTTAGAATTTTGTTTAGTTTGTGTTTGTCACTTATATTAAAATTTTATGTTATAAACACTACTTGAGAGTTTTATATTGTAAACACTTCTTGAGGGTTCTTCTTCTTTTTATTTAATAAACACTACTTGAGTGTTTTATATTGTAAACACTTCTTGAGGGTTCTTCTTTTTTTTATTTAATAAACACTACTTGAGGGTTTTATATTGTAAACACTACTTGAGGGTTCTTTCTATAGTTGGGCGCCAGTTAATCTTTTTAGCGTTTAAAAATTAACAACACATTTGTTTGAGTACTTGACTTCAACTGAACTTTTTATTAGCAAAAGAATAATTTTATAATTGACAATTATGCTTACTCTTAATAAATATTATTTATTTAAAAATACTACAATTTCGAAACAGCAGACATAGTGTCAGCAGTTTCGTATTAATTGGAACAAAGAAAAATGAACTCCAATATGTGGCGTGTGCAACATAAAAAAAATCAAAGGTAAGCACAACAAATTAACCATGCGAAAAATGAAATATTTATTTCATTAACTTATATATCAACCGACAGAACTGACTGGGACGAATGGCTTAAGTATTTCACATACTGCTTTAACACTACTCCATCGACAACACACAACTACTGTCCTTACGAGTTAGTATTTGGTAAACTTCCAAATAATTTCAAACAATTTAATGATATATAAAATATCACACCTTTATACAATATAGATGACTATGCCAAAGAGGCAAAATATAGATTGGAAGTAGCACTCAATAGAGCAAATAAACTATTAGATAGAAATAAAATTAGGCAAAAATTACATTATGATAGGAATATACTAGACTATAATTTTAAATTAGGAGATTTAGTATTAATTAAAAACGAAGTAGGTCATAAATTAGATGCCCAATATAAGGGACCATATAAAATAAAAAATATAGATTTAAGAAATAATGTAACCGTAGTTGATAAGAAAACAAACAAAGAACAAATAGTTCATAAAAATAGACTTAAGTTATACAATATTAAATAATTAAAAACGGTATGCGCGCAACCACATATATATTATAATTAAACTAAATAATTAATTTTTCATTATACTTCAGTAGGATCTTTTATTTTTTGTAAAAGAATGTCCATAAAACTAACGTTATATGAACATTCTTGTGAAAGGTGGAGGTGTAGCGTGGTTTGATTATCACTATAACCAACATTGTGTAGTAGGCATTTGCAGTCTACAGTGCAGCAACATACAAGCTTCTAATTACTTGAACAATTCCTTGTGTTTTATAAGAAAGATCTATTATGCACTCATAGAAACTATACAAACTGTTGAGACGCGCGCCGTATCTTTTCCTTGGGAAACTAAAAGACACTCGAAATAGCTAAACGATCGTATGTCTTTTATGGTTGGTTGGTTGGTTTACGTGGCTGCCCACTACACGTAGGCATTCAAGTAGAATCTATATGATTCCTTTTTGAAAGGACCACTGCACTCGTCGGTGTCAAACTATGTGTAGCCGTATCTAAGTACTCGGATACAGCGATTGATACTAGATCCAACCCGTCGCATTGAGATATCTAATAAGATCGCTCAGTCCTATCTCTGATAAATCTGAAAGGTCCTCTAGTACATGATTGCCTAAAAACTTGTGTCTCGAGATATGCAAAGCCGGACATTCGCAAAGAAAGTGGAAGATTGTCTCCTCTTTGCTTTCTTCTCGACAACTACGGCAGAACTCGTTATAGGACAGACCTATCCTACTAGCATGTCTGCCAACCGTCCAGTGTCCCGTCATAACTGCAACGACCCTCGAGATGTCCTTGCGGTTTCTGCGTGTTAGTTGTATTGAGCGCTTATAATTATATCAAGGCCACAATTTCTTTGCAACCTTGCACGTGCTTATATTGCGCCATCTGCATTCAGCCTTATGGAAATAATGTTTGAAGATGCAGTTTCTAATAGTGCCAAACAGCGTGGCTACCGTTTCGGCGCTGGAGGCATTCAGAGCAGAGCCAGCCCTAGCCAGCTCGTCCGCCTGTTCGTTGCCTAAGAAATTGATGTGTGCTGGAATCCAGATAAGGGTGAGATCAGCCTGATCACCCAGTCTAGATAGCATCCTCTTGCACTGCCCTACTAGGATAGAGGAGGTGGTATGTGATCTTAGGGATAGAAGCGCTGCTTGGCTGTCGACAAAGATGCCGACTTTACCTTGTACCTTCCTGTCGACCAGCATTCTGGCCGCTTCCCTTATAGCCAGAATTTCAGCCTGAAAAACTGTGGCTTCGTTAGGGAGACGGAAGGAACGTTCTATACCTAGATCATCTGAAAAGACTCCAGAGCCGACACCGCAGACCATTCTTGATCCATCAGTATATACTCTGACGTCATATTGTCTAACTATTGTACCTCCCTTCCACTCCCGCCTGGATGGAAATAGAACTTTGAACACCTTATCAAAGTTCAGATGAGGTATCATGTAATCAGTGGATTTCCTCAGCATAGGGGGTAGTTGATCCTGGATTCTGGCGTGACCATAC
Organism: Gymnocheta viridis; assembly: GCA_956483585.1. Classification (NCBI taxonomy): domain Eukaryota; kingdom Metazoa; phylum Arthropoda; class Insecta; order Diptera; family Tachinidae; genus Gymnocheta; species Gymnocheta viridis. Next base: position 78,731,265 of record OY101441.1, on the reverse strand, counting down.
GGCCTTGATCTCCACCACCCAGATGCCGCTAATCTTGCCGCGATACTAGAGGATACCGCCAATACATGAAGGTCAATCGGAATAAGGTTAAGTAAAGCGTTCAGAGCCTCCGAAGGACTGGTACGTAAACATCCTGTTATCCCGACACAGGAGGATCTCTGTATTCTATAAAGCTGATCTACCACGTATTTCTTACTTGTGGCCGGCCACCAAACTACAGAGCCGTAAGTCAGTATTGGACGCACGATTGCTGTATACATCCATTTTAGCATGTTGGGGTTTAAGCCCCATTTTGAGCCAAGCATCCTACGGCAGGAATAGTAGGCAACCGTTGCCTTTCTAACCCTGTGTTGAACGTTCAGTTTCCATGAAAGTTTTTGATCTAGTATAACTCCTAGATATTTTGCGTTGTCCGATAGGGACAGTTGATGATTCTTCAGCCAAGGAAGTCTGAAGTCCTGTACCTTGGTCTTTGTGGTAAATAGCATCAGTTCCGTTTTGTTTGGGTTCACTCCTAGCCCACAGTCTGTAGCCCAGTTACTGAGTGTGCCCAAAGCGTTGGACATGATATCGCTAATCACGTCCGTGAACATCCCTGAGACCATTATTACCACATCATCCGCGTACGCCACAACTTTAACCCCCGGGGCATCTAATCTGAAAAGTATTGTGTTAACAACAAGAAGCCAGAGCAAGGGTGAGATCACCCCACCTTGCGGTGTACCTCTGCATGCCCATTTAGACCTCTCGCTGTTACCTAATTTCGCGGTGACATTTCTTGCCCCCAGCATGTTTATTATCCAGTGTATGATGTAATCCTCTACATCATTGTCCCGGAGAGCATTTTGGATGGCTGTCACCGATACATTGTTGAAGGCACCTTCTATATCTAGGAAGGCCGCCAAGGTGTATTGTTTGTGTTCCAGAGATCTCTCTATGAAACCTACTACTTCGTGTATAGCTGTTTCTGTGGAGCGTCCCTTAAGATAGGCATGCTGGCTATTTGAGAGCCTTGACGATCCCAGTAGCCGCTGCCTAATGTGGGTATCTAATAGTCTTTCCAATGTCTTTATCAGGAAAGATGAGAGGCTGATTGGTCGGAAGTCCTTTGCGTCTTCATGACTTCTTCTACCGATCTTCGGAATGAATATGACTCTGACTTTTCTCCAGCTAGTCGGAACGTGACTAAGAGAGAGACAGAGTTTATAGAATTTAGAAAGCCAGGGGATGGTGGAGCTTTTCGCGCTCTGTAACATCTTTGGCATGATGCCATCCGGACCTGGCGATTTAAACGGTGAGAAACTGTCAATAGCCCATGAGATTTTATCCGAGGTTATTATCTCATAATTTACAGTCATTTGTTGCCCACTGATAAAGCTGTTCGCACTATACACGTCCTTGCAGCCAGGAAAGTGACTGTTAAGTAGTATGTCTAAGGATTCCGAAGAGGAATCTGACCAGGAGCCGTCCGCCCTTTTTATAAAAGTTGGACAAGAGTGATTCGTAGCCAGAATCCTAGCAAGCCTTGCAGAATCTCTGGTATTGTCTATGGACTCACAGTAGTTTCTCCATGAGTTACGTTTGGCGATTTTTATAGCTTTTTTATATATATTCAGCTTATCGCGATAGGGTTTCCACATTTTATTCTCGTAGCTTGTGTTGAAAGCCCTACGTACCTCCTTGCGTAGAAAAGAGAGTTCTGAGTTCCACCAAGAAGGATAGCTTTTCCGGGCTTTTGTCAAGGGGCAGGAGATCTTAAAGGCTCTAGTAATAGCCTTGTTGAAGATGTCCACATGGTGTTCAAGTCCTTCTATCGTATTCTCGATCTCTGGTACTCGATTTAGTTTTTGCTTTAGAATCCCGTTGAACTTATTCCAATCTATTCTCCTCGGATTTCTAAAGCAAAGTTTATTTTTGTTTTGAAGTCTGACTTCAAAGAGTATCCAATTATGATCCGAAAAGGATCTTTTATTGGACACCCTCCATTTGTCGATCAGAAATCTAAATTTGTCGTTCGTAAGAGTAATGTCCAAAACTTCTTCCCACCCTCTAAATCTGTCCGAGCTCGGAAAGATAAAAGTCGGCGAGTTGCCGGAATTACAAATTGTTAAGTTGTGAGAATTAATGAAATCTAGGATATGCTCACCTCTTTCGTTGATTTCACTACTGCCCCATATTGTGTGCCTAGCATTGGCATCACATCATAAGATGATGTTCTCGTTGGCACCCATAGATGACATAACCGCTTTCAGCTCGTCTGGCGGTGCTGGTTTGTCATGTGCCATGTAGCATGATGCTATGAGGAAGCTTCTGTCTTCGGGCAGCTCGACCTTAGCAACTGTTAGGTCCGCTGAGCTGAGTTGTGTGCAGAGAAAAATGGTAATATGTTTCTTGGCTATTAGGCATGATCTTGGCTTACCGTATCCTTTCGCATAGAGCACATTGTACGTGGACAAAGGGAACCCCTTTACCTCGGAGTTCGCCACCCAGGGCTCTTGCACCACGCAAATGTCGAGATTCTCCTCGGCTAGGAGAACCTTAAGATTATCTGTCGCACACTTGGAGTGCTTCAGATTTATTTGAGCGATTTTTGTCGCCATTCTGTCGTCTATTGTTCAGTTGCCGGCTCTGCCAGCTGCATCCCAACCAGAAGGTTACTAGCTACCTCGACGACGTCTTCGTCTGTACCAGCAGAACTGGTTGGGCGGGTCACCTTGACCTTGGCGTCCCTCACACCGAAAAACAGCTTGGAACCTGCTTTTTCAACAGCCGTTGCGCCAGGTTCCGTGATGGAGAGGATGAGGCAGGTACCGCTGGTGCCGTGGTCCTCAGTACGTATGACCGACCAGTCATCCATCGGAATGCTAGGGTTCTGAAGCTTCAGACACTCTAGCATTCTTCCACCGTCTTTGCCCATTTTCGGTAACCAAACCCTTGCCCGCGGTCTCAATGGGATCTCCCCAGCAGGGATAAGTTTAAGACTTAACCCATCCCAAGCTTCACTAATCTTAGCGATGCTATTACTGAGGAACTCCCTTGAGAACACGTCCAAGCATCTGATTACCCTGTACCCCCGGTGTATCTCACCGGAGTCGAAACAAGGTGCCGGCTTGTCCTTATTGGCGATTACGTAATCCATTACGAGCTCCGCCAATTTGGATTCGATAGCCCCCCATTCCGTTATTACAGGAGCAATTTTGTCTTCCTTTTTGTTCACCAGTGCCACTAGCAGTTGGTCTTTAACTACCTCGTTAAAGGGCCTTCTTGTGGCTGATGACGTAAGTTGGGTATGAGTGGTCGTCTTCGCTGCGACCTTTCTCCTCTTCGGCGATTTTTCACTCTCTGCCTGGGAGCGGTTACGTTTGGTGTTAGTGGCTCTGGATGTGCTGGGTATCGAATCCCTAACCTTTAGGTATTCATCTACCACAGCCTGGTATTTCACCTTATCCGCGGCGTCACGCTCATGAGTAACTCCATTCGCAGCATTCTTAGCAATCTTGTCAAGAATGAAGACGGCTTTGGAGTACTGGGATTTGAGGATATCTTTCTGGCTCCTCTTTTTCCTAGGCTTACCCTTCACCTGGCTCTCGGACTCGAGTGCCTGTGTATGGGTTTTTTTGTTGGTGCTTGTAAGGCACGTTGTGCAGATAGTGGGGTACTGTGTCTTTTACCCTCTCTATCCGAGAGGCCGACTACTGTCTCCTGGCTGGAGGCAATGAGGTCGTCCTCTGAATAGACTTCTTCCCTTCTGTGTTTTAGTTTATTTTTATTTATTTTTTCATTAGTATTGTTCATAATTTTGGTCCCACGAGTATGCCAGTAAGGGGTGTGACCATCCACACAGTGACGGCGTGCGTGGACTAGACAAGAAAAATTACAACCGGCCCGTGTCTTGGCACCGGAGGGGGAGCTGCTATCAACTAGTCTTCTTTATTCACTAACTAGCCATTCAGATCCTCGGCACAGCCCCCTCCACCTTGATCTTACAAGTGGGGGAGAGACAGGATAGAATAGAGACAGGATGGGAGGAGATTGGGAAAGGATGAGGGGCGTGTGGTTAACCTTTAGTTGTGAAGGCCTTAACGAATCCTTACCCCAAGCCAGGCAATGTATATACAGCACCTGGATTGGGATGGGAGACTCAGCCAGCACTTAAGCCACCACATCGCGACAAGATTGTTAACCCGGTGGTGGATGTCTTTTATATTCCCACAATTATTAATATTAAGAAACCACTCAATCATGAGTTTTAGAAACTGTCTAAAATTTATGATTGCCTGGTAAAATATAAAATAAGCATACTGTAAGAATAGAATTAAGTTTTGAGTGAAGTTCTAGAATGTCACTCATTTAAGTCGTCTAGAACTTCTCATAAGTAGTATATAAGTAGAGTAAGATTTAAAATTAAATTAATTAATAAAGTTACAGCTTAGGAGCTCTTAATTAGCTCTAAGCAAATAAAAGTATTTAAACCAAATCTTTTAATTAAATTCTACAATTTCCAAAGCTATCAAAATATTCTTTATAGTTGCGATTTTTTTAAGCTACCCAATGAGTTCCAGGACCCTGAAAATTATCTAAATTAACAATACCACATTCTTGAAGTAATGGTTTTTTGGGTAAACGGTCACGCATAAAAACTCCTCTAAATTTACATAGTTGTTTACCATATTTCATCAAATCTATATCAGTTAATGGTCGATTGGGTAGCTTATCTAAAAGTTTTTTGGAGCTGGCTTATAGTACAGACCATATCCAGATCTATATGGTTTAAGATATAGACCTCTTCCCATAGCAATTGATTCCATATGTTTATTATGTCGAGTAGCCGCTGCTAGTTGTTCTTTTCCATTTTTTATATCATTAACAGCCTTAATAATAGCTGACCCACCTGTAGCCAAAGCTCCAAGTGCTGACAAAGCTGTTAGGATTGGAATAATTGGAAGAAATCCACCAATTTTCGGCATTGGTATAACTCTCGGTATAGCAATATTAGCTCTCTTTTTCCCTTTAAAGTTTGAAGTAACGGCTTTTCGTGCAATTTTTACAGCGGCATTTAAATTGTTTGGTTTTTCGATTCTCAAGAGCTTTAGAGTATTTTTAACAGTTGTTGAAAACAATTTTCTATCACATGCTTTTCTCTTTTTACATTTTTTCTTCTGTGATTTTCTGGATTTACGAGTTTTGATATGATTTATACCTAACCCCAACTTAACTTTTGATTTCATAGTGTTTGTTACGAGCCAAGCGTATGCTCGTTCTTTGAAATCACTATCTTTAGATTGTACTCGTTTCCAAGCTTTTTCAACCAATATTTGATCGGCTTTATGTCTTTTGTTAATATCGTTTGTCTGTGAATATGGAATATCGTGTTCCCTACAAGCTGCGTCGAAAAATTTATTCCTTTATCACCCCTTGCTAAACGTTTTTCAAGTTTTGTTCCAGGTCCACAAAACTGATAACCAGGTAAATGCAGTTCAAAAGGTAATTTATTTATTAAGTTGTTTACAAAACCACTTCTAAATTATACTGATTATTTTTAACTCCTTTGCTATAGTTTATACTCATTTTTTCTTTTAATTATATATAATATACGTTTAATATGATTGACATTAAAAATTTAAATGATTAGGTTTTGTTATATAACAGGAAATTTATATCAAAACCCATTTAGTTATCAAAATGAGACTAGTAAAGCAAGCTAAGCAAATTGTAATAAGAAATGCTGATGAAGCTCAAGACAAGAAATCTAAAATTAAACATAGTACACTTTTACCAAATTCAATACGAGCATTAATTGTGGGTCCCTCAAATTGTGGTAAAACTAATGTTATGATTAGTTTAATAGAAAGTCCCAACGGTCTTAGTTTCAAAAATATTTACATATATTCAAAATCTGGAGTTGCGATTAAGCTGTCATGAAGTACAGACGTAGCGTAATCGCTGGGAGTGTTTCAAAAGTGTGGCGAATTTATAAATCCCCGAACATTTCTTTAATTTACTTTATTTATATAATTAAAGATAAATTAAAAAGTAATACATAAGAACATAAATAAACTAAATATATAATAATTTGTGTTAATATAATGAGTATGAGCTCCGCTCAAAACTCAGAGTTATTAAAATCAAAATCAATTATATCAAACAATGAGAGAAAAAGAAAAAAACAATGATAAAACGGAAAGCTTAAACAAACAATTAAAGAGTAACTATTACTCAATTCTTAACCTTGAAGATGACTTTCAATGCGATGATTCAGCTTTGCAAAAATTCAAACAGCATGTACAAGTAAATAAAAATAAAACAAAACAAACAAAAAGTGATAATCTCACGAGAGAAAATATTTCTGCAAACGATGTTCACCATAAACCATCAACTAGTAAAAACTCAGCTGAAAATACAGCGAGCCCAATTATAGATGTAAATAATCAAAATAAAAAACAAAAAGTGCCACCAATTCATATTTTTGATATAGATGCAGCAGAACTTATTCAATTTATAAAAAATGGTCTCAAAATCAATGATTTTAAAATTAAAGAACTCAAAAATAAAAACAAAGTTACTTTATTCATTAACACAATCGAAAATTATATTCGAGTCAAAAAACATCTCGAAAAAACGAAAACTAAGTTTTTTACATTCACACCGAAGTGTGCAAAAACAAAAACCTTTCTTCTCAAAGGTCTACCAGGTGATACAGACCCAGCAGATATACTAAATGAGCTTAGCCAATTTGAATCCGATAGTTTGACGTTTATTAAAGTAAATAACTTTACTACAGCAAAATCTAAAAAAGAAGGCTATAAACTCAATATATTCTTAGTGCAGATATCTTCAGATAGCAATGTAAGGACTTTGAAATCGATTAATACAGTATTGTATCGATGTGTCAAATGGGAGACTTTAAAAAGAGAAGAGATTCCCCAATGCAGGAAATGCCAAGGATTTTTCCATAGCGCCTCTAATTGCTACATGGAGCCAAAGTGTGTTAAATGCGACAAATCTCACGATGTTGGAAAATGCGAAATATCTGATGTTAACGAAAATGAACGGGATAAAATATATTGCGTTCTTTGTAAAAAGTACGGGCATCCCGCCTCTTACAAGGGATGCGACAAATACAAAGAATTGCAGAAAAAATTTAGATCTAGAAAGTTAGACATAACTCAAAAAAGGACCCAAACATCTATATACACAGCTAATAATGGAAGCTTTGCTAATGTTCTAAGAAATAGTAATGATAATTACAATACTAATAATGCTAACAACTCTTTAAATAACAATTTTTTTGTGGATCTCCAAAATACTTTACAAAACTTATCTAACCAAATAATTAACTTTCAAAAGCAATTGCAAATGCAAGCATCAAGAATTGATACTTTGTATTCAATCTTAGAGGGTTAAGGAATATGAGTACTAACAATGGCGATGTAATTATAAGAAAATTAAATATTATACACATTAATGTAAATTCTATAATAAGAATAAATAGAAGATATGATTTGCAAAATTTCATTAATATAAATAATCCAGATATAGTTCTTCTAAATGAGACAAAGCTAAATTTTAAACATAAACTTAAATTTGATAATTATAAATTTGTCAGAAGAGATAGGTGTGGTGGTATGCGAGGATGTGGTACTGGTATTCTCATAAGAGATGATTTAAAATTTAAAGAGTATAGCAATGAGAGAATTAGTTCGTTTAAATACCTGGAGACATGTATATTAAAAATACCTTTAATACCAAATAAAAACGTTTACGTTATTTCTGCATATTATCCAGCAGGAAACAATGGTGAGAACTTAATAATTGAGTTACAGAATCTCTTTCAAATTTTGCAATTAGATAACGAAAATAATTTTTATATAATGGCAGGGGACTTAAACTGCAAACACTCTAATTGGGGAAATACAATAAATAATCCGAAAGGTATTTTACTTTCTAATTGGTTGTACGAAAAGGAAATTAGATTTAAATGCGCTTTGTATGCCTCTGCCTCGCCATCATATCCACGAAGCGCTTCGTATATCAGATTTTAGAAATCTGATAAATAAAGAAATAAATATGCATTTAGATAGAATCAATAAAATAATTATAGATGCAATTTCTAAAACTGTACCAAAATATGAGAGCAATATCATCTACATATCATCACCCCAATTATAAAAAAATTACAGTCTGAGAAAAGTAAATTACTGACTGTCATTAAAAAACATAATCGATCTGAGCGAATACTCTCAATGAATGACCTTCACTTTACAAAAACCAAATTGAAATTAATCAAAAAATTGTTACAAGACAATTTTAGGAACTCTATTAATGAGTTTTACAGGAGAAAACTCTCAAAATTGAGTACTAAAAATTCTTCCCACATGTTCTCTGAAATAAGGAAACAATTCCGAAAACATACACCCTTAGAACTTTTAAAAATTTCTATAGATGATACAGACCTACTAGATAGAGCCAATATCGACCCTAATACATTGCAAAAAAATATAACTTCTGGAAAATTCATTATAAGAGACTATGAACATATACTAAATGTCACTGGATCTTATTTAGAATCAGTTTATGCGGCAAAGGGTATTGACCCAAGGAATAACACCCATACAGAGGTCAATAATTGTTTCTCCTCATTCTTAAATAGTAGACGCATGTTTCGAAATGACCAAACAAGATTAATAGAGTTTAATGACCACAAGAAAGCAAATGATTTAAATAATTCTGATGCGAAGGATTATTTCATTACTCGGGATGATGTTCTATATATATTTGCAAAGTTAAAGGGAAAGTTGTCTTCCGGTGTTGATAACATACCAAATATTATTTTAAAAAGAATTCCAACCACATTGATTTATGAATACCTAACACTTTTTAATAATATGCTTAATAATGCATACTTTCCAGATTCATGGAAATGTGCGAAAGTAGTAGTTATACCGAAAAAGGAAAAAGATAACAGCGATCTAAGAAACCTCAGGGCGATTTGTTTGCTTCCAAATATAAGCAAAGTTTTCGAAATATGAACGAATAATATCATAGTTAAGAACATGGAAAAAATGAAAACTGTATGTGAAAAACAATTTGGCTTCAAATACAAGCACTCTACTGTACATGCAATAAATTTATTAACTTCCAATGTGAATTGGAACTTAAATAAAAAATATTGCACTGGTGTATGCCTTATAGATTTTGAGAAGGCATTCGATAACATTTGGTTACCCGCCTTGATATACAAGTTATTACACTTCAAATTCCCTACACATTTGGTATTTCTTTTATACGAAATGTTGAATGGTAAGCAATTTGTAGTATACTGCGACAATAAAATAAGTTCACATACATTTAAAATGAATAATGGTCTTCAACAAGGAACTGTTAACGCTCCGATTTTATTTAGTTTATATATACATGAACTCTTGAACAGTATTGAAAATATAATTGGATTTGCTGACGATATTATTATTTATCATTCTGATAATAGCATAGAAGAGATTAATGGAAACTTGCAAAGTCTGTATAATATAGTTGAAAAGTATGCCTCTGATTGGAACATGAGAATCAATGTTGACAAATGCGAATGTATCCTATTCCGTCCACCAGTGAACAAATGTAACTCCAATGTGAGAAAAAATTGGAGAAAATTTGGAATTAAATCGTATTTACATGACAAGCAAATCCCATCCAAAGACAGTGTTAAATACCTAGGTATTAGTATGGATAAATTCTTATATTTTAATACTCATGTCAAAAATCAATTAGAGAAGGCTAGAAAAGCATTTTTTTGCTATAAATCACTGTTCTACTCTAGAAATATTCAAAAGGATGTGAAAATCTCGTTATATAAAACCTTGATTCGTCCCATTGTAACATACGGATGCGTCATTTGGTTTAATATCACTCCTTCCTATATGGAAAAAATTAGAAAATTTGAGAGAAAATGCTTAAGAACATGTACCTCACTACACAGATCCTCACAAAGCAACTACCTAAAATTTGTTTGTAACAAAAAATTGTATAATGCTGCAAACATAAGTCGAATTGACAATTTTATTATTAAACTAATTAGAAATTATATATTAAAATGTACTGAATGTACAAATAACAACTTTATTTTAGCGTTATACTATACTAATGACCAATACATATTAAGTACTCTAATTTCAGGTTATGTTCCTCCTGAAGCATTCATATATTTAGACAAAAATGGATTTATACAAAATTCTATTGGAATTCCAATCTTCTATCATATATATAGAAGAGCAAATGATAAAACATTTAACATAAATACAGTTCCTAATCAGGAATTTAGGTTTGATACTGCTATTCCGAACTTAGACAGTAAGGAGCAGGATATGACAAGATATTGGTGGTACAACAACTAACCCTTTTTTCTTTTACTTTTATAACCATTTTTATAAAATAAAATATGAAAGTAATGTTTTTTAATATTTTTCATTACATACAACATACATAATCATTATTAAACATACATATGTACAGATATATGCATGATTATATTGTGATAAGAATAATTAAAAATAAGCTGATATGTAATCGTAAGTACGCTAGAGTGTTCGACTATGGACCAGGGTGTATTATTATAACTCTTCTTTTTTTTATAATATTAAGCTATTTGTTTATTTTAGTTGAATATGTTATTTAATGGATAATAAATAAACGAAACACAAAAAAAAAAAATATATTCAAAATCTTTGTATCAACCAAAATATTGTTATCTAAAGAAATTGATAGACCCAATAAACGGAATAAATATTTTTACATTTGCGGAAAATGAGCAAGTTCTAAGCCCGACTGAAGCTATCCCTCATTCAATAATAATCTTTGATGATGTTATATGTGGAAAACAGGGGGCTATAAGAGATTACTTTTGCATGGGTAGACATAAGAATATAGATTTTTTTTATTTATGTCAAACATATACGAAAATTCCCAAACATCTTATTCGGGATAATGGGAATATGATAAAGTAGTATATTTGTGGGCATTCTGGCACACAAATTAGAATCTAATTAGATTTGGCCTCCTTATGGAAAAAATACACGTGTGGGCATTCTGACACACCAATTAGAATCTAATTAGATTTGACCTCCTTATGGAAAAATACACGTATGCGCATTCTGGCACACCAATTAGAATCTAATTAGATTTGGCCTCCTTATGGAAAAAATACACGTATGGGCATTCTGGCACACCAATTAGAATCCCACTAGATTTGGCCTCCTTATGGAAAAAATACACGTATGGGCATTCTGGCACACCAATTAGAATCCCACTAGATTTGGCCTCCTTATGGAAAAAATACACGTATGGGCATTCTGGCACACCAATTAGAATCCCACTAGATTTGGCCTCCTTATGGAAAAAATACACGTATGGGGAAAATACACTTATAGAGATACTGAGTCATATAATGAGAAAAATATGATAATTCTGATGAGATATTTTTTCGCACCATGTCAATGAGATTCTCATTTGAGTAGTTTTTATTAAAACCTAAAATAAGAGTTTTACTATCCAGCACAAATTGATATAAAAGAACGTTCAGATTTTTTTGTTTATTATTGTTCTTCACAGTTACTTGAAATCACATTAAACAAAAGTTAAAGCAGATTTTCGCATCAAACAAAATGGTAAGTATACAGTTTTATAATATATAAAAAAATTTTTATTTATTATATAGATGCTGTAGAAAAAATATACAAATATTTATACATATTATATGATTGTTTTTATTTGATTGCTTTTAGATCTATCAACAGTTAATTAACATAGCCCAAGGAATAAAATCAGAGTACACGAAAATTGATGATATTCCCTTAAATAAACCATTAAAAATTTTAAATTTTGAGTGGAAGGTTACACAATATGGATCCAAAGTCGTAGCATATTTGGAGAACAATAAATGGTTTTATCTACCTCAAAGAATGGTTAAATATTTAAACAGAGAGGATCCTTACTTAGCCAATATGAATGAAAAAATTTGGACAATTATTTACAAAGGACGACAATCGCCAAATGGTTCTGCAATATTCGAACTAAACTACAGCTAATTTTTTTAATAAACAAAACTAGTTTTGTAATTTTGTAAATCTGTATATTATAAAACAATAAATGTACATATGTGGTAATGTGAAATGAATCTCGATTATGTATTTATTTTTGCACATGCGTAGACTTGCATTTTATTCGCTTTATATATTTATTTTTCATTTTAAGACATGCGTAGGCTTGCATTTTAAGAAAAAGTATAGAACAATTCAAAATTAATTGAAAAGTTAATCATGCATGAGCAAGAAATAAGGTCAAAAATATGCTGCATTATTTCCTATTTTATTTCATTTGTTGTTTTTAATCTTTCTATGACAAGGTAGTAAAATTTAAACATTTGTTTGTATGGAAAAACTCTTAAGAACGAAAGACATGCGTATGCTTGCTTTCACTTATTTTTGTCGTAGTGTGTGGGTGCATTAACTATTTTTATTGAAGGACACAGTTTCAGTAAAATTTCTTAAGAACGAAAGACATGCGTATGCTTGCTTTCACTTATTTTTTGTCGTAGTGTGTGGGTGCATTAACTATTTTTATTGAAGGACACAGTTTCAGTAAAATTTCTTAAGAACGAAAGACATGCGTATGCTTGGTTTCACTTATTTTTTGTCGTGTGTGGGTACATTAACTATTTTTATTGAAGGACACAGTTTCAGTAAAATTTCTTAAGAACGAAAGACATGCGTATGCTTGCTTTCACTTATTTTTTGTCGTAGTGTGTGGGTACATTAACTGTTTTTATTGAAGGACACACATTTTTTTCTACTTCAATGTTTTAAAATGCAATAATTTATGAGGCTATAAATCTGGTATGGTATGTTTGTTACTTAAGCAAAAAAAGGGTATGGAAAGGCAATAAAATTTTAAAGTCCGTTTCAGGAAAATTTCTTAAGAACGAAAGACATGCGTATGCTTGCTTTCACTTATTTTTGTCGTAGTGTGTGGGTGCATTAACTATTTTTATTGAAGGACACACATTTTTTTCTACTTCAATGTTTAAATGCAATATTTTATGAGCGCATAAATGTGTTATGATGCTTTTGTTACCTAAGAAAAATGTTTAAACAAGGGTGATTAACAGTATATGTGTATGTAGTAGTGCCTCTAGAAAAGTATAAAATCAGCTATTTTTTCGAACAAAATTCTAGTTCTGTGAAATTATTCAACATAGTAAGATTTATGTAAAATTATTCGAAGTAAAAAGATTTATAAAACTTTTAATTTGTGGTTTTTTATTATTCAATGTATTAAGATTGTTTCCAAAGAAAAGAAAAAAAATTATATTTGTGTTTTAGTAAGACTTTTTAAAAAGAAAAAACTTTAAATTTGTGTTTTATAATTCTGATTCATAACAGGTTAGTAAAACTGATTTTAATATTAATTTTTATCACTACGAATACACAAGAATTTGATCGACATTGTGATATAGACTGTTAAGTAATTTTACTATACAAAAAAATTATTTTTTTAAACATCTTTAGTGAATTTCCAAAAAAATTGTGATATTATGGAAAGAATAGCAACCAAGCTAGAATGCTCAGAATGTCAAAGAGCTTTTCAAAGTGAGGAAAATTTCAGGGAGCATGAAAGATCTCATGCTTCGAACTCAAAAAAAAGTGTTGTAAAGCTACTAAAAAGTGCTTTTAAAAAGAGGATTATAACACTAGAATACGAAAATAGTAATGAAGAATGTCTTCTACCGGAGATGCTTATGAAGGAAGCTGAGGAACCGTTAAAGAGAGAAGTTGACAACTTCTTAAAGGCTAATGATGCTCTTAAATTTAATATGGAGATATATGGATTATATGCTCGCCCCAATGTAAATGACTTAGAAAATACCCCAATAGAGGTGAAACATTTTCAAACGAAAATGAAGGAAATTTTCCATATAGAAGAGTTTGCCGATGAATATGGTTATAATATTCAAAGAATATTAACAAAAATGGAAGACTTTCAAGAGCGGGATAGTGGTTGGACTCTAGTTCAACTTTTAAAACTTCATATAAACCTAAATAGATACCAACCACTAAAGGGTTCCAGTTTCATTCCTCTCCCAAATAAAATAAAGTTAAAAAAAGCATGCATAAATGTACAAAACAATGATGAATTTTGCTTCAAATGGGCAATACTATCAGCCTTAGCAACCCATAGAAATTCTCAAAGAACAAGCAGTTATGGCGTCAACATTGATGAACAACAAATTTTCTTTAACGGCTTTTGCTTAAATTTTAGTGGCTTATGCTTCCCACTAAAAATAAAAGATATAGAAATTTTTGAAACTAATAATCCGAATATTAGTGTAAATGTCTTTGGATATGACATGGAAAAAGACTTGATTGTGGGACCCTATTATAAAACAAAAGGAAAAAAATCTAAACATATCCAACTTTTATTTATGCAGAAAAAAGTTGAGGGAAACATAGTTTCACACTATGTTTATATAAAAAATATATCAAGGTAAGTGTTATGATTACGAATAAAATTATAAATTTCTTTTTAGTTTTCATTATTATACTATTTTTTATTTATTCATACATCCATTTTGTAATTTTTTCAGATTCATTAGAGCTCAACAGACAGCTCATCATGGAAGCATTATCCTATGTGATGATTGTCTACAGAATTTTCACCATGAACAACAATTAGAAATTCATAGGCAACATTGTAAAAAACAAATTGCATATACACCACAAGCAGATAAGTCTACAATACAATTTAGTAATTATAGTAATAGTATAGATGTACCGTTCGTAATATACGCAGATTCGGAATGCATATTTGAAAATATTCAAACTTGCATTCCGTGTGGTGATATTTCTTCAACAACATTAGTTGATAGACATGTGCCCTATGCTATATCATATTTCATTAAATGTACTTTTAACGACAATTTAAATAAGCTATGTAGCTTTAAAGGTTTAGATTCACCTACACTGTTTATAGAGAGTTTAATTAAAGACGTAAAATATTTAAGTAATAATTATTTATCTATAGTAAAACCCATGCTACCCCTAACAGAAGAAGAAAATTTAGACTACCATTCGACCAATATATGTCACATTTGTTCTAAAGTTATTTTAGATGATTCAAAAGTTAGGGATCATTGTCATATGAGTGGGAAATATAGAGGCGCTGCACATAGTTTGTGTAATCTTAATTACAAAGTGCCAAAATTCTTTCCAGTAATTTTCCACAATTTTTCTGGTTATGACTGCCATTTATTTGTGAAGGAGCTAAATAATATAAATGATGGCCCTATAAATATTATTCCACTCAATAAAGAGCTTTATATATCTCTCTCTAAAACTATAACTGATGAGAATAGTGCTAACATTGAAATTCGATTTTTAGATTCCTATAGATTTTTACCAGCAAGCTTAAATGATTTGGTTGAAAATTTAGCTAAGCAAGATTTAAAAGTAGTAAAATCAATATTTGGAGAAAACGAAAGTAAATTTAATTTGCTTATTAGAAAAGGTGTCTTTCCATACAGCTATTTAAATACTATAGAAAAACTTAAAGAAACTTCTTTGCCGAATATAGAGAGCTTTTATAATAAATTAACTGATGAAGACTGTTCTCAAGAAGATTACGCCCATGCTAAAGAAGTATGGAGCACGTTTGATTGTTCAACTTTAGAAGATTATTTATTATTGTATTTGAAAACTGATGTTTTGTTGTTAACAGATGTTTTTGAAAACTTTAGATTTCTTAGCAAAAATATTTATAAATTAGACCCCTGTCATTACTATACAGCCCCAGGACTTTCTTGGGACGCGATGTTAAAAATAACAGATATTAAATTAGAGTTGTTGATAGACATAGAAATGATTCATTTTATACAAAAGGGGATAAGAGGAGGAATAGTACAGTGCTCTCAACGGCATTCTATTGCAAACAACAAATACATGAATGATTACAATGAGAATCTACCATCTAAGTATTTAATGTATTTAGATGCAAATAATTTGTATGGTTGGGCAATGTCTGAAGCGCTACCAGAAGGTAATTTTGAGTGGGAAACAGATATTGAAAACTTTTGTCTGGATAGTATACCAGAAGACTCAGCTACTGGATATATATTAGAAGTTGATTTGTTGTATCCATTACAAATTCATGATATTCATAATAATTTACCTTTTTGTAGTGAAAATAAAAATCCTCCAAATTCTAAAGAAAAGAAATTAATTGTTGATTTAAACAATAAATATGGATATGTAATATATTATAAAAATTTACAACAATGTTTAAAACATGGTTTAAAGTTAGTAAAAATTCATCGAATTTTGAAATTTAAGCAATCAGCTTGGTTAAAGCCATATATTTCATTAAATAATTTACATAGAACTAACGCCCAAAACACGTTTGAAAAAAATTTCTTCAAATTATTAAATAATGCCGTATACGGTAAAACAATGGAAAACGTTGACAAGCGTAAGAATGTTAAAATTGTTAATGAGTGGGAAAGCGTGGGTAGGAAAATGGGTGCTCGTGTCCTTATTGCCAAACCAGAATTTCATTCATTCAGCATATTTGAGGAAAATATAATAGCTGTGGAGCTAAACAGAAGTTATTCGTTTTATAATAAACCAATTTATTTAGGATTTACAATACTAGAACTTTCAAAGTGGAAGATGTACAACTTTCATTATGGTTATATACTACCAAAATATAATATCAAAGCAGAGCTGAATTATATGGATACCGATTCGTTCATATACACAATCGAAACTGATGATTTTTATAAAGATATAATAAACGATATTGATGGAAAGTTTGATACATCAGATTATGAAGCGAATAATAAATTTGGTATTCCACAAAAAAATAAAAAAATATTAGGCATGATGAAGGATGAAAATAATGGTAGGGTAATGAAGGAATTTGTGGGGTTGAGAGCGAAAATGTACTCATACAAAATGGAAGATATGAATGAAGTCAAGAAAGCAAAGGGTATAAAAAGTAATGTATCTAGAAATTTAAGTTTATTAGATTACAAAAACTGTCTGTATAATAAGAAAGTATATTATAGAAGTATGTATACTTTTAAGTCAAAACTACATGTTTTATATACGTCTTTAATCAATAAGGTATCTTTAAGTTATTTAGACAACAAAAGATACGTGTGCAATAATAGTGTAAAAACCCTTGCTTGGGGGCATTATCAAGAATCATTTATAAACGATAGCAATGACGATTTTCTAATGGAAATCGATCATATAGACAATCAAAGGTCACCTGATTGTATAGACCAATTTATAAATGATTCTGCTGACGATAATTTGTTAATGGAAATTGATTGTTAATTTTTTTATATTTTTATTTTTTTTTAGCTTTGGTTAGCACATGAGTTAGACTCAGAACCACCGGGTCGATACATATTAGTTGTCGAGTCTATATGGGTGGACACCTCAGTCTATGTCATATGCTAGCAATTACTATGGACACCGGTGATGAAAATGGAAGTCGATAATTACAATCTGACTCCCAGAAATCAGTAAAGTCCAGAGCAAATGCTGATATTAGCGCGTGTCTCAGGGATTGGTAGATCTATCCCAATGGTGGACTGAACAATCAACTACTGAGACACGAAAGGAGGGGAATCTAAAAGGGGTCCCGTTACACTTGTGGACTGCTTCGATAACAACCCCTCCCACATATGTATAATATTTATTATATATTTATCAATATAATAATATAATATTTATTTATTAATATTTATATATTTTACAACTGAATTCAAACGATTATAATATGAAACAAAAAGAAAAAATTTAATAAAATTTTAATTATGTATTTATGTTTAAATATAAAAATATAACTATTTGTGTTTTATTTATTTCAAATTATATTTATTGAATAAAAAATTTAGACATAGGTGACCACAATTAAATGTATTAAAGTTTTGTTTTCGCTCATAATTATATTCAATAGGTCTCTTTAAATAATTAACTACTTCAATTGGAGGTTGTAAGTTTCCAAAGCTATCAAAATACTCTTTATAGTTGCGATTTTTATAATAAGCTACCCAATGAGTTCCAGGACCCTGAAAATTATCTAAATTAACAATACCACATTCTTGAAGTAATGGTTTTTTAGGTAAACGGTCACGCATAAAAACTCCTCTAAATTTACTTAGTTGTTTACCATATTTCATCAAATCCATATCAGTTAATGGTCGATTGGGTAGCTTATCTAAAAGTTTTTTGGAGCTGGCTTATAGTACAGACCATATCCAGATCTATATGGTTTTAGATATAGACCTCCTCCCATAGCAATTGATTCCATGTGTTTATTATGTCGAGTAGCCTCTGCTAGTTGTTCTTTTCCATTTTTTATATCATTAACAGCCTTAATAATAGCTGACCCACCTGTAGCCAAACCTCCAAGTGCTGACAAAGCTGTTAGGATTGGAATAATTGGAAGAAATCCACCAATTTTCGGCATTGGTATAACTCTCGGTATAGCAATATTAGCTCTCTTCTTCCCTTTAAAGTTTGAAGTAACGGCTTTTCGCGCAATTTTAACAGCGGCATTTAAATTGTTTGGTTTTTCGTTTCTCAAGAGCTTTAGAGTATTTTTAACAGTTGTTGAAAACAATTTTCTATCACATGCTTTTCTCTTTTTACATTTTTTCTTCTGTGATTTTCTGGACTTACGAGTTTTGATATGATTCATACCTAACCCCAACTTAACTTTTGATTTCATAGTGTTTGTTACGAGCCAAGCGTGTGCTCGTTCTTTGAAATCACTATCTTTAGATTGTACTCGTTTCCAAGCTTTTTCAACTAATATTTGATCGGCTTTATGTCTTTTGTTAATATCGTTTGTTTGTGAATATGCAATATCGTGTTCCCTACAAGCTGCGTCTAACAAATTTATCCCTTTATCACCCCTCGCTAAACGTTTTTCAAGTTTTGTTCCAGGTCCACAAAACTGATAACCAGGTAAATGCAGTTCGACAGGTAATTTATTTATTAAGTTGTTTACAAAACCACTTCCAAAATTATACTGATTATTTTTAACTCCTTTGCTATAGTTTATACTCATTTTTTCTTTTAATTATATAATATATATAATATTATATTATAATATACGTTTAATATGATTGACACTAAAAATTTAAATGATTAGGTTTTGTTATATAAGAGGAAATTTATATCAAAACCCATTTAGTTATCAAAATGAGACTAGTAAAGCAAGCTAAGCAAATTGTAATAAGAAATGCTGATGAAGCTCAAGACAAGAAATCTAAAATTAAACATAGTACACTTTTACCAAATTCAATACGAGCATTAATTGTGGGTCCCTCAAATTGTGGTAAAACTAATGTTATGATTAGTTTAATAGAAAGTCCCAACGGTCTTAGTTTCAAAAACATTTACATATATTCAAAATCTTTGTATCAACCAAAATATTGTTATCTAAAGAAATTGATAGACCCAATAAACGGAATAAATATTTTTACATTTGCGGAAAATGAGGAAGTTCTAAGCCCGACTGAAGCCATCCCTCATTCAATAATAATCTTTGATGATGTTATATGTGGGAAACAGGGGGCTATAAGAGATTACTTTTGCATGGGTAGACATAAGAATATAGATTGTTTTTATTTATGTCAAACATATACGAAAATTCCCAAACATCTTATTCGGGATAATGCGAATATGATAATAATATTTAAACAGGACGAAATGAATTTGCGTCATATATATAATGATCATATTATTGGAGATATGTCATTTAAAGAATTTACGGATATATGTAGTGAGTGTTGGAAAGATAAATATGGATTCATGGTTGTCAATAAGGACGATTTGATTAATAAAGGGCGATATAGGAAAGGTTTTGATGAATTCATACAACTGTAAGGAAGATATATAAATCACTTCATGAATAGTTAGAAAAGCAGTTCACAATAATATATGGAGTAGTTAACAAATATATACATAACAGTTTATAATCAGATAAAAAGCAGGTCGATAGCAGATAGAAAGCAGTTCATATAAAACAGTTCACAATCAGATATAAAGCAGTTCGACATCAGATATAAGCCCGATTGATTTCAGATATAAATCAGATCGATATGAGTAATAATAAAATATTAAAAGATATTGTTAATACAAGGGCGATTTTAAAGGAAAAACTAAAAAATATTAAATTAAATGAAGTAGAGAGACTTAATTTATTGGAAGATACATTTACACCTATAACAAAACCTTTGAAAAAGATTATTAGAAAAATTGATGATTATCAATCAGACAATTTATTAGATGATACATTTAAATCTCTAACGAAACCTCTAAATACAAAAAATGCTGATTACCAATCAGATGATTTATTGCACGAGTCATTCAAAGATATAACAAAACCTTCAAATAAGAAAATCGAAAAAATTTATGATTATCAATCAGATGATTTTCAGTCAAATGATGATGACATAACAGATTCACAACTTCCATCACTACCATCCGATAATAGCTCTGATAATTATGACGATGCTGTAGCTTATGATCAAGAAGCGTTAAATGGTAGTAAAAAATCGTCACTAGCGGAAAATATAGAATTGCTCCTGACTAACAAAACGATAGATAAAGTTTATGGTTTCAACATAGATGAAAGTGGAAAATGGCGCTATGCAAATAATGTGCTAAATTTTAATGTGGATAACTCAATTCAAATAGGGAATTTAACGTGGAAAATGACTCCAGGATTATTTGAATTATTATTTCATTCAAAACCCCTACATTACAATAAAAATGATTTAAAAAAATATAAAGAAATTTTAATAAGTACAAATGCACATAAACGACAATATCAATCAAAAGCTCAAATTAAAGGTACACGAGCGTTCAAATATGTTCGCATAATAAAAAATTTATTTAATACTAAAACAAATGTTTTTACGAAAGGTAGTGGATTATCGCTAAAATCTGTAGACAATCGTAAGCCTAGCTATATATATTGGGATGACCCGAATGAATTAGTTGACAGAATGCGTTTACTTATTTCATCGGAAAGTGCTGGTCATAATAATCACAGAAATGAAATAATTTCCATCATTGAAGAATTAAGAGAAGCTAACATAATATATTAAAAATGAGTTATATAAATAAATTTGGTGAAAGTTCAATTAAGCATAATCTAAATAACTCGAAGTTAAGGATATCCCAATATAATTTAGAAATCAATAACATAACAAAAGATATAGAAAAGATATATACTACTATAAAGATTATAAAGGATCAGTTCCATGATATAAATATGAACCTCTCCAATAAAGTCGAAAATAGACTAAATGAGATTGAAGCCTATATTTTTAAATGGATTAGCATAGAAGAACTTAAAAATGAATATGACTCACAATTAAATATTATTAGGAGTGATATAAAAATATTACAAGAAAACATAAAAAAAATATATTGATGAAGATGTTGCACTTATTGAAAAAGCTGTGAAGGGTCAAATATACTCTTCAAATAAAGACTTTATAAAAAATATAGAAGAAAGATTTAATAAAATTGATGATTTTATTTTTAAACGGATTGATAAAAACACTAATGTGGATGATGTGAAAAAACGAAAACTTGAATGGCCTAAAATTAAGACGGCTAAGTAAACAAAACTTTATAAGATATATATATATGAGAATGACATAGAAAAAATAGTCATATACAAAATGAACGAGGATAAAAGAGAAATAGTTAATGAACTACACAAACAAGCGCGAAAAAATTTTAAAAGAAGACGAGTTATAATGAAAGGAATTGATGATTTATGGCAAGCTGATTTGGTTGAAATGGGGAATTATGCGTTATATAATAATGGATATAGTTATCTTCTAACAGTAATAGATACCTTCTCAAAAAAAGCTTGGGTTGCAGCAGTAAAAAATAAAACTGCACTGAGTGTAGTGTATGCTATGAGGAGTATTTTCACTAATAACAATCGAAAACCAAGAAATTTACAAACAGATGATGGTAAAGAATTTTTCAATAATCAGTTTCATCAACTAATGCAATCAAACAAAATTAATCACTACTCAACATATAGTGTTCTAAAGGCATCCATAGTAGAACGATTTAATAGAACTTTAAAAGGAATGATGTGGAAAGAGTTTAGCTATCGGGGTTCATATAAATGGATAACCATATATCAAGACCTTGTTGACAAATATAATAACACATATCACAGAACAATAAAAATGTCACCTAATGAAGTGAATTCTTCAAAAGAAAAATTGTTATTGGATACCGTTTACAAAAATTTAAAAATATTTAAAAAACCAAAATTTAAAGTGAATGATAATGTTCGAATAAGTAAATATAAGCATACATTTGAAAAAGGTTACACACCAAATTGGACTACAGAAATATTTAAAATTAAAACTATAAAAAATACAAACCCTAATACTTATATATTACAAGACTATCAAGGTCATGAAATTAAAGGTGGTTTTTACGAGCCCGAGCTAATGAGAACTAAATTTCCAGACACATATTTAGTAGAAAAAGTTTTAAAACGAAAAAGGAATAAGGTTTATGTAAAATGGCTAGGATTTTCATCAGAACACAACTCTTGGATTAATATAAGCAATGAATCATAAAAATCATAACAGATGTTATTAATAATTCATTCATTCATCAGTCTTTAAAATGTCAATAACACTCACATTAAACGGAAACTCTTCATATCTTGTTGCAAACTATTTTCCACCGATGGAACTAAATGAAAATTATGTTTGTGGCTTAATAAGCTTTGACACATATCATTCAATTCCGAATGTTGATGTAGAAAACAATTTATTTCATATTGGCAATCATGAAATAGAAATTCCTGTTGGATCATATGAATTAGCTGATATAGCTGAATTACTAAGAAAGAAATATCATAATCTGAATGAGAAAGGAACCCTTGACATACAAGCAAATTATAATACATTACAAACATTCATCAAAAGCACAACTGATTCCATTTATTTCAATAAAAAGAACTCTATCGGCTCCTTATTGGGCTTTAGCGAAAGAGTATTAGAACCAGATATTGATCATTACTCAGATAAAACAATAGATATAACAAAAATAAATACAATAATCGTTGAATGTAATATTGTAAGCGGATCATATATAAATAACATGTCTGCACATATTTTACATCAGTTCTCACTTAACGTTAGCCCAGGATATAAAATAACAGAGGCGCCATCGAATGTGATATATTTACCCGTGAATTCAAAATCAGTTAATAGTCTTGTTTTGAAAGTCGTCGATCAAAACGGAAATTTAATTAACTTTCGCGGTGAAAAAATAACAATAAGATTACATTTAAAGCCAATGAGAGAATGATTATATTTAATAAAAGTGAGTTGCAAAATAAGTCCGACTTCATTCTAGCATCAACAACAACGAAATACAAATCAGAAAAGTCATCGCGCTGTGAAAGTCAATCAGAAAAGTATAAAAGAAAAATTGAAGGTATTAAGCCTGAACTAAGTAACACTCTTAGTGAAGTTAATAAAAAGTTTTTAATAAATTTGGGATTTATATTAAAAAAATATAGCTAATCATATAGCTATCAAGCCTGAAAAATTCTATAAAATGAGTAATATTATTAATATTTTACAAAAACCACATTTGGATAGTTCAATTATAAAAAAGGAGTATCACAGCTACACATCATATCTACAGTCATTCAAAAATAATGATGAAATTCGTATCACAATTCAAAATCAAGATTTATATGTTTTACCAAGCGAAAGTCTTCTATACATTGAAGGGCTTGCAACAAAGGAAAATTCAACAGCTTCCACATCTATACGTCTCTTAAACAATTGTATTGCACATCTGTTTGACGAAATTCGATATGAAATCAATGGTGTAGAAATTGATCGTACACGTCATTTGGGTATTGCAACAGAATTAAAAAACTTTGTGTCGCTGAATAAGTCAGAAAGTGATAATCTAGTAAATGCAGGATGGTCGCCACTTAATAATGATGATCTTACACTTGTAGACGGTTATTTCAATTTCTGTATGCCACTAAAATTCTTACTTGGATTTGCTGAAGATTTTAATAAAATAATAGTTAATTCTAAACATGAATTGATTCTTTTGCGATCTAAAGATGATAAACAAGTTTTAAAATCTAATGTATCAACCGAAAAAACTAAGTTGTCTATTTTAAACATTTCTTGGAAAATACCACACATTCAACTTGCTGACGCTTACAAATTGCAGATGTTTAAAACAATTAACAATCGCCATCCTTTAAATATATCTTTCAGAAGTTGGGATATGTATTACTACCCGTCACTTCCAGAAAGTACAACAGTTTTATGGAATGTTAAGTTAGCCAGCGAAAACGAAAGACCACGTTTCCTACTTTTGGGTCTTCGAAACAGTGCCAACAAATTTCAACATTGTGATTTGACAGATATAAAAGTACATCTTAACTCTGATACATATCCCTATGATGATCTAAACCTAAAATTTGATAGAAATCGTTTTGCCATACTATATGATATGTATTTAAAGTTTCAATCAACTTATTATTCACGCGATCCTCAACCACTATTAACAAGAGAAAATTTTAAAGCTTTAGCTCCAATAGTTGTATTGGATGTAACACATCAAAATGAATCAATCAAAACTGGACCAATCGACATACGGATTGAAATAAAAACCTTAAAAAATATCCCCGCTAATATGTCTGCTTATTGCTTAATTATACATGATAAAATGTTTGAATATATCCCCCTGACAAATGAAATAAGAAAACTATTGTAGATATAAATAAATTAAAATATGGTATAAATATCTAATCTAACATCATTAAGGTTTATTCACAAACACTTTGTCTACATATGTAGTCATTCTCATTAACAAGGATGATTCTAAAAGATATGTACGATTTCTTAAAACGGTGTTCCCATATTATTTCCGATGAAGATAAAAATAAACTCATGACTATTCAATCACATCTAGAAGGGACAAATAATTTGAAAACAACGATAAATAAACATGGAGAGCATTATGACAATTGCTGTTGGTCTAATGAAAATGAGACATGTGGACCAGATACCTGTTCATGTGTACAACATAGGATACGTAATACTGAAATAGAGAAAGAAGCAACCACACTTATGAAATTTTATTACAACATATATAATATTAGCAAATGTAAAAATTGTAATTTTCAAAAAATCTAATTAATAAAAAAGAGAAATAATAAAATTTAGTGAAAGACATACATTTTAATTTTTATATATTTTTTTATTTATTCAATTATAAGTTCTTTCTAGACTAGTGGAATTTTATTTACTGCCTCCATTAATACATCATCTTGGCCATCATATAGGGCCAAGTATGATGCTACATCAAATGGAGGCAGCATAATTATTTCACTAATGTGAATAATTTCTTTCGATAATTTAATATTTAGAAAGATATCATCATCTCCATCGAGAAGATGATGATATGCTTCTGATGTTGTGGCTTCTGATGATATTGTTGCTGTTGTTTCTGTTGATGTTGTTGTTGTTGCTGCTGCTGCTTCTGCTGATGATATTGCTGTTCTTGTTGCTGCTGATATCGTTGTTGTTTCTGATGTTGCTGCTTCAGATGATGTTATTGGTGTTGCTTCTGCTGATGTAGTTGTTGTTTCTGATATTGCTGTTTCAGATGATGTTATTGGTGTTGCTTTTGCTGATGTAGTTCTTGCTTCTGATGATATTATTATTGCTGCTTCTGATTCTGCTTTTTTTAAATTAGCCTTCATAACTTTATGGTACAGCGGAGTGTTCCATATAGGCTTTCTTAATACAACGTTGTGTTGTTTTAAATAGTGTCTTTTTTTGTTCCACCATGTGGAAAAACTAATTAATTTACATATTTCGCAAATATATTTTTTACATTCCATGTTTAAAGTTTTATAAATCTTTTTACGTCGAATAATTTCACATAAATCTTACTATGTGTAATAATTTCACAGAACTAGAATTTTGTTCGAAAAAATAGCTGATTTTATACTTTTCTAGAGGCACTACTACATACACATATACTGTTAATCACCCTTGTTTAAACATTTTTCTTAGGTAACAAAAGCTTCATAACACATTTATGCGCTCATAAAATATTGCATTTAAACATTGAAGTAGAAAAAAATGTGTGTCCTTCAATAAAAATAGTTAATGCACCCACACACTACGACAAAAATAAGTGAAAGCAAGCATACGCATGTCTTTCGTTCTTAAGAAATTTTCCTGAAACGGATTTTAAAATTTTATTGCCTTTCCATACCCTTTTTTGCTTAAGTAACAAACATACCATACCAGATTTATAGCCTCATAAATTATTGCATTTTAAAACATTGAAGTAGAAAAAAATGTGTGTCCTTCAATAAAAACAGTTAATGTACCCACACACTACGACAAAAAATAAGTGAAAGCAAGCATACGCATGTCTTTCGTTCTTAAGAAATTTTACTGAAACTGTGTCCTTCAATAAAAATAGTTAATGTACCCACACACGACAAAAAATAAGTGAAAGCAAGCATACGCATGTCTTTCGTTCTTAAGAAATTTTACTGAAACTGTGTCCTTCAATAAAAATAGTTAATGCACCCACACACTACGACAAAAAATAAGTGAAAGCAAGCATACGCATGTCTTTCGTTCTTAAGAAATTTTACTGAAACTGTGTCCTTCAATAAAAATAGTTAATGCACCCACACACTACGACAAAAATAAGTGAAAGCAAGCATACGCATGTCTTTCGTTCTTAAGAGTTTTTCCATACAAACAAATGTTTAAATTTTACTACCTTGTCATAGAAAGATTAAAAACAACAAATGAAATAAAATAGGAAATAATGCAGCATATTTTTTACCTTATTTCTTGCTCATGCATGTTTAACTTTTCAATTAATTTTGAATTGTTCTATACTTTTTCTTAAAATGCAAGCCTACGCATGTCTTAAAATGAAAAATAAATATATAAAGCGAATAAAATGCAAGTCTACGCATGTGCAAAAATAAATACATAATCGAGATTCATTTCACATTACCACATATGTACATTTATTGTTTTATAATATACAGATTTACAAAATTACAAAACTAGTTTTGTTTATTAAAAAAATTAGCTGTAGTTTAGTTCGAATATTGCAGAACCATTTGGCGATTGTCGTCCTTTGTAAATAATTGTCCAAATTTTTTCATTCATATTGGCTAAGTAAGGATCCTCTCTGTTTAAATATTTAACCATTCTTTGAGGTAGATAAAACCATTTATTGTTCTCCAAATATGCTATGACTTTGGATCCATATTGTGTAACCTTCCACTCAAAATTTAAAATTTTTAATGGTTTATTTAAGGGAATATCATCAATTTTCGTGTACTCTGATTTTATTCCTTGGGCTATGTTAATTAACTGTTGATAGATCTAAAAGCAATCAAATAAAAACAATCATATAATATGTATAAATATTTGTATATTTTTTCTACAGCATCTATATAATAAATAAAAATTTTTTTATATATTATAAAACTGTATACTTACCATTTTGTTTGATGCGAAAATCTGCTTTAACTTTTGTTTAATGTGATTTCAAGTAACTGTGAAGAACAATAATAAACAAAAAAATCTGAACGTTCTTTTATATCAATTTGTGCTGGATAGTAAAACTCTTATTTTAGGTTTTAATAAAAACTACTCAAATGAGAATCTCATTGACATGGTGCGAAAAAATATCTCATTTGAATTTCTCTTTATTGTAAAAGCATACACATGGAAAAATATATGAATGCATGTGTAACAGAATTATCATATTTTTCTCATTATATGACTCAGTATCTCTATAAGTGTATTTTCCCCATACGTGTATTTTTTCCATAAGGAGGCCAAATCTAGTGGGATTCTAATTGGTGTGCCAGAATGCCCATACGTGTATTTTTTCCATAAGGAGGCCAAATCTAGTGGGATTCTAATTGGTGTGCCAGAATGCCCATACGTGTATTTTTTCCATAAGGGGGCCAAATCTAGTGGGATTCTAATTGGTGTGCCAGAATGCCCATACGTGTATTTTTTCCATGAGGAGGCCAAATCTAATTAGATTCTAATTGGTGTGCCAGAATGCCCATATGCGTATTTTTTCCATAAGGAGGCCAAATCTAATTAGATTCTAATTGGTGTGCCAGAATGCTCATATGTATATTTTTTCCATAAGGATGCCAAATCTAATTAGATTCTAATTGGTGTGCCAGAATGTCCACAAATATACTACTTGATGATAATATTTAAACAGGACGAAATGAATTTGCGTCATATATATAATGATCATATTATTGGAGATATGTCATTTAAAGAATTTACGGATATATGTAGTGAGTGTTGGAAAGATAAATATGGATTCATGGTTGTGAATAAGGACGATTTGATAAATCAAGGGCGATATAGGAAAGGTTTTGATGAATTCATACAACTGTAAGGAAGATATATAAATCACTTCATGAATAGTTAGAAAAGCAGTTCACAATAATATTTGGAGTAGTTAACAAATATATACATAACAGTTTATAATCATATAAAAAGCAGGTCGATAGCAGATAGAAAGCAGTTCATATAAAACAGTTCACAATCAGATATAAAGCAGTTCGACATCAGATATAAGCCCAAATGATTTCAGATATAAATCAGATCGATATGAGTAATAATAAAATATTAAAAGATATTGTTAATACAAGGGCGATTTTAAAGGAAAAACTAAAAAATATTAAATTAAATGAAGTAGAGAGACTTAATTTATTGGAAGATACATTTACACCTATAACAAAACCTTTGAAAAAGATTATTAAAAAAATTTATGATTATCAATCAGACAATTTATTAGATGATACATTTAAATCTCTAACGAAACCTTTAAATACAAAAAATGAAAAAATTGCTGATTACCAATCAGATGATTTATTGCACGAGTCATTCAAAGATATAACAAAACCTTCAAATAAGAAAATTGAAAAAATTTATGATTATCAATCAGATGATTTTCAGTCAAATGGTGATGACATAACAGATTCACAACTTCCATCACTACCATCCGATAATAGCTCTCATAATTATGACGATGCTGTAGCTTATGATCAAGAAGCGTTAAATGGTAGTAAAAAATCGTCACTAGCGGAAAATATAGAATTGCTCCTGACTAACAAAACGATAGATAAAGTTTATGGTTTCAACATAGATGAAAGTGGAAAATGGCGCTATGCAAATAATGTGCTAAATTTTAATGTGGATAACTCAATTCAAATAGGGAATTTAACGTGGAAAATGACTCCAGGATTATTTGAATTATTATTTCATTCAAAACCCCTACATTACAATAAAAATGATTTAAAAAAATATAAAGAAATTATAATAAGTACAAATGCACATAAACGACAATATCAATCAAAAGCTCAAATTAAAGGTACACGAGCGTTCAAATTGTTCGCATAATAAAAAATTTATTTAATACTAAAACAAATGTTTTTACGAAAGGTAGTGGATTATCGCTAAAATCTGTAGACAATCGTAAGCCTACCTATAGATATTGGGATAACCCAAATGAATTAGTTGACAGAATGCGTTTACTTATTTCATCGGAAAGTGCTGGTCATAATAATCACAGAAATGAAATAATTTCCATCATTGAAGAATTAAGAGAAGCTAACATAATATATTAAAAATGAGTTATATAAATAAATTTGGTGAAAGTTCAATTAAGCATAATCTAAATAACTCGTTAAGGATATCCCAACATAATTTAGAAATCAATAACATAACAAAATATATAGAAAAGATATATACTACTATAAAGATTATAAAGGATCAGTTCCATGATATAAATATGAACCTCTCCAATAAAATCGAAAATAGACTAATGAGATTGAAGCCTATATTTTTAAATGGATTAGCATAGAAGAACTTAAAAATGAATATGACTCACAATTAAATATTATTAGGAGTGATATAAAAATATTACAAGAAAACATAAAAAAAAATATTGATGAAAATGTTGCACTTATTGAAAAAGCTGTGAAGGGTCAAATATACTCTACAAATAAAGACTTTATAAAAAATATAGAAGAAAGATTTAATAAAATTGATGATTTTATTTTTAAACGGATTGATAAAAACACTAATGTGGATGATGTGAAAAAACGAAAACTTGAACGAGGATAAAAGAGAAATAGTTAATGAACTACACAAACAAGCGCGAAAAAATTTTAAAAGAAGACGAGTTATAATGAAAGGAATTGATGATTTATGGCAAGCTGATTTGGTTGAAATGGGGAATTATGCGTTATATAATAATGGATATCGTTATCTTCTAACAGTAATAGATACCTTCTCAAAAAAAGCTTGGGTTGCAGCAGTAAAAAATAAAACTGCACTGAGTGTAGCGTATGCTATGAGGAGTATTTTCACTAATAACAATCGAAAACCAAGAAATTTACAAACAGATGATGGTAAAGAATTTTTCAATAATCAGTTTCATCAACTAATGCAATCAAACAAAATTAATCACTACTCAACATATAGTGTTCTAAAGGCATCCATAGTAGAACGATTTAATAGAACTTTAAAAGGAATGATGTGGAAAGAGTTTAGCTATCGGGGTTCATATAAATGGATAACCATATATCAAGACCTTGTTGACAAATATAATAACACATATCACAGAACAATAAAAATGTCACCTAATGAAGTGAATTCTTCAAAAGAAAAATTGTTATTGGATACCGTTTACAACAATTTAAAAATATTTAAAAAACAAAAGTTTAAAGTGAATGATAATGTTCGAATAAGTAAATATAAGCATACATTTGAAAAAGGTTACACACCAAATTGGACTACAGAAATATTTAAAATTAAAACTATAAAAAATACAAACCCTAATACTTATATATTACAAGACTATCAAGGTCATGAAATTAAAGGTGGTTTTTACGAGCCCGAGCTAATGAGAACTAAATTTCCAGACACATATTTAGTAGAAAGTACTAACCGAAATTGATTTGACATGTGAAAATGAATAAGTTTGTACTTTTCGTATCCTAATTTGTTAAATAATACGGTTAAATAGTTGATATTCCTGATCACTAGTATCCACCGTCAAAAGTGCTAAAATTGAACAAAGAACGCTGATGAGATGGTGTAGCGACCTCGAAATCAGTACTGATCCGTTCTGCTAGTATGATGAATAATAAAAATTGTTCTATATATAGTACTCTCTTAATAAAAAAATAATAATTAATTTATCCAAAAAATTTTCTAATAAAAATTAAAAATAAAAAATTAGAATAAATAAATGGGTAAATTCGGGTTTGAACTTGAGCCAAAATTAATCGTTTCAATATATAAAAATATTAATAAAAGTTCGACTAATTACTTATAAACATTAATTATTCAGACTTTAATTTACAACATAATCTGGCTCTTCAGCCTTGTTTTTACTTATTGTCTCAAAATCTTTTGGCAGTTCCTTTGAACGCCTACTAATAAGCTGATACCCTTTCAGCTGTATAAATATAATTAAGGGCTATAGGGAACACACAACACTATAGTACATACTCATTATCTTCCTCTTACATGGCGATCTTATCATCCTTTTACATGGCGATCCTGCCATCCTTTTACATGGCGATCCTGCCATCCTTTTACATGGCGATCCTGCGGTACGAATAGGAAATTCTGAATAAGAATTCCGTCTACCAGGACCAACATTTTAAATCCTTGTCTGTAGTGTAATGGAAGAAATAGACAAAATTTTCCGACGCTGGGAAAAATACCTGACAGAAGAATACAACCCAGGCCAAGTAGACGCAGCAACACCTGTATACAAACCAACATCAACGACAGTAGGACCAAGGGCCATCAGCATCGAAGAATACCGAAGGAGACAAAAAGCAAGACAAACCACCAAGTGTAGTCAACCCAAGCAACACGAAGAACAGAAAAAGAAGAAACGTGCTGGCAAAAAGTTCCAGATGAGAAAAAAATTAGCAGTACTGTATAAGGAACTAAATCTGACAACCACCAAGGAAGAAAAGCTAAAGATTAAACAGCAAATAAAAATGTGCAAAACTAGCATTTAATATCATTCAGTATTGGTAAATGTATTAATTTACTGATTCATGTATTAACAAATATATATATAACAAAAAAATAATAATATCTATATACTAAAACATTTTATACCAATATAAAAATATTATCTACATATAAATTATATACACAAATGGTAGGACCCATTTGGTAAAATTTGATAAAATTGATAAAATAGAAAACAAAATGGGTAAACCACAAAGCAAAGTGGAAATCCAGGAAAATATAGTAAATAATGGAAATGCAGATAATAATAAAAATACATTACCAGAATATGTAATAACACTAATTATAGTAGCAATTATATTATACGTAGCATATAGGATTAACCAATATTTTAAGTGGTATGTAATTAAACACAGGGGCAGTAATAATAATACAATAACTAATGTATAAAACAGAAATTCTATGTTAAAACCAAATAAATTAAATCGAAGAGAATGCTGTAAAATTAAGAGATTTATGGAAAAATTTAAAGAAAAATCCAAGAAGGACATACACGGAAAAAAGCTTACAAAATAAGTTAGAATACATTGAAGAAATAAGAAAACAGTTTCAACCATCAGAAAGTGAAGAAAAAGATAAAGAAAAAGCCATAGCATTAAGGATAGAATTTAACAATATATTCAAAACAATTAAAGAATATTTACTAAACAGCTCTAAGGAAGTAGAAGAGAAAATTAATATCACAATGGCAGCATTTAGCTTAGAGACAACTTCAAAAGCTTTACCATTGTTTACTGGTAACTTCACAGAACTTGAAAGTTTCCTAGTAACAGCAGAACTAATAAATAAAACCCTTTCAGATACAGCAAAATAGATTTTCTTCAATACATTTATCATGCTAAACTAACATCTAGCGTTAGAACAGCTATAGGAAGTTATACCAAACCAGAAAATTTTGAACTATTAAAAAATTTGTTAGAACAGAGGTACAGAAATAATAAAACTATACCAGAATTACAAAACAAATTGAACGCATTGTTCCAAGGAAAAATGTCAGTTAACTCGTTTAAGGAAAAAGTACTATATATAATAGATAATCTGAACAAATTAGGAATAGAAGAATTAGGAAATTCTGCGTCAGAAGCAGAAAAGAATGTGATAATTAAATTAAACAACAAATTAGCGCTAGATACATTTAAAAAAGGGTTGAATGAAAACTTTAAATCGACCATATATGCTGCTCGACCAAACAACTTGCAAGAAGCATCTGACCTTGCATTAGAAATAGAGAATGAACAAAAAGTACCAAATAATTCAATTTTACATCTTAGAAAAGAACTACCACGGTATCAACAAAGAAATCACAACACAATCAATACTAACAGAAATAACTTCAATCAAAATTTGAACAGAAACAACAACTATAACAACAATAATAACTTTAACAGAAACAACAATTATAACAATAGTAATAACTTCAACAGCAATTACAATAACAACAATAACATTAGAAATAATAGAAACAACAACTACAATAATAACACAAATAATAACTACAATAGGAACAACAATTTCCGACCAAACAATTATAACGCAAATAGCTATAGAAATAACGCTAATAATAGGAACCGAAACAATAACACTAGGCACATACACACAATTCAAGATTCGGGAAACGCAATAGGCTCGGAATATATGGATATTCCGGACAGCCGAATCTAAGAATATGCAAAATTTCTGATAACAATACGAATTTCATTACCACAACTTACAAAAATAAAAAATTAACATTTCTTGTCGACACAGGAGCCGACATATCACTTTGTCGCATGCAAAAAGAATTCGAAGGCGAACCATTTAATCCAGAAGAGAAATGCAAACTAACTGGAATCACTACCGAAGAAATAAATTCCTTAGGCACAATAGATCTAGAACTAACATTGACTGACACAAAATGTAATCACTCTTTCCAATTAGTAAAATCAGATTTTCCAATAGAAACAGACGGAATAATAGGTAGAGACTTCTTAAAGAAATATTTCTGCAAAATAGATTATGAAACTTTCACAATAGCTTTATTCATAAATAATACTACTATAACTCTTCCAATGCATACGAAAGCATTTACGTCACTACAAATAAAAATTCCTCCAA
Source organism: Gymnocheta viridis (assembly GCA_956483585.1). NCBI lineage: Eukaryota > Metazoa > Arthropoda > Insecta > Diptera > Tachinidae > Gymnocheta > Gymnocheta viridis. Next base: position 78,696,947 of record OY101441.1, on the reverse strand, counting down.
GAACAGAAATTATACAAGCATTAAAATTAAACCTAATTGAAGATAGCGTAATTTTTAATAATGAATTAAAACCAGGTGTATTTTTAAGTAATTCAATAGCACCCAAAAGCGGCATGACACACCTAAAAATTTTAAACACAACGAACGAAACAGTAACTTTAAAAGGCATTAAACTCCAAACTGACCCACTTAATAACTACAACATATTAAATTACAAAGGTGCCAACAACCCCAAACGTTTTGAACAAATTCTAAATGACTTACAAATAAATGATAATAACGAATATGCAAAAACAGAATTAATCAACATTTGTAGAAAATACCAAAATGTATTTCACTTGGAAAACGAAAAATTAACCGTCAACAATTTTTATACACAGAAAATCATGACCTCAGACAATAACCCAGTATACATAAAAAACTACAGATTACCACATGCAACTACTGAAATAATAAACGAACAGGTACAGACAATGCTTAATGACGACATAATAGAGCCATCAGTTAGCCCATATAACGCACCACTCCTCTTGGTACCAAAGAAGAACACGGAAGATAAAAAGAAATGGAGACTGGTAGTAGATTTTAGGAAGCTTTATGACAAAATAGTAAGTGACAAGTTTCCACTAACCAGGTTAGAGGACATCTTAGACAAAATTGGCAGAGCTAAATGGTTTTCTACACTGGACATGACAAGCTCATTTCATCAAATTGAATTGAATGAAGACTCTAGACCACTTACAGCTTTTTCTACGCCACAAGGCCACTATCAATTCAAAAGACTCCCATTTGGACTAAAAATTTCTTCAAATAGTTTTCAAAGAATGCTCACAATAGCACTTTCAGGTTTAGAATCAGAAGCATTTCTTTATGTGGATGACATAATTATATACGGATGTAGTTTAAATCACCATAATAACAATTTGATAAAAGTATTGGACAGATTAGAAAAATATAACTTGAAACTTAATCCGAAGAAATGTTGTTTTTTACGACCAGAAGTAATTTACTTAGGGCATTTAATAACCAAAGACGGTGTAAAGACTGACCCATCCAAGTATGAAACAATACAAAACTACCCAATACCCAAAAACACGGACGAAGTAAGACGATTTGTTGCATTCTGCAACTATTACAGAGGATTCATACCTGACTTTGCCGACATTGCCAGAGAGCTCAACGCACTATTAAAGAAATCGACAAAATTTAACTGGACAGAACAATGCCAACATGCTTTTGATGAACTGAGAGAAAAATTGATGAATCCACCAATATTACAATATCCAAATTTTGAGAAACAATTTATCCTAACTACAGATGCTTCAAACTACGCATTAGGAGCAGTACTATCCCAAGGTGAAATAGGCCAAGATTTACCAATTTCATATGACAGTAAAGCATTACAAAAACATGATATAAAGAAACCAGTAATAGAAAAAGAACTCCTAGCAATTCATTGGAGTATAAACTTTTTTAGACCATACCTGTATGGCAGAAAATTCATAGTAGTAACAGACCATAGGCCACTAATTTCCCTATTTTCACACAAAAATCCTTCGTCAAAAATGACACGTATTAGAGTAGATTTGAGTGATTATGATTTTACAATTGTTTATAAAAAAGGAAAAATGAATACTAACGCTGACGCACTTTCTAGGATAGAAATTAACTCTGACATACTAAAACAAATGATACCGCAAGAAAACGACGATAAAGAGAAAAAAGTATTAGTAACAACAAGGGCTATGAAGAATAAAAATAATGAAGAACATAAAAATACTGAGGCAAATAAAAATAATGAGGCAAATAAAGATAAAAATAATAATAAAAATAAGAATAAAACGCGCGTAGAAGGAAGAAGTACGGAAAACTGCAGTTCTCAGGAGTCCGATCAACTTCCAATATGGGAATGCACATCCATTAATGATATAAAAAATATGAAGCAATTGCAATTTAATAAATTAGAGAATATAGAAGACATCGATGTAAATATTGAGAAAAATATTGTGCACATAGGACGTAATGATAATTCTGCGAAACCAGTTTCGAACATGAAGAAATTACGTACCCAAAATATAAATAATGAAAGTAACAAGCTAGCAAGATTCAGCGATAAATCAGCGAAACTAGATTCGATACTGAGGAAACTGATATCTAAAATGAATAAAGAAAATATAAAAGAATTAGCGCTATCAAATGAAGATGAAATATTTAAAATGTATACAAAAGAAGAATTAAAAGAAACATACTCAAAGATAAAAATAAATAACAAAAGTCCTCAACTAAAAATATTAATATACAATACCCCTAAAAGAATAACAGATGATATTTTAAAATACAAACTAATCGATGAATTCCACAATGCCACACATGCAGGCCACTTAGGAGTAAGAAAAACAGTAGTTAAACTAAAACAGCGGTACGTTTGGAAAAACATGAATAAAATGGTAAAGACATTTGTATCATATTGTGACAGTTGTAACAAAAATAAACAAACAAAACATATACAAGAACCACTTACACTAACAAACACACTAAACAACAGCTTTGAAGTGATTTCAATTGACACTGTAGGTCCTCTTCGAATTTCAAATGATTACCGATACATTTTAACAATGCAATGCGAACTGACAAAAGTCATCATTGCACACCCTATCCCAACAAAAGATGCACTTACGACAGCAAAAACATTGTTTGAACAACTAATTTTAAAATATGGTCAATTTAAAGTACTTAAGTCCGATAGAGGAACAGAATTTACAAACGAAATAATGCGAAACATATGTTCACTCCTACAGATCAAGCAAATATTTTCAACACCCTATCACCATGAGACATTAGGTTCCATAGAAAGAAACCATAGAGTTCTTAATGAGTTTTTGTTAACAACAGCAAGTGATTATGAATGGGACAAATGGATACCATATTTTACTTTCGCCTACAACACGGCACCACATGTAGACACAGGCTACTCGCCTTTTGAATTAATTTATGGCAAACTACCATGTCTACCGTCTGACAATATAGAAAATAAACAAACATTTTATAACTATGATGACTATGCCCAAGAACTACGCGTCAGATTACAATACGCGTTAGGTAAGGCAAAAGAATTAATAATAAAAACTAAAGAAAAAAGAGTTTTAAATAATAACTATCAAAATAAACGTAATTTAAGCGTAGGAGATTTAGTCTTAATAAAAGTAGAAAATAGAAAAAAGGACCAAAGTCCATACAAGGGACCGTATAGAATAATAAGAAGAAATGGTGTAAATACTATTGTAGATTGTAATGGTACAGAAAAAGAAATTCATAATAATAACCTAAAACCATATAAATCCTTGTTAAACAACTAAACTTATTATACAAAATAGGGATATCCTAATGTAATTATATTAATAAAATTATTCGTAGATAACTCACATATTTTTAATTTTAACTTTGTAACAGTTCTATGAAGATAGTAGAAAAAATTTCTTTCCATAAATTTTCTCTTAAGGGTGAGGGTGTAGTGTACTCATGTCATACAACATGCATAGAAGGAACATGCCAACTGCAACTGAGTAGCTAACAAACGATTATGTTACACATATTGAAGTGTGGAAGAAAGTAGGACAAAAACTATTGAATTGCAGAATTTACTTTTTGGTTGTCCGATTACATGTTAATGACACATGTACACATGTTTAACTTTATTTTATTTCAATACTATTGAGTGATTTACAAATCACTCAATTCTAGATTGCTAAGTAGATTTTCATAAATAGTATATAAGCAGAAACGTTTAAAAATAAAATTCAGACTTTAAGTTACAACATAATCTGGCTCTTCAGCCTTGTTTCTACTTATTGTCTCAAAATCTTTTGGCAGTTCCTTTGAACGCCTACTAATAAGCTGATACCCTTTCAGCTGTATAAATATAATTAAGGGCTATAGGGAACACACAACACTATAGTACATACTCATTATCTTCCTCTTACATGGCGATCTTATCATCCTTTTACATGGCGATCCTGCCATCCTTTTACATGGCGATCCTGCCATCCTTTTACAATATTTTACATCAGTTTTCACTTAACGTTAGCCCTGGATATAAAATAACAGAGGCGCCATCGAATGTGATATATTTACCCGTGAATTCAAAATCAGTTAATAGTCTTGTTTTGAAAGTCGTCGATCAAAACGGAAATTTAATTAACTTTCGCGGTGAAAAAATAACAAGATTACATTTAAAGCCTATGAGAGAATGATTATATTTAATAAAAGTGAGTTGCAAAATAAGTCCGACTTCATTCTAGCATCAACAACAACGAAATACAAATCAGAAAAGTCATCGCGCTGTGAAAGTCAATCAGAAAAGTATAAAAGAAAAATTGAAGGTATTAAGCCTGAACTAAGTAACACTCTTAGTGAAGTTAATAAAAAGTTTTTAATAAATTTTTGATTTATATTAAAAAAATAGCTATCGAGCCTGAAAAATTCTATAAAATAAGTAATATTATTAATATTTTACAAAAACCACATTTGGATAGTTCAATTATAAAAAAGGAGTATCACAGCTACACATCATATCTACAGTTGTTCAAAAATAATGATGAAATTCGTATAACAATTCAAAATCAAGATTTATATGTTTTACCAAGCGAAAGTCTTCTATACATTGAAGGGCTTGCAACAAAGGAAGATTCAACAGCTTCCACATCTATACGTCTCTTAAACAATTGTATTGCACATCTGTTTGACGAAATTCGATATGAAATCAATGGTGTAGAAATTGATCGTACACGTCATTTGGGTATTGCAACAGAATTAAAAAACTTTGTGTCGCTGAATAAGTCAGAAAGTGATAATCTAGTAAATGCAGGATGGTCGCCACTTAATAATGATGATCTTACACTTGTAGACGGTTATTTCAATTTCTGTATGCCACTAAAATTCTTACTTGGATTTGCTGAAGATTTTAATAAAATAATAGTTAATTCTAAACATGAATTGATTCTTTTGCGATCTAAAGATGATAAACAAGTTTTAAAATCTAATGTATCAACCGAAAAAACTAAGTTGTCTATTTTAAACATTTCTTGGAAAATACCACACATTCAACTTGCTGACGCTTACAAATTGCAGATGTTTAAAACAATTAACAATCGCCATTCTTTAAATATATCTTTCAGAAGTTGGGATATGTATTACTACCCGTCACTTCCAGAAAGTACAACGGTTTTATGGAATGTTAAGTTAGCCAGCGAAAACGAAAGACCACGTTTCCTACTTTTTGGTCTTCGAAACAGTGCCAACAAATTTCAACATTGTGATTTGACAGATATAAAAGTACACCTTAACTCTGATACATATCCCTATGATGATCTAAACCTAAAATTTGATAGAAATCGTTTTGCCATACTATATGATATGTATTTAAAGTTTCAATCAACTTATTATTCACGCGATCCTCAACCACTATTAACAAGAAAAAATTTCAAAGCTTTGGCTCCAATAGTTGTATTGGATGTAACACATCAAAATGAATCAATCAAAACTGGACCAATCGACATACGGATTGAAATAAAAACCTTAAAAAATATCCCCGCTAATATGTCTGCTTATTGCTTAATTATACATGATAAAATGTTTGAATATATCCCCCTGACAAATGAAATAAGAAAACTATTGTAGATATAAATAAATTAAAAAATGGTATAAATATCTAATCTAACATCATTAAAGTTTATTCACAAACACTTTGTCTACATATGTAGTCATTCTCATTAACAAGGATGATTCTAAAAGATATGTACGATTTCTTAAAACGGTGTTCCCATATTATTTCCGATGAAGATAAATATAAACTCATGACTATTCAATCACATCTAGAAGGGACAAATAATTTGAAAACAACGATAAGTAAACATGAAGAGCATTATTACAATTGCTGTTGGTCTAATGAAAATGAGACATGTGGACCAGATACCTGTTCATGTGTACAACATAGGATACGTAATACTGAAATAGAGAAAGAAACAACCACACTTATGAAATTTTATTACAACATATATAATATTAGCAAATGTAAAAATTGTAATTTTCAAAAAATCTAATTAATAAAAAAGAGAAATAATAAAATTTAGTGAAAGACATACATTTTAATTTTTATATATTTTTTTTATTTATTCAATTATAAGTTTTTCTAGACTAGTGGAATTTTATTTACTGCCTCCATTAATACATCATCTTGGCCATCATATAGGGCCAAGTATGATGCTACATCAAATAAAGGCAGCATAATTATTTCACTAATGTGAATAATTTCTTTCGATAATTTAGTATTTAGAAAGATATCATCATCTCCATCGAGAAGATGATGATATGTTTCTGATGTTGTGGCTTCTGATGATATTGTTGCTGTTGTTTCTGTTGATGTTGTTGTTGTTGCTGCTGCTGCTTCTGCTGATGATATTGCTGTTCTTGTTGCTGCTGATATCGTTGTTGTTTCTGATGTTGCTGCTTCAGATGATGTTATTGGTGTTGCTTCTGCTGATGTAGTTGTTGTTTCTGATGTTGCTGTTTCAGATGATGTTATTGGTGTTGCTTCTGCTGATGTAGTTGTTGTTTCTGATATTGCTGTTTCAGATGCTGTTATTGGTGTTGCTTTTGCTGATGTAGTTGTTGCTTCTGATGATATTATTATTGCTGCTTCTGATTCTGCTTTTTTTAAATTAGCCTTCATAACTTTATGGTACAGCGGAGTGTTCCATATAGGCTTTCTTAATACAACGTTGTGTTGTTTTAAATAGTGTCTTTTTTTGTTCCACCATGTGGAAAAACTAATTAATTTACATATTTCGCAAATATATTTTTTACATTCCATGTTTAAAGTTTTATAAATCTTTTTACGTCGAATAATTTCACATAAATCTTACTATGTGTAATAATTTCACAGAACTAGAATTTTGTTCGAAAAAATAGCTGATTTTATACTTTTCTAGAGGCACTACTACATACACATATACTGTTAATCACCCTTGTTTAAAATTTTTTCTTAGGTAACAAAAGCATCATAACACATTTATGCGCTCATAAAATATTGCATTTAAACATTGAAGTAGAAAAAAATGTGTGTCCTTCAATAAAAATAGTTAATGTACCCGCACACTACGACAAAAAATAAGTGAAAGCAAGCATACGCATGTCTTTCGTTCTTAAGAAATTTTACTGAAACTGTGTCCTTCAATAAAAATAGTTAATGTACCCACACACTACGACAAAAAATAAGTGAAAGCAAGCATACGCTTGTCTTTCGTTCTTAAGAAATTTTACTGAAACTGTGTCCTTCAATAAAAATAGTTAATGTACCCACACACTACGACAAAAAATAAGTGAAAGCAAGCATACGCATGTCTTTCGTTCTTAAGATATTTTACTGAAACTGTGTCCTTCAATAAAAATAGTTAATGCCCCCACACACTACGACAAAAATAAGTGAAAGCAAGCATACGCATGTCTTTCGTTCTTAAGAGTTTTTCCATACAAACAAATGTTTAAATTTTACTACCTTGTCATAGAAAGATTAAAAACAACAAATGAAATAAAATAGGAAATAATGCAGCATATTTTTGACCTTATTTCTTGCTCATGCATGTTTAACTTTTCAATTAATTTTGAATTGTTCTATACTTTTTCTTAAAATGCAAGCCTACGCATGTCTTAAAATGAAAAATAAATATATAAAGCGAATAAAATGCAAGTCTACGCATGTGCAAAAATAAATACATAATCGAGATTCATTTCACATTACCACATATGTACATTTATTGTTTTATAATATACAGATTTACAACATTACAAAACTAGTTTTTTTTATTAAAAAAATTAGCTGTAGTTTAGTTCGAATATTGCAGAACCATTTGGCGATTGTCGTCCTTTGTAAATAATTGTCCAAATTTTTTCATTCATATTGGCTAAGTAAGGATCCTCTCTGTTTAAATATTTAACCATTCTTTGAGGTAGATAAAACCATTTATTGTTCTCCAAATATGCTATGACTTTGGATCCATATTGTGTAACCTTCCACTCAAAATTTAAAATTTTTAATGGTTTATTTAAGGGAATATCATCAATTTTCGTGTACTCTGATTTTATTCCTTGGGCTATGTTAATTAACTGTTGATAGATCTAAAAGCAATCAAATAAAAACAATCATATAATATGTATAAATAATTGTATATTTTTTCTACAGCATCTATATAATAAATAAAAAATGTTTTATATATTATAAAACTGTATACTTACCATTTTGTTTGATGCGAAAAGCTGCTTTAACTTTTGTTTAATGTGATTTCAAGTAACTGTGAAGAACAATAATAAACAAAAAAATCTGAACGTTCTTTTATATCAATTTGTGCTGGATAGTAAAACTCTTATTTTAGGTTTTAATAAAAACTACTCAAATGAGAATCTCATTGACATGGTGTGAAAAAATATCTCATTTGAATTTCTCTTTATTGTAAAAGCATACACATGGAAAAATATATGAATGCATGTGTAACAGAATGATCATATTTTTCTCATTATATGACTCAGTATCTCTATACGTGTATTTTCCCCATACGTGTATTTTTTCCATAAGGAGGCCAAATCTAGTGGGATTCTAATTGGTGTGCCAGAATGCCCATACGTGTAATTTTTCCATAAGGAGGCCAAATCTAGTGGGATTCTAATTGGTGTGTCAGAATGCCCATACGTGTATTTTATACATAAGGAGGCCAAATCTAATTAGATTCTAATTGGTGTGTCAGAATGCACATACGTGTATTTTATCCATAAGGAGGCCAAATCTAATTAGATTCTAATTGGCCAGAATGCCCAGAAATATACTACTCTCATACATTTATGTAATGCAAATGCATGTTGGTTTTGTAACCTCTTTTTAAATTTCTGATCCTTTTTCTTTGAAAAAAAATAAGAAATATGTATGTGTAATGAAATTGTGTATCCTTATACACATAAATATACGCACTGGGGTGTGAAATAGGTATAGATAACAAGCTAGACGGTAGAGAAGGACAGACAGAAAATGATCCAATGCAAACAAACGCACACATGCGCAATATAATAAAATATTCTAACGAGCTCACTCAAACTGACCAATAGCGATATAAATGTGCACACATATGTACATACACGACATATGAATGCATTTAAAAATAGACAATGTTTCACTTTCTCGCACCCTTATTTTTCATTAAAAATAGACAGACAATAGAGGACACAGTCAAACATTTATGGTTTACTTTAAACATAAGAAAAAACACAAGCCCTAAGTTAATGTATCTTATCAAGTGCAATAAAAAGAAAATGCTAATGAATAGACAGAAAGGATAAGGGTAATAAAAATAGACCGAAATGCCCTTTTTTATTAGTTTCAGTTTCTTTCAGCAATCAAAACTGAAAAAAATTAGTAGGGAGGTTCATATTTAACTCGGTGAAATATTTTGTACCTATGAAGAAAATTTCCAGCTTCCTGACAAACATTCAACAGAGTTGTTCAATATAGGTGTCCGGGTAGGGGTGTTCGTACAGAAGTTTCAGGGGTGATATTCAATAGAGAAGCCCTGACTAACTCTCAAATCAGGCATGTGAAAACAAAAAAAAAATTTACATATAAATTTTTTTTGAAACCCCTTAATACACAATACAAATTTTATGAAACCTCCTAATACAAACAACCATCCAAGGATGGAAAACGCATTTCCATAATAAATGCACTTAATTACCTAACAAAATATATTTTTAACGATCACGTTTCCCAGCCAGGCATGCACATTATTTTATATGAAAAACTTGATAGCGAACCGGTGTAAATACACTACTAATGATGCATCCATTACATATCGTAGTATTAAATCCAACACATGGTGCTGACATCCAATGTACTGTGGTGGTTGCAGAGACATTGATTTAAAATGGTTCTGCAGTAGTGTTACAACACCTTCAGTTTTTCCTGTATTAACACTGGTTGTGTCGCAAATTATCATTTTTATTGACTTCATCAAATTAAATTTTTCTAGAGTTTCTTTGATGCCATTGAAAATAGTTATTGCTTTCCAATTTTCAAAAACTAATGCAGCTACTTTTATTTCTTGAGATTCATTATTTACAACAACTACTTGTACTTCTTGTCGTCCAATTTTTTTTACCATCGAAATGGAGATACCAATTCTGATATTGTAAACACTGTTTCATCATTTCTTCCTTTTTCTCTGCAGATTTATAAACAGCTTTATAAATTGCTTGCTGTGAAGGAGTTGCAATATCGACCCCTGATTGTGCCAGTTCCTTGCATATTTTTGCTGCTTTCCTAGTACTTACTTTGGCTTATTTACTAACGTTAGTGCTGGAATTGTTAATCGCTTTGTTATTCCAAGTCTTAAAGGTGGCATATAATCGTTATCATCTTCAAATGAATCATCGAGCATTGAGACAGATTCGGAGTCTTAATCTTGGACACTTATTTCAGATTTTGGTGCAATGTTTTCGAACGAAATATTAAAATTGTTATCAAACTTTTCAGCAGTTTTTGAAGTTTTGATACCTTTCTGGTATGCACGAATCAAACATTCCACTTTCCTTCTTAAAGATTTGGTAGCCAATTTCGGAATATTTAGTTTAGTCCATAAATCGAATAATACTTGCGATATAATTTTATACCTCTTTGTTTTTAATTTTTCTTTTTCATATAACGCATTAAATCTTCCAATGACTGTTTTTTTAGGTATTTGGTTCAGTTCACATAACGAAATATCGATACTTGGAATATTTTTACATATATTTTCAGATTTTTTAAAATTTTGGGTCCACTTATCCGCGTTTTTCCGAGCAACAATTTCGCTATGTTCAAAAGACATTTTAAAAAGTTGAACGAAAACAAACGTTTAAGTTCGATTATTATAAATTGCTTTATTTTTATACATTTAGCAATAAATTATAATATTTCGCAAATTTGCATAAGACAGCGTAGGTAAGTCGTAACATTTTATCACGATTAATTGAATTTATACAGAATATTATTCAATATTTAATGGAAAAACTTATAATTTATTTATCATTTAATGAATTTATAAAGAAAATATTTTTATTTTTTTAGAACTTCCTGATCCCAAACTTAATTGCATTTGACGCGGAAGCTTTTTTAACGATATCTATCGAAAATCTAAAGTTGCAGTTCTTATTGTTTTTTATGCACTACATGGTATGGATAGGGCCATTTTGATATTTTCAAAAATTGTAAAAAAGTTGATTCCCTAATGTATATTTGTACGTATGTATTTGAAAGGTGTATATACTACGAAAAAAATGCAATTAAACTTGATGTTTTTTTCTTGTTTTTTTATTAACCAAACAAGTTATAAAATTTTAAAACACATTTAACGGAAATCCGGAGCCTAAGCAAATAACCTAACAATTTCAAGTAAAACAAAATGGCAAGTTTAACAATTCGAAAATTCGCCAAAAATCAATATTTTGCACATACAAACTCTGCCTTCTTGGCTTGGCTGCAGATTTCATTGTAATGGTGCAAAATCATATAAAAATTTTTTTGAATCTATAACAGTTTAAAAAATTGTTTGGGCAAAAAAACTTTTATAAAACAGCAGTTATGAGAAGTAAATCTGTTAATGTAAATTTATTTTTGTGTGGGTGACCGACTGGAATGCTCTTAATTAGAGTGGAAAGCATGTATATATATTTTCTTATTATGAACCGTGTTCCCATACAATAGCATTTTTCAGGTTTCCCTGGTTACTGTTTGAAAAACTTAATAAAGAATACATATGCTACCAAGTTGCAAATATCATATCCCTGTATCAACATGTCTTTCCAAAAAATTGTTCTACAACCACAAATCTTATTCACCTTACAATTGCAATAAATCGTGGCTTTTTACAAAAAATGCAAACAGATGTTATCTATACAGATTTCAGGAAAGCATTTGACAAAGTTAATCATTTACTTCTTATCAAGAAACTTCGAATAATGGGATTTACAGATCTAAGCATAAAATGGATATATTCGTACTTAACAAACAGATCACAGACAGTTCGTTTCAAAAACACAATTTCTAAAGGCATAGCCGTACCTTCAAGTGTACTCCAGGGAAACCAGCTTGGGCCGCTACTATTTTCACTTTTTATTAATGACTTGCCTACAGCAATAAAATTTTCATCTATGTATGCTAATTAAGTTTTTCTAAGTTATATTAAATTTTTGGATAATGAACTTCTTCAAATGGACCTGGACTCACTTTATGAGTGGTGTAACGTAAACTTAATGAAGCTTAGTTTGAATAAATGTAAATTAATACGATTTGTGAGATCTAATCAAATTACTGCAAACTATTTTCTTGGTGATCATTAATTGGATTTGGTCAACAGCTTTCTAGACTTAGGTATTTTACTAGACCCTAAGCTGAATTTTATCTCACATATAACATATGCAGTAAACAAGGCCAGGGGTACACTGGGTTATATTAAACGCTGGACAAAACAGTTTAATGACGCGTACGTTGGGAAAGCATTATACATGTCACTGGTACGTCCGATTCTAGAATATGGATCAATAATATGGGATTCTATTTATCAAATTCACTCTGCTGCAATTGAATCGGTGCAAAAGCAATTCCTGTTATTTTATCTTCGAGGGTTACGTTTTAACTCAGCTAACTTGCCTTCTTACTCTACTAGACTTGCTCTTATTCAGCTGCCTACTTTAAAAAGCCGTAGAACTATGCTGAATGTATCGTTTTTCTTCAACATTATTAATGGTGATATCTGTTCTGGATTTTTGATCCATGAAATTTAGTTTAATGTTCCTCAACGTACATCCCGTAATTTCATTCCTCTATCAGTAAAAGTTTTTAGAGCTAATTATGCTGATGCCGATGCTATTAGAAGAATGTGTAACACATTTAAGCAGTTATATAGATTTATAGACTTTTCATTAAATGTCGATGTAGTAAAAAATGCAATTATAAATTTTCTAAATTTATAAAAAATAGTTTTATTTTATTTTATTGTATTTTATTTAATGTTGCGTAATGTAAATGAATATTAATAAATAATGAATAATAATAAATAACAAAAAAATTCTGTTAAAACCTTAACATTTCAACCAAAATATTTTTCTAAAAAATTATTTTAGAAGAATTTCTCATAAAAGAATCCCACTCACTTGTTTTTTATCAATAAATATTTCTGAATTCTTCTTCTGTCTGATTTATATCAGGAATTTTTATGTTTGTTGTTAATGTTTTTTTACTTATCGCCTCAAATTAACAATAATCTATCTACACATATTTATTTACTGAAATAAATTAATTTTTGGAAAATTATAGATAATGATTCGTTATATTGATTGAATGAAAAATTAGAAATATTAAACCTTTATAGGTTGGGTTTGTAATAATTAAAAATAAAATTTATGAGTCTTTCAGAGTGACATTTTTGGAGTATTGCTCTATATAATGTTGAACAATCTAAGGCTCAAGAAAAATCAGCAATGTTACAGAAAACGTCAAAAAGGCAATATTTGACTGAACATGAATCTAGGGTATTCCATGCATAAACATTCCGACCCCCTTGCACAAGGCTAAGGTACAGATAAGAGCGAGCATAAAGTTCAATATAATCTAACATAATTCAATGTTTGCAAATTAAGGTATATTAAAAAAAATATATTCAAAATAAGAAATTAAGCCAAACGTCTACTATGAACGTTGATAACGACGGATGCAGCATCCTTGGTGTGACCGCGTTGCTGTGGAAATTGTTGTGGGTAAGGTTAAACCTGTGATTGTTACTGCTGTTGTTTCAATTCTTGTACTTGCTTTTGGGTTTTTTGGGCGTGTTTCTTCTTGTTGTTACGGTTTTTTTGGGTTTTATGTTTTTTTGCTTCGCTTTTGTTTTTGTTACTTTTTCCTTTTGCTTTGTTTCGAGGGTCGTCGGGAATGAATGTGAAAGGCACGGTGATGGACTCTTTGTATGACTTCTGAAACGATGAAAGAGGGTGTGATGTTCACCTGAACATTCCATACACCTCTCTCGACTTTTGCATTTGTCTCGCAGATGGGAATGGGAAAGACAATTAAAACACTAACTATGTTTTGTGACCACCTTCCAACGCTCTCCTACCCACATCTTTCGGAATTTGAGACGCTTCCGAATAGCATTCTCACTTTTGCACAAGCAGCATTCACGCATAGTCTCATCACGAGGGACGCATAGTCACATCAGTGGGGGCAAATTGTCTTCGCGAACAACAACTAGATCACCTATGCCAAAATCTCTCTGAGATAGTTTCTACTTTGTGCGCTTGTGGAGTTCCTTTATATATTCTTCTTTCCACCTTACAGCAAATTGGTGGTAAAGAATATTAAGTTTCTGCCGTCTGTTAGCCAAGCTTAAGAACAATCCCGAAGAGTCTCGTTCGGCTCGCCCGAGTATTAGACGGCCAACTAGAAAATGACCGGGGCTAGGGGAATCAAATCAGTGGAATTATCAGCGGTCTGGAACTCAGGCCGGCTTCAATACGAGTCAACATGATTTGAAATTCAGGGTAGGTAAATTTCTGTGAATGACAAATTCTTTTCAAACTGTTTTGAAACTCTTTATTCCAGCTTCCCATAAACCTCCCATATGAGGCGCACCAGGCGGGATAAAATATTATTCCATAGGCTCCTCACAGTTCAGGGAAAGAACTTTACCCCTTAATTCCCACAAGCTTTCCAGATTCGAAATAGTATTTGTGAAGAATATAAGCATCTTTTGAAAGGCGATAGTTTGTATAAAGGAAGTAAACTACTTTCATTAAACCCTTTTCTAGATTCATAATAAGAAAATACATATACATGCTTTCCACTCCAATTAGAGGGTGCTGTTGGCTGAAGTAGTTAGCGCGTTGACTACAAAGCAAATACTGTCTAAGAACGTGGGTTCGAGCCCAGCTTCAGACAAGTCATAAACTCCAGCATTTTTCAAATGTGCATTAGTATGACATTGTATTTGTTGTTTTCGGCGTGTTTAAGTGATGAAGGCATAGCACTGGTCACTGAACAGTACTGGCAGCAATTGATACTGGTGTATGCTAGCGGACATCACAGCGCCCTCCTTCGTCGGTATTGTAGCAAAATCGCCGGCGAAGTAAAATAATTAATAAAATGGCTACAACAGCTTAAAACACATTTAATGCGCCTACTTGACATCAGAGGTGCTACAATACTGATCTAAAAACTAACATAGCGCGCAATATCAGAGATATAAAATTAAGCTTTCTCTCTTTCACCATCTGTCCTCTCTCACTATCCCTTTCCCAAGGAAGGTAACACACCTACGGGTTGGTAGGTATACTAATTGCCTGAGTGTTACTTCTCTTTTAAAAAAAAAAAAAATAAAAATTAAGAGCATGCCAGTCGGTCACCCACATAAAAATAAATTTACATTAACAGATTTACTTCTCATAACTGCTATGTTTTAAAAAAGTTTTTTTGCCCAAACAATTTTTTAAACTGTTCGAGATTCAAAAAAAATTTCATGATTTTCAGGGATAAGTCTTAGCACTTTTTAACCAATTTCGCAGCATTACAATGAAATCTGCAGCCAAGCCAAGAAGGCAGAGTTTCAATGTGCAAAATATTGATTTTTCGCGAATTTTCGAATTGTTAATCTTGCCATTTTGTTTTACTTGAAATTGTTAGGTTATTTGCTTAGGCTCCGGATTTCCGTTAAATGTGATTTAAAATATAACTTGTTTGGTTAATAAAAAACAAGAAAAACAACTTCTTTGCAATTTTTGAAAATATCAAAATAGCCCTATCCATACCATGTAGTGCACAAAAAACAATAAGAACTGCATCTTTAGATTTTCGATATCGTTAAAAAAGCTTCCGCGTCAAATGCAATTAAGTTTGGGATCAGGAAGTTCTAAAAAAATAAAAACATTTTCTTTATAAATCCATTAAATGATAAATAAATTATAAGTTTTTCCATTAAATATTGAATAATATTCTGTATAAATTCAATTAATCGTGATAAAATATTGCGACTTACCTACGCTATCTTATGCAAATTTGCGAAATATTATAATTTATTGCTAATTGTATAAAAATAAAGCAATTTATAATAATCGAATTTAAACGTTTGTTTTCGTTCAACTTTTTAAAATGTCTTTTGAACATAGCGAAATTGTTGCTCGGAAAAACGCGGATAAGTGGACCCAAAATTTTAAAAAATCTGAAAATAAATGTAAAAATATTCCAAGTATCGATATTTCATTATGTGAACTGAACCAAATACCTAAAAAAACAGTCATTGGAAGATTTAATGCGTTATATGAAAAAGGAAATTAAAAACAAAGAGGTATAAAATTATATCACAAGAATTATTGGATTTATGGACTAAACTAAATATTCCGAAATTGGCTACCAAATCTATAAGAAGGAAAGTGAAATGTTTGATTCGTGCATACCAGAAAGGTATCAAAACTTCAAAAACTGCTGAAAAGTTTGATAACAATTTTAATATTTCGTTCGAAAACATTGCACCAAAATCTGAAACAAGTGTCCAAGATTCAGACTCCGAATCTGTTTCAATGCTCGATGATTCATTTGAAGATGATAACGATTATATGCCACCTTTAAGACTTGGAATAACAAAGCGATTAACAATTCCAGCACTAACGTTAGTAAATAATGCCAAAGTAAGTACTAGGAAAGCAGCAAAAATATGCAAGGAACTGGCGCAATCAGCGGTCGATATTGCAACTCCTTCACAGCAAGCAATTTATAAAGCTGTTTATAAATCTGCAGAGAAAGAGGAAGAAATGATAAAACAGTCTTTACAATATCAGAATTGGTATCTCCATTTCGATGGTAAAAAAAATTGGACGACAAGAAGTACAAGTAGTTTCAATTTCCCGGTGGCCCTTTTTCCATTTTGGTTGGAAATTATTTCATTTGGTAGCTATTACATTGTACCGAGTTTTATTGCAAATCGTTCTTAATTTAAGATCGAAATCATTTATCACCTGGATAAGGATATGTAAAAGCATATTTAAAGACAACCTTAAGACGTTGTCCTCTTTTAAAATTCTTTCACTGTTATTTATGTATGTTGAGATATACTGGAAAGCGATTGTTCAACACGTAGAAGTCAAATTAGTTTGAAAGAACTAAATGAACCGGAGGATTAACACGGTATTAAGTCGGTATCACAAATCCGAGGACCGAAATTAGACGCTATGCTTGAAAAATTGTAAACTTATTAGCAAACAAACAACAACAAAAAAGTTCTACTTGAAGTGTATTTTAAGTTTGAAAAATACTATAATTTATGAAAATACATATTTTTAAATATTCAAAGATTTGAAGAAGATCAATGTAGTTTAACATTAAGTTCAGTACCAAACATTTACTCTCAATATGATTTGAAACTTTAATCACAAACCATTATCTTGATGTGAAAAGAGATTAAGAATAACGTTTAGTATCAGATAAAACCGTTGTGATTGTTTCGATAATATAACATAAGCGCAAGAGCAAATACAATTCATTACATGTTTTTAGTTAAAAAAAAATACTGACTTCTATTAAGTACTGTGGAGGTCAAAAAAGTACTATTTAAAATATTTTTTTGTACAGAAGAAAAATTTAATTTTCCATCATTGATTTCAAAACATTGGAGTTAGTACATATTAGAGATGGGCGCACCTCACGTGTTTAGCTTGAATCACCCGTGATCATTACTTTTGAAAATTATTTTTATTAAGAAAGTAATACCAAAAATTAAGATAACTTGATGGTGTAAGAACAAATTTTAAATTATAAAATATAACAACATATTTTAATTCATTATTTTTTCTTTGAAACTCGAATGATGTAAACTAGTTGTATTCTGTTAGTTATCTTTTTCAAATTTTGTTAACTTTTCCATTTACTTATCTGTATTGCGGTTGGACCAGACGATAAAGGTTTTGGTTCAATATAACCTGTATATTTCTGATACAGAATCACAATCGAATTTCAACCACAATTGATTTAAAAAATACGAATTCGGTAATTCATATTCAGCCTGCTAATAAAACAGATGAATTTAATTAAAACATTTTTTATTTTAATCTTCTTCTGCGATTGTAAAATTTTTTTGTGTAAGACAGAGAAATAAATATGAAAAATCACGATCAAATCGCAAACAGAAAACTTTTTACTCTCAAATCCAACCCTTAGATTCGGCTTATTATTCGGCAATTCCATAGTGCGTGCTATCGACAATGCGGTATTCCATAAAAATATGATTTCTTAGGTGTTTTATCATTTTATATATGTTGAATTAAGGAAAATACGAAAATATGCAAACAAATATGTATGCATATACCATTTTTAGACGGGGTACAGCTCGCGAATTACTATCGCTACGCCATACAAATGTTTTGGAAATTTTCCTCAAATATTCCGATCTAAAATTCCAAAGTTCATATGTATGTACGAGTATATGATAGGAATTGATTGTTTGAAAAATATTTGATGAATTGCGAACGATTCTTAGAATACATTTTAAGCCCCCATTAAATTATTAACTTGGATGAAGCAATCTAGAAGCTACTACATAAAAATCAATTTATGGAAAATAGGTATTTGCAATACTTTTATTCAAAATACAAATGCATTTTAATTATTCTATTCCAAATACAAAATTGTTTTTAATAAGAGTTTAATTTTCACAATGGAAATGATATTTTGTAAGTTTTTTTACCCTATAATTTTGCTGTTTTTAATCAATATTGAATCATGTTTTTAAAAATTTTCGCCATTTTAGAGATTTTTTCAAGACTTTTGGCAATCGGCACAATTATTTAATTTTTATACCCTTCACAAAAAATTTTAATAGGTGATATATAGGTTTGTCATTCCGGATGTCATTTCTTCATTATTCATTTAAGACCCCATAGAGTATATATATTCTGGATCCTTATAGATAGAGAAGTCGAATGAGCGATGTCCGTCTGTCCGTCTGCTACATTTTGGTATATTTAGAATTAAGGCCTCAACACAACATAGAGACATAAATTTTTTACCATTCACTTGGAATTTTTCATAAAATTGTTCGGTTTGAAAATAACAAAACTCGGTCCAATAATTAATGAGATATAGCCAAAAGACTTTTTTTGTTATATTTCCTATTCTGTTGTTTTTTTATGTCCCCGACTATCCTACGGTCAATTTTTTTTTTTAATTTGGATCTTTATTTCATTTTAGTAATAACAAACAAATATTATATATATTTGTCAGCGCAATTTTAGGCTTTATAGAGGCCAGCAGGCAACATAAAATATTTACATATTTACATGTATTGTACAAATTTAAATTTATTTTACTTTATACAATTTTCTTTATACAAAAATAAGTTTTAAAGCATTCAAGATGCAAGAAGTACTTCAACATTGTGCAATAAAAATTCTTTTAAACTACTTTTAAAAGTTGATAAAACTGAGATATTTTTTAAACGATTTGGTAGGTGGTTGTATTCATTAGGTCCAGCAAAAGAAATTCTTTGTTTTGTTAACTCAAGTCTACATCTTGCTAAATTTAAGTCCTGTCTTGTGATTCTTTGTGTGTGATATATTACTACTAAATCGTATGGTGTGCAGGGTTGCCAGTTTTTCTAAATGGCATATCGGGATTTTAGAAAAAAAAATTAACTATATGTACATATTTAAAAAAAACTCAGTATTTCAATTCAAATTTCTTTTTTAATTATTTAAATAAATCACATTTAATATTAAAAAAATAAACATTAATAATAAAAAACCATAAATAAAATAAAATAAAAATTGCATCAAGTTCTTTGGCAACAAAAAATGAAAATTAAAAAACTAAATAAATTTCATCTGACAACTAATTAAATTATTAATATTTTTCATTTGATGCGCTTTTTTTTAATATTCCTTGAGCATTTTCAGTCTTTAAAAAGACTCTAAGTTCTTTGCAGCTCATTTTATAGTTCTCCTTCACCATCAATTCGGCTTCTAAATTTTGAATGAGTAATTTATTCCTCTCTTTACGCCAAGCGGTAGTCATCAAACTGAATATTCTTTCAGATGTGGCATTCGAATGGGGAATTGAAAAAATGAAACTAACGATTTTATATATATTTTCAGTATTATCGTTTAATTTAAAAAAATCAATCCATTTTCCGTTAGTAGATAGATTAGCATTTTCGCCAAGTATATAGGAATTTAATTTATGTAATTCTTCAAATAATAAATCTTCATTTACAGAAGCAATATTAAATTCTTTAATTATTTTTGCAATAGAGTTAAATTCTATAGCTTCATTCAAACGCAATGGTTTAAGTAAGGTTAACTTATTATTTTCGCCAAATCAAACCATTTTTCTAGATAACTTATGGCAACATCAAAAAATAAGTTAGCGTCTGCTTGGAATCTCTTTACTGCAGAATCATTATCACATTTCAACAATTCTGTTCTTGCGATCGAACCAAAAAATTGTTGTTTTTTTCTATCAATAAGTGATTGGCGCACTTCGTGCATTATATCATATAAATCCAAAACAAGAATTGAATTACTTTGCAAAGTTTTAAGCGCTGGCTGAAAAATGGTACAGGTGTTCATAACAAAGCCTAAATAAGCTAATGAGAGGTCGTCGTTGAAAAAATTTTTAAGTACCTGTGATATTGAATTTTGTGATAAAAAGTACGATTTTATCGGTTCAAAATTAGAGATTAGTCTCTCAACAGCTGGAAGAAGGCTAAGCCATCTAGTTGGTACGTGGCGTAATATTTCAGTCCATTCGATTTCTGCCCATTCAAAGAATTGCTTCAATATTGCTGTTCTCTTTGTAGATGAACTGAACTCATTGTAAATTTTCATCACAATTGAATCTATGTCAATTTTGAGTTGATTTGTCGCCTTTTTACAAGTATTATGCAAGATATGGCTGTTACAGCCAACCGGTATTATGTTACTATTTATTTTTTTTAGTTCCGTAAAAACACTTTGGGTTTTCCCAAAATTTACTGCCGCATTATCAGCACAAAACGACGAAACATTTTTCATATTCAGGCTATTCTGTTCAATTTTTATTTTGATTGACTCAGCAATATTCCGAGATAATTCATTATCTAAAGCATAAAATACAAGTAGTACATTTTGTATTCCTTTTTGCTTAGTAAAGTATCTCAGAATAATAGGAAAAGTTTTAATATTTCCTTTGTTTGAGGCATCAGTACAAATAGAAAATGGAACGTTGCAAATTAAATTTTCTAAAATAAATTTTATTGATTCTGGCACGACCACATTAGAAACGATTTTAGACATTTTTGTCCTACCGCATCTATATTTTTGTGCTATATTTGAATCACCGAACATCGAAGGAAATAATGATCCTGCGCAATCACTAGAAATGTAGCTATGGGAGTGCATAACGGTGTGATATGTGAAAGCAACCTCAGATACGGTAACTTGCTCATCATCTTTACTTGTTGTACTGCTGAAGAATTTTGTAAGTTTTGTTGATCTAGATGAAGATTGTATATTCGATTTATGGCCAACAGTTCTCATATGTTTTATTAAATCATTTTCACCGCCATGTCCAATTGAAATTTTTAAATTATTGCAAATTCTGCATGTAATGTGATGTTCTCCACATTGTCGCACCCACTCATATTTCTTCCATTCCTGATTAAATTTGACCATTTGTTTTACTTTTTTTCTCTTATTACTGTTTTCTTCACTTTCATATTCTGACATTTTACACTTAAAATTTAAAAAAATACTTATTTAAAAGGAGTACTCACATAATGTGGCTACATTAAACTTAATTAAATATTTTACAATTATAATAATTAACTTATGTTATATATATAATATATTTACCTAAAATATTTGCAAACACCAAAATTTATAAAATATCCCAGTTACAAATTTTAAAAACGAACCGTAAGTGTGTTGACCAAAAATATCAATAATTAATAAGAAAAAACTTTTAAATTGTTGCGACCACTTTCATATTAATGTGTTAAGCGACAGCTGCAATTCACAATACTAACATCGACATGACAAGTGAAACGAAATATTTATTTACTGCTGTTGGTGCGTATTGATACGTATTTTTGTGTTGCAGTTATAACAACGAGTATATATATAGAAAGAGATTCCAATTCGCTCTTTCCCTGTTCAATCCTCTCTAGAATTTTGTATGTATTCTAAGGTAGAAAAATGCACGTGCGTTGCTATTTTTCAACGTCAGTGAAGATAATACCAACGGCTATCCAGTTCGCTCACCAGAAAAACTGAACTCAGTATCCGTACATACATACCATACATACATACACACACTTCACACAACATACACTTTACGCTTAACAGAAGAGAGTATTTCATGTTATAGATGCGTTGCTTGACGTTAAAAAGACGTACGTGTAGTTTTTACAACGATTATCCCTTGTAATAAAATAATGTAATTATTTTTAAATAATGTATTGTTTTTATGTGTATTGTGAGTGCACAAAAACAAAATCATACAATATCAGTTATACTCATTCCCTCATTTATACCAGTAGTATATGGTATTTATCTGTTATATTTGTTTTGACAATACTTACAGATATACTGTTGCACGTCTCTAATTGGAATTGGAATATGTATTCATTTTAGGTAAAAATGAAAAACGATTTTTGTTTTAAATATGAAAATATTTTTTTTCCGTTAAAAACAAATTTAGTGGATAATTTTTGGACAATCGGGAATTAGCGATTACATATCGGGAATCGGGAATAGAGTTTCAATATCGGAAAATTCCCGCCGAAATCGGGACACCTGGCAACCGTGATGGTGTGTGAACCAATACCTCTAATACATTTATAAACATAAATTAATATTTGTTGTTTATAAAGTCCTTTTACCGGAAGTATCGTTTTTTTTAAATACTAATTTCAATGCTTTATTCTGTGCTGATTACAATGTTCCCATGCAGGAATTTGCTTTACTACCGTAAATTACTGGAAGATAAGTCAAGTGCGAGTAAATTAGTGATTGCTAAATTAACATTTTCGTATCAACATTTAGTTTATTTTTAAATTTATAAAGAATTCCAATTCCTGATGATAATTTCGATTTGAGGCGGCTGATCTGATTTGTTGAAACATATGGCTTATTTTTGTTTTGTTTGCATTCAAAATTAATTTCTTTATTAGTAGTATAGGATTGTATGTCCTGCAACCATTAAAATTGTCAAATTTCAGCAATTAAAATTTAAAATTTTAATTGCTAATTGGGTGTTAATTGTTTTGTCGGCGATCTTTGATGTGTGTGTGTGTGATTTTCCCACGGTTTAATAGGAGGGTTCACTGCTTTGATTTTTTGTTTTTTTTTTGTTTTTGGGTGGGCGTGAGAATTTCTGTCTGTCCGTGAGAATTTCCGTCTGTCCGTGAGAATTTCCGTCTGTCCGTAAGAATTTCTGTCTGTCCGTGAGAATTTCGGGTTATGAGAATTGGTGTTCGTAGGAATTTAAGTTTTCCGTGGGTCGAAGGGGTGCAAGATGATTTTGTATGTCTGTCTGTCCGTAAGAATTTCTGTCTGTCCGTAAGAATTTCTGTCTGTCTGTAAGAATTTCTGTCTGTCTGTAAGAATTTCTGTCTGTCCGTGAGAATTTCTGGTTGTGAGAATTTGTGTCCGTAGGAATTTAAGTTTTCTGTGGGTTGAAGGGGTGTTGTAGTGTGCAAGATGATTTTGTATGTCTGTCCGTGTGTATTGATGTCTGTCCGTTGACTTTATGGGTAATTAAATTTGAAAATTTCAATTGTCGAAATTGTTTTAATTGTTTTGTCGGCGAGCTTTGTTGTTTGTGTGTGTGATTTTCTCACGCTTTCACGAAATTAGTAGTTATATTTAGAAATATATATTTATAAATAAATCGTTTCTCATGTCAACATATGTATGTGCAATTCTCGGATTGTTTTGTTGGAGGACAATTTCTATCTGAATCTGAATTCCCCTAATTTTTGTGTGTTTTCTTTTCTTTATGCGCCAGTGAGATTTTTTTATTTTAGCTGGTGTGTTTATTTAGGACCAACGTTTGCTGTGTACGTATTGATTGGTACTCAATGCTCATGAGCTTATTTTATGATCGACAATTTTTATGACATTTGTTTACTTTATTAAAGTCCAGCATATATTTCATCTGTGTTAAAGTCTAGTTTGTTTGTGCTCTTGTTTAAGGTGCCGGTTGGAATGTATGTATGTCCGTCAGTCTGTGTGACGATTTGTTGACGACCGACTATTTTTTGGCATTTGTTTACTTTATTAAAGTTTAGCATATATTTCATCTGTGTTAAAGTCTAGTTTGTTTGTGCTGTTGTATTTAGCGGCGGTTAGGATGTATGTAGTGTGTGTGTTTTTTGTTTATAATACTGGACGATGAGATTTTCTTATTTTGTCCAGCTTATATTTTTTTCTGTGTTAAAGTGTGTTTGTTTACATTTTATGTGTGGGGTTCTTTTTAAAATGTTTTCTTTTATTTATTTAAGCATGCCCGTCTTTTTGACTGAGCGTCTTTTCTAACGTCGGTCGGTCACTTGGTGGACTGTTTGTATAGTTTCAGTATGTGGATATGTAAGTTCTAATAAATATTTGAGTACGCAATCTGCAAATTTATTTGATGTATGCATGTACATACAAATAAGTGTTTGCTCTTTGTTTGTATTAATTTTTTGATCAGTGGGAATTTTTTTTATTTTGTGTCAAATATTCGCTTGAGCGTTTAAATGCCCCGTTGTGTGTAGCTGTGAAATATTTAGTTATGTGAAATAAGAAAACATTTGTTTTAATTTTTATATGCATTTATTTTTATTAAATAAATCTATGTCATTAAAAATTTTTTAGAAGAGGTTAGAAGCAGTCTCAACGGCTTCAGCTGCTTCATCCAAAATTGCATCGTCCGAATTTTCATACAATGCTAGAAACATTGGTACATCGATGGATGGAAGTATTTGCAACTCAAGTATTTCAATGGTTGCTGGTGTTGTAATTGGTGACACTATTACTTCTTGAGTATTTACTTTGAGAAATAGCTCCTCATCACCTTCTAAAAGTTCTTCCATCTGTTTTTTTAAGAAGGCCTTCTCATATCCTTTCCGATAGTGGCGCGTCAGTCTCCTGTACAACGGTGTTTTCTTCGCGAAACTCATTTTTTAAATGAATATGATAATATTAGAATTTAAGAATTTGATTTTTTGAAAAGGTCTTTTGCTACAAAATTTTTGCATCGTAGTCATTTCATTTACCACAAAGTCGTACACGACATAGTAATATCTTTGACTTCAAAATTTTTGCAACGTAGACATTTCTTTTACTACAAAATTTTTTGCAACGTAGACATTTCTTTTACTACAAAATTCTAAGCATAGTACGATTTTTTTTTGTGACATTTTATAATGTATGCATGCTAAAGCAAGCGTATGCTTGCTCTAAATTTTTTTTTTAGTAAATTAGTTATACATAAGTACATACAAAGAAGTGACCATCAAGGCTCACCGACAAAACAATTAAAAGAATTTCGACAATTGAAATTTTAAAATATAATTACCCATAAAGTCAACGAATTTTTTTGGCGACTAATATTTTGTAAAGTATGCATGCTTAAGCATGCTACTGCTTAACGAATTTTTTTGGCGACTAATATTTTGTAAAGTATGCATGCTTAAGCATGCTAATGCTTGCTCTAAATATATATATTTTTTTCGGTTAATCTGATATACATACAAAGAAATGTTTGTTCATATACATTTTTTTGTTTTTGCAACGTAAGCATATCTTTTGCTACATAGATATTTCTTTTGCTAATTTTTTTTTTGCAACGTAAGCATATCTTTTGCTGCATAGATATTTCTTTTGCTACATTTTTTTGCTACATAGACATTTTGTTTGCTACAAATTGTCGCTTTGCCTCTGGACACTACTTTATTGAAATGATATGTTTCACACCATACTAACAGTATTTATATATAAATCATCAACTTTTCTAAGCCAGTACAATTCTGTATCTAAAAGTATCAAGTAATTCCTTTCTAGTTGGTTAAAAATAAATCCACTGCGTTTGCTACAAGTTTAAAATAAATTTACAGATATATTTTGTTGTGTCAGAATATACATACATATAGAATTATTTAAAACGGTTTTTAGTTGTGTTCTAAAAAAGTAAAGTGACTATTTTTTTTGTGCTAAAACAAATAATTAAATAAAAATAAATAATTTGTGTCCTTTGATTAAAAAAAAATAAATATACGTCGCCTTATTTCAAATACCTATATAATTAAACAAAAGTGAATTCGTCCGTTTTCCGCTGTTATGTCTGTAATAAGGAATACAAGTATAAGAAGTCCTATTTGGAGCATTGCAAAAGTCATGCCCAACCACAGCAGGAGCAAATGCCGGCGCAATATTTTATACAACCTCAAATACCTTCCTACAATTCTGTGACTTGGAACAATCTACAACATCAATATCCAGTGCCCATTCAAGAACTTCCAGCTACTTCATATTATCCCACGGTTTCGACCAATCAGTTCTCAGTACCCATGCAATTTGCACATTATCCCTTACAATATACGGTACCAATGCAGTGGCAGCAATATAATATTCCAAACTATTACCCTACAGTTTATAATAATCAAGTTGCCTTGACGATGGGGAATCCTAGACAACAACAAGAGGATAATTATGAATATAGTGATATGGATATAAGTCAAATAACTCCACATGATGATATTTCCAATCCTTCCGGTGGCCAAATAAATCCTTTTTTGAATGAACAACAGACAGAAGCTTCTACTAAAGAGAATGAACCGGAATATGTATACCTTAATTTGCAAACATTGAATTATGTTAGATTATATTGAATTTTATGCTCACTCTTATCTGCACCTTAGCCTTGTGCAAGGGGGTCGGAATGTTTATGCATGGAATACCCCAGATTCATGTTCAGTCTAATCTTGCCTTTTTGACGTTTTCTGTAACATTGCTGATTTTTCTTGAGCCTTAGATTGTTCAACATTACAGACAGCAATACTCCAAAAATGTCACTCTGAAAGATTTATCAATAGAATTTGACTCATAAATTTTATTTTAATTATTACAAACCCAACCTATAAAGGTTTGATATTTCTAATTTTTCATTCAATGAATATAGCGAATCATTCTCAATATTTTTCTCAATATTATTTCAGTAAATAAATATGTGTAGATTGATTATTGTTATTTTGAGGCGATAAGTAAAAAACATTAACTACAAACATAAAAATTCCTGATATAAATCAGACAGAAGAAGAATTCAGAAATATTTATTGATATAAAAACAAGTGAGTGAGATTCTTTTATGAGTAATTTTCAAATTTTGCTCATATTATTCTTCTAAAATAATTTTTTAGAAAAATATTTAAATTTTCATGAAAATAAACTTCTAAACATTTTATACAAATTTTATTAATCCTTTAACACAGTGTGACAAAAAAAACCTGGGATGTGATATTATTTTTCTAGTAGCTGCTGTCGAGTAGATCAAGATTCTGTATTTGAAATTTCCGGGACACCCCCAAAATCTGGAGTTTCGGGTAAAAATCCGGGGTTTCGTACCTCTATGTACCTTAGTTGAATATTAACCGATTTACTACTAATACTACTACTAGAAAAATAATATCACATCCCAGGTTTTTTTTATCACACTGTGTTAATGGATTAATAAAATTTTTATAAAATGTTTAAAAGTTTATTTTAATGAAAAGTTAAATAACTCAGTCAATAACTTATCTATTTTTAAATCCAAATATGCGTTGTAATCGTAGATAAACGTACTTTTTGAATAAATTCAATAGTATTATAGCTTCTTAATAAAATAATGTATAAAAACTCACCAAAGTTTCTTAGATAAATTATATGTCATTCGAAAGATCTCAGTTTCTTCTTTCCAAATCTAGTAAGAAATTGAAAATCAGATCATTATCAACAAAATTACAGGCTTATAAGCGCAAAAAAGGTACAAAAACCGGTTTTTTAACCGTAAATCCGGATTTTGGAGGTGTCCGGCATATTTCACTATTGGAATCTAGTTTTACTCGACAAGCCCTACAAGAAAAATAATATCCGGTCCCAGGTTTTTCTACTTCATTCAATTTTGTAACACTGGGTTATTTATTAATATTCATTACATTACACAACATTAAATAAAATACAATAAAATAAAATCATAAAGTTAGTCCAGGTCCATTTGAAGAAGTTCATTATCCAAAAATTTAATATAACTTAGAAAAACTTTAACTTAATCAGCATACATCAGGATAGATGAAAATTTTATTGCTATAGGCAAGTCATTAATAAAAAGTGAAAATAGTAGCGGCCCAAGCTGGTTACCCTGGAGTACACCTGAAGGTACGTCTGCCTTTAGAAATTGTGTTTTTGAAACGAACTGTCTGTGATCTGTTTGATACGTACGAATATATCTATTTTATGCTTAGATCTGTAAATCCCATTATTCGAAGTTTCTTGATAAGAAGTAAATGATTAACTTTGTCAAATGCTTTTCTGAAATCTGTATAGATAACATCTGTTTGCATTTTTTGAAAAAAGCCACGATTTATTGCAATCGTAAGGTGAATAAGATTTGTGGTTGTAGAACAATTTTTTGGAAAGACATGTTGATACAGGGATATGATATTTGCAACTTGGTAGCATATGTATTCTTTATTAAGTTTTTCAAACAGTACCCAGGGAAACCTGAAAAATGCTTATGTATGGGGACACGGTTTATAATAAGAAAATATATATACATGCTTTCCACTCCAATTAAGAGCATTCCAGTCGGTCACCCACACAAAAATAAATTTACATTAACAGATTTACTTCTCATAACTGCTGTTTTAAAAAAGTTTTTTTGCCCAAACAATTTTTTAAACTGTTCGAGATTCAAAAAAAATTTTATATGATTTTGCACCATTACAATGAAATCTGCAGCCAAGCCAAGAAGGCAGAGTTTGTATGTGTAAAATATTGATTTTTGGCGGATTTCCGAATTGTTAAACTTGCCATTTTGTTTTACTTGAAATTGTTAGGTTATTTGCTTAGGCTCCGGATTTCCGTTAAATGTGATTTAAAATTCTATAACTTGTTTGGTTAATAAAAAACCAAGAAAAAAACATCAAGTTTAATTGCATTTTTTTCGTATACATACGTACAAATACATACGTACAAATATACATTAGGGATATAACTTTTTTACAATTTTTGAAAAATGGCCCTATCCATACCATGTAGTGCATAAAAAAACAATAAGAACTGCATTTTTAGATTTTCGATATCGTTAAAAAAGGTTCCGCGTCAAATGCAATTAAGTTTGGGATCAGGAAGTTCTAAAAAAATAAATATATTTTTTTTATAATTTTATGAAATGATATATAAATTATAAGTTTTTCCATTAAATATTGAATAATATTCTGTATAAATTCAATTAATCGTGATAAAATATTGCGACTTACCTACGCTGTCTTATGCAAATTTGCGAAATATTATAATTTATTGCTAAATTTATAAAAAATAAAGCATTTTATAATAATTGAATTTAAACGTTTGTTTTCATCCAACTTTTTAAAATGTCTTTTAAACATAGCGAAATTGTTGCTCGCGGATAAGTGGACCCAAAATTTAAAAAAATCTGAAAATAAATGAAGAAATATTCCAAGTATCAATATTTCGTTATGGGAACTGTACCAAATACCTAAAAAAACAGTCATTGGAAGATTTAATGCGTTATATGAAAAAGAAAAATTAAAAACAAAGAGGTATAAAATTATATCACAAGTATTATTCGATTTATGGACGAAACTAAATATTCCGAAATTGGAATGTTTGATTCGTGCATACCAGAAAGGTATCAAAACTTCAAAAACTGCTGAAAAGTTTGATAACAATTTTAATATTTCGTTCGAAAACATTGCACCAAAATCTGAAATAAGTGTCCAAGATTCAGACTCCGAATCTGTCTCAATGATCGATGATTCATTTGAAGATTATAACGATTATATGCCATCTTTAAGACTTGAAATAACAAAGCGATTAACAATTCCAGCACTAACGTTAGTAAATAATGCCAAAGTAAGTACTAGGAAAGCAGCAAAAATATGCAAGGAACTGGCACAATCAGGGGTCGATATTGCAACTCCTTCACAGCAAGCAATTTATAAAGCTGTTTATAAATCTGCAGAGAAAAAGGAAGAAATGATGAAACAGTCTTTACAATAGCAGAATTGGTGTCTCCATTTCGATGGTAAAAAAAATTGGACGACAAGAAATACAAGTAGTTGTTGTAAAAAAAGAATCTCAAGAAATAAAAGTAGCTGCATTAGTTCTGGAAAATAGGAAAGCAATAACTATTTTCAATGGCATCAAAGAAACTCTAAAAAATTTAATTTGATGAAGTCAATAAAAATGATAATTTGCGACACAACCAGTGTTAATACAGGAAAAACTAAAGGTGTTGTAACACTACTGCAGAACCATTTTATATCAATTTCTCTGCAACCACCGCAGTACATTGGATGTCAGCACCATGTGTTGGATTTAATACTACGATATGTAATGGATGCATCATTGGACGGAAAAACCACCACACAGATATTACATATGAATTCGTTTCAGAGTTGATAAGCAATTACAATACATTAAAACACGAATATCAGCAAAACGAGAAACGGTTATATGTTGGAAATTTAAAGTGGCGTGATGATATGCAATATTTATATGAACTAGGACAGGCTTTTAAATACTATATGGAGCACAATAAATTTCCATTTATAAACTTTAAAACTATACCACCGATTAGTAATGCTAGATGAAATTCTAGAGCAATTCTTGCGATTCTAGCTTACATACTAATTCCAAAATATCGTAGCAAATTATATGAAATATGCAAATTTATATGTGGTCCTTGGTACAACATTTGGTTTTCGGACCATTGTTACAATAAAAATGAATTCGAAGCCTTAAGCAAATCATTATCGGGCTTTACTAATGCCCAGCAATGCTTTCTAAGACATTGGGTGAAAGATGAATCAAGAAATCCAAAAACACAACAAAGCAACATTTGTGCGGAACGCGCCATCAAAGCGTACAAAATATTTTCCCCCAATGCAAATCAACACGAACTCTTAATCTTAAGTTAATTTCACTTAACGAAGATAGTTTTTAAATTGTAATTTTGATTATAATCATATAATTACATTAAGAAATGTAAATAGTTAAATAATTATAAAATAAAAAATTAAAAAAAAAAAATTTTTGAAAAAACATTTTTGGAAAAAAAAATCTTAAAGGGTTTTTAGACCTGAGGAAACATTTTTCGGTTTCAGCACAACATCAGCTACAGCGTGGTTATAGGGGCTTATTTTGGTTGTGCCCCTAATGTACATACATTAGTAGTATAG
The DNA here is from genome assembly GCA_956483585.1 of Gymnocheta viridis. NCBI lineage: Eukaryota > Metazoa > Arthropoda > Insecta > Diptera > Tachinidae > Gymnocheta > Gymnocheta viridis. The sequence goes on along the minus strand of OY101441.1, from coordinate 78,665,412 downwards.
GATTGTATGTCCTGCAACCAGTAAAATTCTAAAATTTCAGCAATTAAAATTTAAAATTTTAATTGCTAATTGGGTGTTAATTGTTTTGTCGGCGATCTTTGATGTGTGTGTGTGTGATTTTCCCACGGTTTAATAGGGGGGTTCACTGCTTTGATGTTTTTTTTTTGTTTTTGTGTGGGCGTGAGAATTTCTGTCTGTCCGTAAGAATTTCCGTCTGTCCGTAAGAATTTCTGTCTGTCCGTGAGAATTTCGGGTTATGAGAATTGGTGTTCGTAGGAATTTAAGTTTCCCGTGGGTCGAAGGGGTGCAAGATGATTTTGTATGTCTGTCTGTCTGTGAGAATTTCTGTCTGTCCGTAAGAATTTCTGTCTGTCTGTAAGAATTTCTGTCTGTCCGTGAGAATTTTTGGTTGTGAGAATTTATGTCCGTAGGAGTTTAAGTTTTCTGTGGGTTGAAGGGGTGTTGTAGTGTGCAAGAAGATTTTGTATGTCTGTCCGTTGACTTTATGGGTAATTAAATTTGAAAATTTCAATTGTCGAAATTGTTTTAATTGTTTTGTCGGCGAGCTTTGATGTTTGTGTGTGTGTGATTTTCTCACGCTTTCACGAAATTAGTATTTATATTTAGAAATATATATTTATAAATAAATCGTTTCTCATGTCAACATATGTATGTGCAATTCTCGGATTGTTTTGTTGGAGGACAATTTCTATCTGAATCTGAATGCCCCTAATTTTTGTGTGTTTTCTTTTCTTTATGGGCCAGTGAGATTTTTTATTTTAGCTGGTGTGTTTATTTAGGACCAACGTTTGCTGTGTACGTATTGATTGGTACTCAATGCTCATGAGCTTATTTTATGATCGACAATTTTTATGACATTTGTTTATTTTATTAAAGTCCAGCATATATTTCATCTGTGTTAAAGTCTAGTTTGTTTGTGCTCTTGTTTTGAGTGGCGGTTGGAATGTATGTATGTATGTCCGTCAGTCTGTGTGACGATTTGTTGACGACCGACTATTTTTTGGCATTTGTTTACTTTATTAAAGTTCAGCATATATTTCATCTGTGTTAAAGTCTAGTTTGTTTGTGCTGTTGTATTTAGCGCCGGTTGGGATGTATGTATGTCCGTCAGTCTGTGTGACGGTTTGTGTGTCATCATTAGTTTTTTAATTTTGCTGTAGATATTTGAAATAAAAAAACATTTGGTAAATTTTGTATATGCATTCATTTTTATTAAATAAATTTTAAAACTGATAAAAACATATGAGTATGTAATAGTAACCGTGTGGTGGTTAAATTTATTAAATTATTCGATTGTTCCCCCGTTCAACAAATTGGACTCAACTAATTCTGCTGCCTCGACCAACATTTCATCGTCTGTATATTCGTACAGTTCCAAGAACGATAAGATATCTATACGTGGGAGGATTTGCACGTCTGTTATCTCTAAACTATTAATTGTTGCTTCTGCTGCAGTATTTGTTTCCATATTAGGAGTCGGTTGACTATTGATGTTTAGGAATAAATCCTCATCACCGTCTAAAAGGGTTCCATATAATCTTTGGATGTAGGCTTTGTAGTATTGTTGGCGATAGTGACGCCTAAGCCTAGTGTATAATGCTGTTCTCTTCCCGGTGTTCATTTTTCAAATGAATATGATAATATTAGAATTTAAGAATTCGATTTTTTGAAAAGGTCTTTTGCTACAAAATTTTTGCATCGTAGTCATTTCATTTACCACAAAGTCGTACACGACATAGTAATATCTTTGACTTCAAAATTTTTGCAACGTAGACATTTCTTTTACTACAAAATTTTTTGCAACGTAGACATTTCTTTTACTACAAAATTCTAAGCAAGCATGCTAAAGCAAGCTTATGCTTGCTCTAAATTTTTTTTTAAGTAAATTAGTTATACATAAGTAAATACAAAGAAGTGTCCATCAAGGCTCACCGACAAAACAATTAAAAGAATTTCGACAATTGAAATTTTAAAATATAATTACCCATAAAGTCAACGAATTTTTTTGGCGACTAAGATTTTGTAAAGTATGCATGCTTTAGCATATTAATGCTTGCTCTAAATATATATATTTTTTTTCAGTTAATCTGATATACATACAAAGAAATGTTTGTTCATATACATTTTTTTGTTTTTGCAACGTAAGCATATCTTTTGCTACATTTTTTTGCTACATAGACATTTTGTTTGCTACAAATTGTCGCTTTGCCTCTGGACACTACTTTATTGAAATGATATGTACCACACCATACTAACAGTATTTATATATAAATCATCAACTTTTCTAAGCCAGTACAATTCTGTATCTAAAAGAATCAGGTATCAAGTAATTCCTTTCTTGTTGGTTAAAAATAAATCCATTGCGTTTGCTACAAGTTTAAAGTAAATTTACAGATATATTTTGTTGTGTCAGAATATACATACAAATAGAATTATTTGAAACGGTTTTTAGTTGTGTTTTAAAAAAGTAAAGTGACTATTTTTTTTGTGCTAAAACAAATAATTAAATAAAAATAAATAATTTGTGTCCTTTGATTAAAAAAAAAATTAATATACGTCGCCTTAATTCAAATACTTATATAATTAAACAAAAATGCATTCGTCCGTTTTCCGCTGTTATGTCTGTAATAAGGAATACAAGTATAAGAAGTCCTATTTGGAGCATTGCAAAAGTCATGCCCAACCACAGCAGGAGCAAATGCCGGCGCAATATTTTATACAACCTCAAATACCTTCCTACAATTCTGTGACTTGGAACAATCTACAACATCAATATCCAGTGCCCATTCAAGAACTTCCAGCTACTTTATATTATCCCACGGTTTCGAGCAATCAGTTCTCAGTACCCATGCAATTTGCACATTATCCCTTACAATATACGGTACCAATGCAGTGGCAGCAATATAATATTCCAAACTATTACCCTACTGTTTATAATAATCAAGTTACCTTGACGATGGGGAATCCTAGACAACAACAAGAGGATAATTATGAATATAGTGATATGGATATAAGTCAAATAACTCCACATGATGATATTTCCAATCCTTCCGGTGGCCAAATAAATCCTTTTTTGAATGAACAACAGACAGAAGCTTCTACTAAAGAGAATGAACCGGAATATTATCAAATAAATTGTGCTTTTAAGAATAATATTGTGACGTACGGAGTTCCAAACAAAAAAGATAATATTTTATTTGAAGATTTTGTTGCTGAAAATAAATGTATTTTCAAAGAAAGACTTGAAAGTAGTTTAATTAAACACCAAATTATAAAATTTTGTCTCACTCTTATTGGAGAGTATATAAAAATTGTTGGTGAAGAAATGGAATTGTGTACTATTTCACATAGAGCGAAAATGGATCTGCTATGCTTTGGAGATAATGTTGATGAGATGATTTCAAAATAATTGCAAGAAATTCATGATAAAATGTCGGAGTTCCAAGAGAGAGATTCTGGTTGGACGTTAATTAGAATTGTTCGTGTTGAAATTAACATAAATAAATCTTCATTAGTAAGAGGGTCCCATTGGATTAGCTCACCGTATAAACTTTATCGAAAGCATGCCTGTATCAACATTGAAAACACTGATAATTATTGTTTTAAATGGGCTTTAATTGCAGCATTAGATACCTCAAAAATTATAAATAAGCAACGTTGTAGCTCATATAATATAGAAGACATTAGTGCTGACATTATTTATTTACAAAATGGAATTTCGATGGATTTTTCAAATTTAAGCTTTCCTTTAGCTTTAAAAAATATTAATGTATTTGAGGACAGGAATGTTGATATTAGTGTGAATGTGTTTGGGTACGACAATGAGACTGATGAAATAGTTGGACCATTCTACATTACAAAAATGGAGAAATCTAAGCATGTCAACTTATTGCTTTTAGAAAATGATGAGGGCCATCATTATATCTTTATAAAAATTATATCAAAGTAAGTAAATTAATACTGATAAAAAACCTATAAACAAAAATTCAAATATTAGTAATATATATATATATATATACTCACGGTTGCCAGGTGTCCCGATTTCGGCGGGAATTTCCCGATATTGAAACTCTATTCCCGATTCCCGATATGTAATCGCTAATTCCCGATTGTCCAAAAATTATCCACTAAATTTGTTTTTAACGGAAAAAAAAATATTTTCATATTTAAAACAAAAATCGTTTTTCATTTTTACCTAAAATGAATACATATTCCAATTCCAATTAGAGACGTGCAACAGTATATCTGTAAGTATTGTCAAAACAAATATAACAGATAAATACCATATACTACTGGTATAAATGAGGGAATGAGTATAACTGATATTGTATGATTTTGTTTTTGTGCACTCACAATACACATAAAAACAATACATTATTTAAAAATAATTACATTGAAATACTCTCTTCTGTTAAGCGTAAAGTGTATGTTGTGTGAAGTGTGTGTATGTATGTATGGTATGTATGTACGGATACTGAGTTCAGTTTTTCTGGTGAGCGAACTGGATAGCCGTTGGTATTATCTTCACTGACGTTGAAAAATAGCAACGCACGTGCATTTTTCTACCTTAGAATACATACAAAATTCTAGAGAGGATTGAACAGGGAAAGAGCGAATTGGAATCTCTTTCTATATATATACTCGTTGTTATAACTGCAACACAAAAATACGTATCAATACGCACCAACAGCAGTAAATAAATATTTCGTTTCACTTGTCATGTCGATGTTAGTATTGTGAATTGCAGCTGTCGCTTAACACATTAATATGAAAGTGGTCGCAACAATTTAAAAGTTTTTTCTTATTAATTATTGATATTTTTGGTCAACACACTTACGGTTCGTTTTTAAAATTTGTAACTGGGATATTTTATAAATTTTGGTGTTTGCAAATATTTTAGGTAAATATATAATATATATAACATAAGTTAATTATTATAATTGTAAAATATTTAATTAAGTTTAATGTAGCCACATTATGTGAGTACTCCTTTTAAATAAGTATTTTTTTAAATTTTAAGTGTAAAATGTCAGAATATGAAAGTGAAGAAAACAGTAATAAGAGAAAAAAAGTAAAACAAATGGTCAAATTTAATCAGGAATGGAAGAAATATGAGTGGGTGCGACAATGTGGAGAACATCACATTACATGCAGAATTTGCAATAATTTAAAAATTTCAATTGGACATGGCGGTGAAAATGATTTAATAAAACATATGAGAACTGTTGGCCATAAATCGAATATACAATCTTCATCTAGATCAACAAAACTTACAAAATTCTTCAGCAGTACAACAAGTAAAGATGATGAGCAAGTTACCGTATCTGAGGTTGCTTTCACATATCACACCGTTATGCACTCCCATAGCTACATTTCTAGTGATTGCGCAGGATCATTATTTCCTTCGATGTTCGGTGATTCAAATATAGCACAAAAATATAGATGCGGTAGGACAAAAATGTCTAAAATCGTTTCTAATGTGGTCGTGCCAGAATCAATAAAATTTATTTTAGAAAATTTAAGTTGCAACGTTCCATTTTTTATTTGTACTGATGCCTCAAACAAAGGAAATATTAAAACTTTTCCTATTATTCTGAGATACTTTACTAAGCAAAAAGGAATACAAAATGTACTACTTGTATTTTATGCTTTAGATAATGAATTATCTCGGAATATTGCTGAGTCAATCAAAATAAAAATTGAACAGAATAGCCTGAATATGAAAAATGTTTCGTCGTTTTGTGCTGATAATGTGGCAGTAAATTTTGGGAAAACCCAAAGTGTTTTTACGGAACTAAAAAAAATAAATAGTAACATAATACCGGTTGGCTGTAACAGCCATATCTTGCATAATACTTGTAAAAAGGCGACAAATCAACTCAAAATTGACATAGATTCAATTGTGATGAAAATTTACAATGAGTTCAGTTCATCTACAAAGAGAACAGCAATATTGAAGCAATTCTTTGAATGGGCAGAAATCGAATGGACTGAAATATTACGCCACGTACCAACTAGATGGCTTAGCCTTCTTCCAGCTGTTGAGAGACTAATCTCTAATTTTGAACCGATAAAATCGTACTTTTTATCACAAAATTCAATATCACAGGTACTTAAAAATTTTTTCAACGACGACCTCTCATTAGCTTATTTAGGCTTTGTTATGAACACCTGTACCATTTTTCAGCCAGCGCTTAAAAATTTGCAAAGTAATTCAATTCTTGTTTTGGATTTATATGATATAATGGACGAAGTGCGCCAATCACTTATTGATAGAAAAAAACAACAATTTTTTGGTTCGATCGCAAGAACAGAATTGTTGAAATGTGATAATGATTCTGCAGTAAAGAGATTCCAAGCAGACGCTAACTTATTTTTTGATGTTGCCATAAGTTATCTAGAAAAATGGTTTGATTTTGGCGAAAATAATAAGTTAACCTTACTTAAACCATTGCGTTTGAATGAAGCTATAGAATTTAACTCTATTGCAAAAATAATTAAAGAATTTAATATTGCTTCTGTAAATGAAGATTTATTATTTGAAGAATTACATAAATTAAATTCCTATATACTTGGCGAAAATGCTAATCTATCTACTAACGGAAAATGGATTGATTTTTTTAAATTAAACGATAATACTGAAAATATATATAAAATCGTTAGTTTTTCAATTCCCCATTCGAATGCCACATCTGAAAGAATATTCAGTTTGATGACTACCGCTTGGCGTAAAGAGAGGAATAAATTACTCATTCAAAATTTAGAAGCCGAATTGATGGTGAAGGAGAACTATAAAATGAGCTGCAAAGAACTTAGAGTCTTTTTAAAGACTGAAAATGCTCAAGGAATATTAAAAAAAAGCGCATCAAATGAAAAATATTAATAATTTAATTAGTTGTCAGATGAAATTTATTTAGTTTTTTAATTTTCATTTTTTGTTGCCAAAGAACTTGATGCAATTTTTATTTTATTTTATTTATGGTTTTTTATTATTAATGTTTATTTTTTAATATTAAATGTGATTTATTTAAATAATTAAAAAAGAAATTTGAATTGAAATACTGAGTTTTTTTTAAATATGTACATATAGTTAATTTTTTTTTCTAAAATCCCGATATGCCATTTAGAAAAACTGGCAACCCTGATATACTTAAATATGTATAAATTTATTTCTTTTACAGACTTTTGAAAGCTCAGACAACGATGCACTGCGGTAAACTTTTGTTTTGCAACACCTGTCTGCAATACTCACACAGCGAAAGAAGTATGGAACATCATTAAGCGGAATGTGGAAAAATTGTTGCAGAGTTGCCATCTGCTGAAAATTCGATTTTAAAATTTAAGGACCATCAGCGGCAGATGGATGTGCCATTTGCTGTATATGCAGATTTTGAATGTATCCTTGAGAACATTCAATTAAATGTAAGTCATAAAAGTAAATTTATTAAGAAGCACATTCCCTGTGCTTTTAGTTATTATGTTAAATGTATAAGTAATGATAAGTTAGATAAATTTAGAATTTATACGGGTAAAGATGCAGCTGAAAAATTTGTTCAATGTATAATTGAAGATATATCTATAATGAGTATTTAATAAATAAGACACAAATGAATAGTTTATCCTCTTTAGAGGTATATAATTTTTACAACGCAGTCAATTGTCACATATGTGGAAATTTTCTAGGTAGTGATCGCGTAAGAGATCATTGCCATATAACTGGTAAATTTAGAGGCGCAGCTCACAATATTTGTAACATAAAATTCCAAATTCCAAAATTCATTCCAATTTATTTCCATAATTATTCATCTTATGACTCACATCTTTTTGTGAAAGAATTGGGTAAAAAATCTGACAAAATTAAAGTCCTTCCGCTAAACAAAGAACTTTATATTTCTCTAGCCAGATTTACAAAAATGACTGATAATTTCAATCTTGAACTTAGATTTTTAGACACAATACGTTTTATGCCCGACAGTTTAGAATCGTTAGCCAATAATCTTACTGATAACGATTTCTATACAATTAAATCCCAATTTAAAACAAAAACAGAGTTTGATCTTGTAAGAAGGAAGGGTGTTTTCCCTTACGACTATCTTGATTCGTTTGAAAAATTGAATGATGGTCAGCTTCCATCAAGGGAAGACTTCTTCAATAAACTTAATAATAAGGAATGCTCGACTGAAGACTATGAGCATGCAATAAAGATCTGGCATACCTTTAATTGCAAAACTCTGCGAGATTATATGGAGCTATATTTAAAAACAGACGTACTTCTACTTACAGATATTTTTGAGAATTTTAGAAAAGTTTGTAAAGGTATCTACAACTTAGATCCGTGTCAGTATTATACTGCTCCAGGACTATCATGGGATGCTATGTTGAAGTATACTAATATTGAATTAGAATTGCTGACCGACATAGATATGTACAATTTCTTTAAAAAAGGTATACGTGGTGGAATTGTACAATGTTCTAAAAGGTATTCAAAAGCAAACAATAAATATTTATATGACTACGATAAAGATAAGGTCTCAGAATTTCTGATATATCTAGATGCAAATAACCTTTACGGATGGGCGATGTCTGAGCATCTTCCTTATGGGGGATTCAGATGGCTGTCAAGTGAAGAGCTAAATCTGGATCCAAAAATCATAGATAATAATTCGAACGATGGTTATGTATATGAAGTTACCTTAGAATATCCTTATAATTTACATGATTCACACAATGACCTTCCTTTTTGCGCTGAAAATAAAAAACTTTACAATCAAAGCATAACAAATTAATTGCTGATTTTTCTCCAAAAGAATCATATATTATACATTATAGAGTTCTTAAGCAATGTTTAGAATATGGCTTGGTTCTAAAGAAAACACATCGAATTCTCACTTTTAAACAATCTCCATGGTTAAAAAGCTATATAGATTTAAACACCAAATATAGAGCAAGTGCAAAAAATGTTTTTGAGAAAAATTTCTTTAAATTGCTCAATAACGCGGTATATGGAAAAACTATGGAGAATGTAGACAAGAGAAAAGATGTAAGAATAGTGACGAACTGGAACAGAACAAATCGAAATCATTTGGGTGCTCAGGATTGGATATCTAAATCCAATTTTCACAGTTTGTCTATATTTTCAGAAGATATGGTGGCAATTCAAATGAATAGAGTCAAGGCATATTATAATAAACCCATATACTTAGGATTTTGTGTGCTGGAGCTTTCCAAATGGAAAATGTATAATTTTCATTATGGATACATGCAGCCAAAGTTAGTTCAAGTCAAAGTTATCACTAAATTACATGGATACTGACTCGTTTATATATACAATACAAACTGATGACTTCTATGCCGACATAAAAACTGACATACAACAAGAATTTGACACTTCTGATTACCCTAAGGAAAACGTATATGATATTCCTCTTTTAAACAAAAAGGTGTTGGGTATGATGAAAGATGAGAATTGTGGAAAAGTAATGAAAGAATTTGTGGGGCTGCGATCTAAAATGTATTTCTTAAGTGTGCAATATGAAAGTGATGTAAAAAAATCAAAGGGGGTAAAGAAATGTGTTCTTGATAAGTATAGTTTAGCTTCCTATAAAAATTGTTTATTTGATAAGTCTATTGTATATGATGATATGTTAACATTTAAGTCAAAAGTACATCAAATTTATACTAACCATCTAAATAAAGTGGTATTAAGTAGTGAAGATGATAAACGAAAAACAAAAAGTGATAACATAAATACATACGCATGGTATCATTTTCGAATCGAGGAAACTAATCCTGATTATGAACTAGATATGCTATTAATGGAAATTGATAAACTTCAAGAAGAAGAATCTAATTGATATGAATGTTACTTATTTTATATTTAAGAAATAATGGCTGACTATTAAGAAAAGTTGGTTTGTAATAAATTAATAATTATAATGAAAGAACGTACACAATTTTGTTTTATTTTTGACTAATTTATCAGCTATTGTTAAACATGAACCAACAAGGTTTACTTTGCCCATAGTTTTTGTTTTGTTTCTCTTTTGGCTGTACTTAGCTGGATAAAAAAAAAAAAAAAAATCTTGTCAAGTTTTTTGCTTATTTACATATGTCTGTATATTAATTTTTTTATTTATTTCAATTCAATAAAAATATAATTTATAATAGAATTCTATTATATTTAAAACAACTTTTTTTCTCAAATGAAAAATTGTGCATCGGCACGTGTCAGGCCCCTCCTCACATTCTGGATCATACCAGGGACAGCTTCTAAAGTGGGTTTCTTCATCCCCATCGACTACTCCATAGTCCGTATTCTTATCCAGCATGGACATGAAGCATTGTATTGCATTTTTATGCTCATAGAGCATTAAATTTTCACATTTTAGTAAAAAATTTTGTATAATATTTCTGATTTCACTCATTTTGTTCAAGTACTTTTTTGTTACTAACATTTGTCTGTAAATTCCTAAGCCTTATGTAGCTTCATCGCTCCAGTTTTATATACCATATACACACATACATATATCGTAATACATATTTATTTATGTAGGAGTAAAGGATTGCTCTACTCATTCTTTTTGGTGGGAGAGCGATGAGCATATATGTACATTATTTCACTAATTTTCAGTTAGGCTTCTTGCAATCATCATCGCTGCTTTCAAGATCACTTTTCATCAAAGATTCACTGTGAAACGATCTCTAAAAATGGACTCCGCAAAAAATTTAATGAATAAATTTAATTCCTACAACACTAAAAGCTTAACTCACATTAAGGACCTGGATATTTTAGTTAAATATCCTATTATAACTGCAAAACGGGTGACAACTAAGTATGGGACAACCATTCAAGTGGAGCTTGAAAATAACATCATGTTTTTGCCTAATCGATACAACGCTCTAACAGATGAAGAAATAAAGGATCTCTCGAGTGGAACTAATCGACTACACAGAGAAGGAGAACGGGGTCTGATTTTGTCAATGGACATAGAAGAGTTTTTGTCATCAAATGTCCAGTACCCAATTTGGCAGTAAAACAAAAAAAAAATAATATATTTTTTTTAATTATGTAAATAAATAAAAAAGGCGTTATAGAGTTTTATAAAATATATGTGGTTGTGTTTTTTTATTTAATCTTTTCAGTTATATCATAAAGAAATTTAAGACATAAGTGGCCACAGTTAAATGTATTAAAATTCTGATATTGATTATAGTTGTATTTTATATTTGTGCCCAGATATTTGAGTACTTCCGAAGGAGGTTGTAAGTTTCCAAAACTGTCGAAATATTCTTTCTCATTAATGTTTTTATAATATGCTACCCAATGTGTACCAGGTTCTGTTGATGTATCTAAATTGATTATTCCACATTCTATTTTCTTTGGTAGTGAGTGTAACATGAAAACTCCTCTAAAATATGGAATTTTGATTGAAAAATTCTTCAAGTCGACTTCTGATAGTGGTCTATTAGGTAGCATTTCTAAGAGTTTTTTGTCTGCTCTTTATAAACTAAACCATAACCCTTTTGATATGGTTTTAGATAAAGTCCTTTCCCAACAGCTATCGATTCCATTGCTTTATTATGTCTGGCTGCTTCATCAAGTTGATTTTTTGCATTCTTTGTTGCATTTACGGCCTTAGCTATAGCAGCACCTCCAGTGGCTAGACTTCCAATTGCACCCAGAGCAGTTAAAATCGGTATTAGGGGGAAAAAACCACAAATTTTCGGAACATTTATTATGCGTGGTATTATAGCTTGGGATTTTCTTCCTTTTAATGATTTGTTAATATTTTTGCGAGCGATTCTAATGGCAGAGTTAATGTCAAGAGGTTTTTCCTTTTTTAATATTTTTGTTGCAGCTCTAATTGTCGTACTGAACAGTTTTTTCCCATCTAATTTGGTTTTTTTAACATTTTTCTTCTTCCTCACACCCATACCAAATTTTGTTTTAGCTTTCATTGCGTTAGTAATAATGTATGCAAATGATTTTTCTGCAAGACTGCTATCGTTTGACAAAACTCGTTTCCAAGCTTTATTTTCAAGAATTTTATCAGCTTGATGTCTAATATTTAAATCCTTATTTTTCGAATAAATTAATTCCTTGATCACCTCGATCTAAACGTTTTTGTAGTTGTGTACTGATATCCAGGAAGATGAAGTTCAACAGGTAGAGAGTTTATTAAGCTATTCAATAAACCTGCTCCAACGAAGGTTTTTTTTATGACTAAAGGGCTTGTTATAATGTACAACCATCTTATTTTTAATTTATTTTCTATAATAAAAGGTAACAACGATGTATTGCATTTAGTTATAAAAATGCAGTTAGTAAAACAACACAAAAATATTTTTATTCGTAATACTGATGATTCTTCGAACATCAGATCAAAAATAAAACATAGTTCCCTCTTACCAAACTCTATTCGTGCTCTAATAGTTGGACCATCGAATTGTGGAAAGACTAATGTTATGATTAGCTTGCTAGAGAGTCCTAATGGACTCAAGTTTGAAAACATCTATTTATACTCAAAATCCCTATATCAACCGAAATATGAGTACTTGAAGAGATTAATTTCGCCAATTAAAGGAATGCGTTATCATACATTTTCTGATAATGAAGCGGTTATTCCCCCTAAGGAAAGCTAAAACTAATTCAATTATGATATTTGACGATGTTGCATGTGAGAAGCAAAATAATATACGGGCTTATTTTTGTATGGGACGACATAGAGATGTTGATTCATTCTACTTGTGTCAAACTTATACCAGAATTCCCAAGCATTTAATAAGAGACAATGCAAATGTAATTATAATGTTTAAACAAGATGAGACGAATATGAAGCACGTTTATAGGGATCATGTTGCCAGCGACATGAATTTTGAAAAGTTTCAGCAAATTTGTAGAGAATGTTGGAAAGAAAAATATGGATTTTTGATGATAAGCAAAGATAATGAATTAAACAATGGTCGCTATAGAAAATTATTCGACTATTTCATAACGATATAAATTAGTCTACATAAAAGAAAAAACTTTAGTATATAATCTGACTTTAAACATAATACATCTACATATATCTTTAAATATTTAACATAACTAAATCTGAACTGATAAACCGATCTGAACCTAATAATCAGATCTGATACCTGATAGCTGATCTGATACCTAATAATCTGATCTGATATCATAATCTGATACCTAATAAGCTGATCTGATAGCTGGTAAGCTGATCTGGTACCTAATAATCTGATCTAATCTTATAGCTGAAAAATGGAATCAAAAATTTTAAAAGAGTTGGTGGCGACTAGAAATGTCTTGAAGAAAAAGCTTCGTATGTATAAAAACCGGTGAAATAGACACACATGAACAACTAAGAGATACATTTAAACCTATAACAGACCCTTTAAAAGAATTTATATATAAGACTGAGAATACCAATAGAATTATCAAAAAAGAAAAGAATGAGATGAAAACAGAAATTGAACATAATAACAGTTCTCATCTTAAGAAACCATCAATTAAGATGGAGACAAGCACACCAAAGAAACTTGTAGAAGATACAACATTTGACACCAGCAACTCACTTAATGATCCTAATGGTGATAATAATAGTGATAATGATGATGATGACAATTTTTACTCCCAAAATTCAAATATTGAAGAGAGTTATACTGACTTATCAGTCTTGGAAGAAAGAAATGAATTAGATACTAACTATGGTCCACATAAAGATTTCAATAATGAATGGAAATTCGGTAATATTAGTCTCAAACTAAATGAAGACAAAATACATGTTGGGGGTCAAATATGGGCTCTAACACCTGGTCTATTTTCTTTGTTTTTTCAAAAAATACCAAAAAACTACGATAAATTTGAACTCGAAATCTATAAAAAATTTTAATTAGTACCAATGCGTATAGAAGAGACTATAAGCCTGATGGTCAAATAAAGGGAACGAAAGCATATAAATATAAAAAATATTATTAAGAAATTGTTTACAGAGAAAAATGGAAATAATTTATCTCAATCAACGGGAGCTAAACATAAAGCTGGTTATTTAGGTGATGGATTGATGCAGCTTAACCTCCATAAGCCAAACTATATATACTGGGACGATCCCAATGAGTTGGTAGATCGCCTTCGACTACTGCTAGCATCACAAGCTGCAGGTCATACTAATCATAATAACGAGATTGTATCAATTATTGAAGAATTACGCGAAGATAATATAATAGAATAAATTAGATGAATGAAGTATGTCTGTTGATAAGTTTGGACATTATTTAAACGATACAAGTGGTATAATTTCAATGAAAAATGCTCCTAAATTGTTGGGGTTCTTTATGGATACGAACAACAACATTGATGTCCAAAACAAAAGAATCAAAAATGTTGCAAAGGCTGTGGAGGAAAACGATGTTATCAATAAATTGTTTCTGCAAACTCAAATCGAAGAAATGGAATACAAGCTATTAAAATACTTTAAGGAAAATAACAACAACACACATAATACTCTAAGAACTCAAATCGAAGTTCTGCAACAGGCAATAATACTACAGTTGGAAGAGAATAAGAAAATTGAGGAAAACATTTCCAAAATCAAAACCTTTTTGGAAGATGGTTATCTACAAAGATTCGTTGAGAGTCTACAAAAGAAAAGTTAAATGAAAAGATTTATAGATGGGAAAATTACATGTTCGCATCAATAAGTAAAAGTTCATCAAGCAGATTACAACGTATCCAAATCAATTCTTAAAACTATAAACATGTCTTCAAAAAGAAATCTAGTTAACGAACTCCATAAACAAGCTCGAAAATCTTTTGCACGTCGTAGAGTTGTGATGAAAGGAATAGATGATCTCTGGCAAGCTGATTTAGTTGAAATGGGAAATTACTCTATAGACAATAAAAATTATAGATTTTTGTTAACCGTCATTGATACATTCTCAAAATATGCATGGGCAGTACCGCTGAAAACAAAAACTGCACTTGAAACAACACAAGCAATGGCAGATATTTTTCAATTGGGACGAGTACCAAAAAACCTACAAACAGACGATGGTAAAGAATTTTTTAATAAAAACTTTGCGAAATTGATGGATAAGCACAACATTAATCACTATTCAACGTATAGCACAATGAAAGCATCAATAGTAGAACGATTTAATAGAACATTAAAAGGGATGATGTGGAAAGAATTCAGTTTTAATGGTTCGTATAAATGGTTGGATATCTACAAAGATCTATTAAAAGCATACAACAGTAAAGTTCATCGTACCATCAAAATGCCTCCAATTAAAGTCAACTCAACAAATGAGAAAAAATTATTAAATACAGCATACAGTCATTT